>JADWQK010000242.1:0-600000 GCA_017933935.1 Sesamia nonagrioides | reverse complement strand
CTTCTTTGCCTCCTGGGTCCTTAGTACTACAACTAGTACAGATACAACCATCGCTGTAATACTGGGCAGTCATTTACAGAAATCGATCCTTTCTCTGCATAGTAACAGGATATCTACCTGTGTGCCGTTCAGCCACATCGCCAGTACTGCGATATGACCACAACCTTGATTATATCATGTTTTAGCTGGTGTGTACTGTGTAGGACCTCAGAAACGACGCGTTGTTTAGCATCATTTTTAAACATACCCACGGGGCGTTACTTTTTATCTCAATTCAAATGACAACATGACCTTAATCTCAAAGCCTACACGGCTCTGTAAATTAAAAAAAAAGAAAACAAGATAATCCCCTTTCAATAATAATTAATTAATAAAAAGATTTAATTTTCCTTATCCCAACGAAGACTGACAAGCTTGGCGCCATATTTTGTTTCCTTTTTTATTTACGTTCTTAAATTTTGATAACAGAATAAGAGTTTTCAATTTGTATATAGACTTTTTGTGGAAATTGAAAAGATTTTAAACTAGATATTCGTTAATTATTTAGGATTCTTTTCTATTTAATAACAGATACGAAGACCTTCCCTAGATGCTGTTGATATGTATGTACATACGACAGCCCAAAGATTTGTAGATATCTAAAACACAGTCCTGCATGCTTAACAGCAACTCGGGTAAGCCTAAACCTGAGCTAGGCTCAACTTCCCCGTAATGCGGCGTAGACAACTGATCCTCTAGGCCCTAGAAATTCTAGACATAATACTTTGATACACATATCTTTAAATCCCAGAATTTATACACAAGAAAAGGGGATTTCGTCTTCCACAATAGTACTTTCTTAACAATGTAATGCCTTCACTGTACTGTTTATCTCTTTTCCTCTCTTGTATTAAAAAGAAGACAACACAATGTTGTATACCTGTTGGCAGGTTTACGCGAGTTTCATGTCTGGCACGATTACGTTTTACGTCTACTGAGAGTTTTATTGTTTTTGTCTTGTAAAAGGGGTTTACTGCTCAATCTTATTTTTATTTTCATGTCTTTTCTCTTTATGTGCATAGATAGAAAATATATTTTTTTACGTTAGACATAAAATGTCTATCACTTTGATTTTCTCTTAAATTGTCATACATTACATTTTTAGGACTTATAGTTTCGCCAAGTCCCTCTGTCTGTCAGTCCAGCCGCAAATAATCCCAGTAACCGTTAGCCCCAGAAAGCTGAAAGGAGATATTTCAGAAATATATGGAGCCTGGGCCAGCACTTAATGTAAATATTATTATACATTATAGTTAACTCTTTTTATGTTAATATTATATACTTTGGCTTAGTTCTTCTACAAATTCAATTCAACTCGGCCAAGGAGTGCAACACAACTACTGATAAACATGGTGGTCAACAATGAGCGAAATAAGATTTTGACAGTGACATTTGACTGACGTGTAATATATCTAAGGCTATCGTATCTATATTATCTACCAGATGACTGCAAAACAAACACGAAATATTAATTCCGAACATATGGCACACAAAACAATCACAAAAAGCTTCGATACACAATCAGCTGAAATCAACATTTGCCACGAACACAACGGGAAAATAGAACTGTCAAAGTTTTGAGTCAAACGTCATAACCACTGTCATAGTTACCTTAATAAAGGGTTATCTCACTAAAAAACGTTTCAATTAATTAATTACATGTACCTGTATTTTTATTCAATTTAATTTAGTAGTATTTTTATGAAAATCTATTATTTTTTTCCTTTTCGTCTATATACCGTACATAGTGGTGGCCCAAAATGTAACATCTCCTTTGGTTGCAATATGAAAATCAGTCGCATCGTTTGTCGGCGTAAAATAAAATGTGTAAAAAAATGTTTTATCCTCCCATACAAATAAAGTGAGGAGAGTTTTTTTTTTTTTTTTTTTTCCTAACAACGTGTGATATTTTGTTGAGTAGGTATTTAAAATGGGCAGGGGTTTACTAAAATCATTTATTGATGATGTTGATATTTTCTCAGACGTAAACGTTAAAACTGTATGTCGTGGTGGCCTAGTGGTTAAAACACCAGCCTCTCAAGTATGAGTGCGCGGGTTCGATTCCAGGTCAGGCAAGTACCAATGTAACTTTTCTAAGTTATATTTACTTTCTAAGTATTTTTTGGACACCAATGACTGTTTAAAAGGGAAGGAAAACATCTTGAGGAAATCTGGACTTTAAGTCTAAAATCGCCAACTCGCATTGAGCAAGCGTGGTGATTACGCTCAATCCTTCTGTGTATGAAAGGAGACCTGTGCCCAGCAGTGGGACGATAAAAAGGTTGAAGATGAAACTTTAAAAAAAAAATCTCTTCAATATAAATTCTCTGTCTTGCATCACAAAACCACCTAACCCTTTTAATGTTCTTAAACCGAATAAATTAACAATAACTTTTCTCTATAGTTTTATTTGCATACCGTTTGGAAATTATCATAGGATTAGTCCGATCCATGTTCTTTCTGTGTTCGATTTTATCAATGGTCTTCTATCACATTACCGGTCCTTTGCTTTATTGGGCTATTTAGTTACACAATTAAAGACGTTTGTTTGTTTTAAATAATGGACTTGTTCTCGGTATAAACGTGCTTGAGAATTCTTGTTTCCGACAATATCATTTGTTGTATTCAGTAATCGGCTGTTCTCTTACTTCGTGACGTATGTATTGGAAAGTGCATTATGGACGTTGAAGAAACTGATATTATGAAGCTACAGCAAAATCAAACTACACTATTCCCTTGCTGGTAGTCTGACTGCAATTTAAGTGTCTTCAAGGCTTTCATGAATAGGTTCTTAATAAACTAGCTCGCTTTACCATCAACGATTGCATTACTCGGGATGCCATCAGGCGGGATTGCGGTCAAACACTAGTTTATAAAATAAAAAAGAGAGTAGAGAGAGGGCCATACTCCATTCCAATATGCAAGCCCCAGTGCAGGTAGGCGGATGTCAAATGTCTTCGATTTTTTTGTTTTACGATATGCTAGTTTTCTCATGATGTCTTACTTAGCAGTTTTGAGAGCAGTGGAGATAAATTCTTATACAGTATGTTAACTAACAGAGGGCGTTCCCGTTAACCCGAAATAGTATAGCATACATACATGCTAAAAAAATATTTCCATTCGAAAACAAAATGTTTTAAATTTTTTTCCAATATGAAAATAGTCAATAAAAATTTTAAATTGACATGTAAAAGACACACACTGTACACGCGAACATGAAAGACGGCAACGTCGCAATTTATTTATACATGACGACTACTATTTTGATTTAAAACAGGAGGTTTCAAATTTATTTCCAATTAGATTTTTTTTTTATTTCGATTTTTTTATGCTTAATTTTCTATGCTGATATTTTTATTTTAATCTATTAATGATATATATTAACGAGTTTAAGGGAACGCCCTCTGTTATTTAACATACTGTATACACTGAAGTGCCTGTTTTGTGTTCGAATTCAATTACAATTTTTAAGTCGAGGCCGATACCACTGCTTCTGAAAGTACTTAGTCAAAATGTGACCGCAATAATACTTGTCTGTGAAAATTTGTGCAATTGAATTGCGTTTGACCGGAGATCCCGACACCCCGGTAGCTCCCATCCTTATCTGGGGAGTGGGAGCACGGCCAACACTGCAGTGTTTTGGTTTTAGCCAGTTAGCTCGATATTTCTCTCTACCCTAGTCGGAAATTCTACGAAATGATTATAGTTAAACTTCTCTCCATCGGTTGCGTAACACACCAATACTATCAACTGCAATCATCTTAAAGAATAATTGCTCTGTTATAGAAATGTTTCTACTCAACAACCACTAGGCTACCACTGCTCTGTTATATATTTCTAAATAGTTCTTTTTTTTACAATAATTAAACTAATATTAATGCCACATTGTATTTATTTAATACCAGCTTTCCGCCCGCGACTTCGCCCGCGTGAAATTCGGTTATATCGCGCTATTTAGATTTCCCTCGGGAATATCAATTTTTTTCAATAAAAGGTAGCCAATATAAAATCGGTTGGGAGGTTTAAGCGGGAAAGCGTAAAAGACAGACAGACAGAGTTACTTTCGCATTTATAATATTAGTATGGATTCATCAATGTCAATATGTAAAACATTAAAATATGTGACACTGTCTTTTCGATATGGTGTCGTGAGAGGCGATTAAATACCGTTCTTTATAGAAACAGATTTCACGTATAAGTACAAAATTCTTCACTCATTAGTAAAACGCTTGTCAGGAAAATATCTCAAGCCCCTGTTATTATTTAACAGTTCAATTAAGCTGCCGAGTCATCTTTATAATTCCGTCGAGATAATTAAGTGACTATTCAATTTCATCTCAGATATTTTTTATTTTTGCGACGTTCTTTAGGCATTATAAGTACTTATTTTCTGTCCATTTCAAAGGAACAAATCAAATAAATTATGGAATAAAATCCGTTATTATTAAGTTCGTTTGTACGTTTCCCTGGCCACGAGTAACCTTGACTCTTTATAATGTATGGGTGTCTCTAAGGGAAGCTATGGAATCTTCTTGTACCTAACCTACATCTCTTACTGCTGAAAAGTCCTTGTTGTCGAACTGTTTACGAAGAATGTAGACACTATTTTGTGTTTAAATGGTAATTATAGTTTATAGGGTGTACCTGACATCGACGCACAAACGAGTACCTTTCGAGTAACATTCAGTACATGATTCTGAACACCCCCGTGGTGGAATTTTGCTCCGGCTTTTTCCCGGTAAAAAAAAATAATGTGCAGTTTTTTTCACTTTAGACCCTTCATAATTGCTGTACTTTTATAACCCAATAAGATTTTAAAGTAAAAATTAATTAATCCGTTAATTACACAAAAAAAGCGCAATGTGAACAATACTAGAAAAACTATCCTATCAGCTGATTTAATAGAGTTCTCATCAGGGGTCAACGTCATACCTACAAACACGCAAGGCGGCACGCTTGCAACGTTCAAAGGCCGAGTCTACACTTTTTTATACAGTGTTATTTCTGTAACCGCTTATTAACGACATAAATGACTATCATAATTTTGTTAGTGGCATGCGGTGTAGCCTTTTCGTGAAGTTTGCATTACGATGTCAGATACACCCTGAATAATTATAAACTAGCGCTTGACCGCAATCCCGCCTGATGGTAAGCAGTGATGCTATCGTTGATGGTAAAGCGCGCTAGTTTATTAAGAGCCTATTCGGTCGAAAAAAAACTGAGTGAATAGAAAGGAAGACGGCGTTTGAGCGGGGTGATGCAATGTTTAACCCAACAACACTACATACGATGTTGCGCCGGAGGCAGATTGATCTGGAGACCTCCACTCCCAAACTCTCGACACTACCACGTACAGCGCATCGTACCCGGCACAGATCGCAACCCAACTGCTCAGACCCGACCTCCGTGCGGCTTCACTAGCCGGAACACGACGAATCGCATGCGAATTTAAGGGTTGATAGTGTTCTAGCCATTAAAACCACAACTAGATCCTCCTTAACCCCTTCAAGATTATAAAGAGTTGATTTGTTTGAAAAAAAAAAATGGTTGTTGACAACATCCTTCAAGTTGTACAACAACACTTAACCACAATGTAGAATGGGCTTGTGCCTCCTCCCTTGTCCTTACGTGTTACTATCCGTTCCCTAATAACGTCAAAGTTAAATCATTTATTTCATGAAAACCATCAAGAAACTTAAACCCGTGTTACCCAACGTGTTATCGATTCTTTGATCATCACTCATCTGCGGATTGGCTAAATGTCGAACCTAGATCTACACGCGTTTTGCCTTCGAAATGATAACCCTAATTTAAGCAAAGAAAATATCCCAATGATAAGCAAAAGCAAAATACTGAGGGATGTTATTAAGAATACATGGGCATACCTTCGTGTAAATCTGTGTTAATTAATGTTGTTTGCGGATTTCTAATGAACTCTTAAATCAGCTGAAGTGCTTTATTAAAAAATTCGAGAACCGTTAAGCTTAAAACTGTGTAGGTGGCTGGCAAGTCACGAAGTTGATGTTTAGTTTTCTTGGTAAGGGTAAAAAGGAAGATATTTTTTATTTTTTATTCGTATTTCTTTTGGGTCGATATTTTTGTCTCATGTTTTGGTGACAATTGGTAAAGGCTATTCCATCTATAAGGGTCCAGTTAGACAATTTTCTCTGAAATAGTAATTTTAAATCACAGATATTTGCGATTATTTGAATCTGTTCTGAAAGATCTTTTCTATCACATTTTAATAGGCATGCTCTTGGTTTCGATCACGCCTCTTAGAAAGCAATGGATGAGGTCTAAGATAGAATTATCGTGCCCAGAAGATGATTCTTCACTCTTACATTGGAAGGGAACACAAACGCAGGCATATTATATATTTGCGATTATTTGAATCTGTTCTGAAAGATCTTTTTATCACATTTTACTAGGCATGCTCTTGGTTTCGATCACGCCTTTTAGAAGGCAATGGATGAGGTCTAAGATAGAACAGGCGTGCCCAGAAGATGATTCTTCACTCTTACTAACACAAACGCTGGCAGAGTTTCACGCTAAGTGCGTTTGGCCGAGATATTTATTAATTTACTGTTTAAACAATGGTACCCTGCAGTACATTCGAAAAGACGACGATGATTGTATGGTTGTAGGCTGTAAGCTCCAGCGTACACTCCCTTTTGATCCATCCGGTACATCTAATTTTGGCCAGTAAATTCCGTTATATCAACCTTACTGCCTTTTTTTAACCACACCCTGACCTGTTTACGTCTGTCCCGTGCCGCCGCTGTAGAAAAACAACTACCTCGTCATCTTATCGACAAAATAATATCAAAAACAAGTTTCATCCTACGCATTAGTACTTATAGAGATGTTACAACTTCATGTTATACCAGAGTTTTGACGTGGAAACATATTCAGCTTGCGCTACGCTGATTACGATGGGCGTGACGGGGACCTTACCTAATGGATCACGTTTGGTTTTATCATGTTTTAATACTATTATTTTGTATGTGTTTGTGTTGCATAGTTTTTTTTTTTTTTACAAAGAACTGGTATTTATTGAATGATTACCATGGTTTTATGATGGTGCATTGATTGGATGTTATTATTCGGATTGTTGTCGAACATTCCCAACGTGCGAAAATGGTCTTTAACCCAATAGAGAGGAAGATTACATCGTCAACAACCTTTTTTTTTTCGTCCCACTGCTGGGCACAGTTCTTTTTATTATACAGTATGTTAACTAACAGAGGGCGTTCCCGTTAACCCGAAATAGTATAGCATACATACATGCTAAAAAAAATATTTCCATTCGAAAACAAAATGTTTTAAAATTTTTTCCAATATGAAAATATTCAACAAAAATTTTAAATTGACATGTAAAAGAAACACACTGTACACGCGAACTTGAAAGACGGCAAGGTCGCAATTTGTTTATGATACTACGCTACTATTTTGATTTAAAACAGGAGGTTTCAAATTTATTTCCAATTAGAATTTTTTTTTATTCGGATTTTTTTATGCTTATTTTCTATGCTGATATTTTTATTTTAATCTATTAATGATATATATTAACGAGTTTAAGGGAACGCCCTCTGTTATTTAACATACTGTTATACAGTATGTTAAATAACAGAGGGCGTTTCTGTTATTTAACATACTGTTATACAGTATGTTATACAGTATGTTAAATAACAGAGGGCGTTTCTGTTATTTAACATACTGTTATACAGTATGTTAAATAACAGAGGGCGTTCCCTTAAACTCGTTAATATATATCATTAATAGATTAAAATAAAAATATCAGCATAGAAAAATAAGTATGGGAATATTTTTTTTAGCATGTATGTATGCTATACTATTTCGGGTTAACGGGAACGCCCTCTGTTAGTTAACATACTGTATATTATAAACCAGTGCTTGACCGCAATCCCGCCTGATGATAAGCAGTGATGCGATCGTTGATGGTAAAGCGCGCTAGTTTATTAAGAGCCTATTCACTCTAGCCTTGAAGACACTCAAATTGTAGTCCGACGGAAACACCGCCGCCGGCAAGTTGTTCCAGTCCCTTGATGTACGCGGTATAAAGGAGGAGGCGAAACGCTATGTCCGGATCGTAGTAGTGTTAACAACGTAAGGGTGGAAACTCGCCGTACGACGGGTCGTCCGATGGTGGAACGGAAATGGGGAATTGAAACATGCAATTCCCTCGCACACTCCCCAAAATGCATCCTATAGAACACCGAATGGCTGGCTACTCTACGCCTGTGCTCTAGGCTTTGGAGTCCGTCTCGAGTTGAATCAGGGTCACCAATTAGCCTCTTCCCACGCCTCTCCACTGAATCCAAAGTAGCCAGGTGACATTTCTCCTCTCATACAGAGAAGAAATGAGCGTAATCATCACGATTGCTCAATGCGGGTTGGCGATTTCAGGCTTATAAAGTCCAGATTTCCTCAAGATGTTTTCCTTCACCTTCAGTCATTGGTCTCCATGATATACTTAGAAAATACATATAACTTTAGAAAAGTTACATTGGTACTTGCCTGACCTGGAATTGAACCCGCGCACTCATACTTGAGAGGCTGGAGTTTTAACCACTAGGCCACCACGACTCTGAAGATTACATATCGCATCTAAAAGGTGCACAAAACAAGATCACTTTTCAAACAGTGTAATTGCATTATGGTGTACGTTACAGAAACCTTCGAAGCACCAGCGAGATGGGATGGGTGGAATAACCATCGATGCTCGACAGCTATGGCCCACGTACAACGTGTCCACCTAATGGACTATGTGGGGAAACTAAACCCTCAAACATAGGACGTGTACTTGCAATAACACATATTCTATAGGCACTGCTTGAAAAATGACATGAGAAACCTGTGTGTGCTAGCATAGTCGGGCAAAACAGAGCTGTCATGAGTAATCTGTGCATGATATGTACAATGTATGTCTGAGGACGACCCTCATCCAGCCAGAGCTAAAATACGAATACGCTAGCGACCCGCCCACTGGGCTAATTGTGTAACACATACAACAATAGGAATGCCCTTTATTTTGTCAGTTCGACAGTATTCATTGCGTTATTTGCGTTGCTGAGCAGACAAATTGTCCGAACATGTGAAGTAATTATCAGCTATATTTTTCTCGGTGGTAGGCCATAACATCGGCTGCCGGCAGAGATTCACCCACCAGACAAAGTCTTGCCGCCAAGCCGATTCGTCGTGTTTCGGCATGATGTCTGGTGAAGCCGTACGGAGGACGGGTCTGAGCAGTTGTGTTGCGATGTGTACCGGGTACGATGCGCCAAATGTTGTTGTGTCGGGAGTTTGGTCGTGGAAAGTCTCCAGATCAATCTCCCTCTAGCGCAGCATCGTTTGGTCGTGTTGGTCTTGGGTTTAACATTGCATCACCTCGCTCAACTGCCTTCATCCTTCCTATTCCTAAGTTTTTTAAGTGAATAGGCTTATTAAACTAGTGCGCTTTACCATCAACGATTGCATCACTGCTTACCATTAGGCGGGATTGCAGTCAAGCACTAGTTTATAATTATTAAAAATATATATATATATATATCCTTCAAAACGGACAGATTCAAGGGATCAGCACCCTAATTGCGTAACACTCCATTACTATCAGTTGGAATCATTTTGAAGCTTATTGCTATTCCATTGCTCCATATGTTCGAAAATGTGTCTGCTCAACAACGTAAATAACGCAATGAATGCTATCGAACTGTCAAAATTAAACCCATTGCTACTGATAATGTGTTACGCAATTACACTACAGGTCAACGGAGCGTTGTGTTACGCCTCAAAGAGATGTCAGCGCATCGTGACGAGGTCCACCAAGACCGATGCCTGCCAGGGCTACGGGTTAGTTGAAAGAGGAATCGTGGTCCTGGTGCATAGGCAAGTGAAGGGACACGGGTGGGTTTTAGTCAGTAAAAGTCTGACACGCCCTTCCGCTCCGCCTAAAGCGGGAAAGGTCATTTGAAGATTATCCATCCACCAATATTCGTAACTTTACAGAACATCTATTTGTCTGCACTGCATCTTCACTGCTTGATAAAACTTAACATCGAAATATTAGTATTTAAGTTTAATATGTATATGTATTATACTGATACATAATCCGGATGTGTTGTATTCCAATACTGTTAAGATGCGGATAATGCAGTGGGCTGCAATATTGTTATAATAATGTTATATTACTGTTTGTAAATATTTTATATTGTAGCTGTTTATTGTCCCATAATTAATAAAATTAAAATTAAATGCTGCTCAGGAACAAACCGCGTCGAAATCCGTTCCGTACTTTATAAGAACAATGCAGTCACATAGATACTAAAAACGTTTGCGCCTGAGTTTCCATAATTTATAGACTTACGTCAAACGAAACGAGTTTTTGAACTGAAAACTTCTTTAACCTCGTCTTCTTTAAATTCGATGAATCGAAAATGAGATCGACACAAATTCTTAAGATTTAATTGAAACCAAAGTTTTTGAAGGTTTTTCTTCTACCACGTATGATTTGCTCACATGCTTTTCTTCTGACTTCTTTTTGCACGACTCTTAAAAGTCGGTATTTCTATTTTACTAGAAGTGTTTTCAAGGCAAGAGTGAATAGGCTTTTAATGAACTAGCGCGCTTTACCATCAACGGTGACATCACTGCTTACGATCAGGCGGGATTCCCGTCAAGACTAGGCTTGACCGCAATCCTCAATCCTTATCAATTATGTAAAAAAAATAATAGTCATCTAGAATTGGTTTTCAAACTCCGACTGGCAGTGTTAGAGATCTGCCCCCTAATCGGCGAACACATTTTTGTCAAATGATTGCGACTAGTTGGGATCGTTCGGACCGAACGGACCAATGGGCGGCCCGAACGATCCCAACTGAGGCTGATCTCTCTCTATATGGAATAGGAGACCCAAAATCCTTAGCTAAAAACCTTAGAAGTTCAGTCGAAACTGTTCATCATAATCATATGAATAATCCGGTTTCCTTATGATATTTTCCGTCACCGAAACGGTTCCGGCTTTAAATCAGGTAACGCTTGCTAGGTATATCGAGATGAAGCGAGATGCGCACATAACGGTGTCCAACATTAATTGATACAAGTAAACGGTGCCGTCGTTGAGCGGAATCGCGCGCCAAGCTTTAATGCGAACTGTTATACGGTAATATCTGTAATGTTGTCTGTATTGTTTCCTAAGCTAACGGGGTTTGTGGAGTTTGTACCTGTTTCTTTGTTTCGTTCTGTAGCTAGAGCTCATAATAAATGATTGTATTTATGTGTGAAGTGTCTTTTGTTCAATCGGAAAGACCGCATCAGGAACTCCCGCATCCGGGGCAGCCGTCGTGTCCGTGACATTGCAGACAAACTGCAGCAGGGTCGCCTACGCTAGTACGGCCATGTCTTACGCAAACCGGCATGTTACGTGGGTAACAGATGTCTTGCCATGGCGCCTCCGCCGAGCCGGAACAAGCGGGGTAGGCCAAAGAAGTGCTGGCTTGACGTTGTAAGAGATGACATGCGTGCCAACAAGCTCTTACCACAGGATGTTAAAGATCGTGCGAAATGGAGGAGAATATGCAGGAAAGCGGACCCCGGGCTCCAACGCGAAAGCCGCGGATGCAACCGGGATAAACGCTGAGATGATGATGATGTCTTTTGTTCAATATTACACACACTAATCATCGATGCATCGAGTGGTTAGACAGCGATCTACCTTACAGCAGTATAATTCTATTTCTTTTAAAAAACGTTGACCCACACTAGGAATTTCTCGTGTATCGTGGGTCCGTTTACAAACATAAACTTACATACCGACGCTTTTTTTTAATAATTATAAACTAGCGCTTGACTGCAATCCCGTCTGATGGTAAGCAGTGATGGCATCCTTGATGGTAAAGCGCGCCAGTTTATTAAGCCCAATTACTTAAAAAAAAAACTTAGTGAATAGGAAGGAAGACGGCAGTTGAGCGAGGTGGTGCAACGTTAAACCCCACAACACGACCAACGATGCTGCGCCAGAGGGAGATAGATGTGCAGACCCTCCACGACCAAACTCCCGACACAACATCATTTAACGCATCGTACCCGGCACACATCGCAACACAACTAACTGCTCAGGCAGTTGTGTGGTGAAGCCGTACGGAGGACGGGTCTGACCGTCCTCCGTACGGCTTCACCAGACATCATGCCGGAACACGACGAATCGCTTGGCGGCAAGGCTTTGTCTGGTGGGTGGTAACTTCTGCCGGCAGCCGATGTTATGGCCTACCACCGCGTAACTTACACCGAGTAACCGAGTGCTTGAAAGGCAATCATATCTAAGCGACAAAAATTCGTAAATTGAGTTATATACACCATTCGAACCGCCAGATTTTTCAAGCGTCGATACACAAGCAGCCAAACTCGGAACTGTATTGTCGGTACTGTGTGTTGTAGTCTCGGAATTGTAGGCCATATAAATATTTGTTCCGTGCGGGAATCGAACCCGCGAATCGCGGCGCAGCAGTCGGTCGCTAAGCCGCTGCACCAATTGTGCCGAAAGACATCTTATAATAATTGTCTTATTATTAAGATTTCTGGCGGTCTACCTACTGGACTTCCAAAATTTATCAATTACTTTCAAGTCCCGTGTAATAGAGGGCAAACAAGTATAATCTTTGGGTATTTTTTTTTTATGTTATACAATATTAGCGCTTGACAGCGATCCCGGATTACTGTATGTTACATGGGGATACTTTTTCCTGCATTTAGACAGATACGGGCTGAAATTATATTAATTACATTTTACAGCCCCATTAGTCTAGTGATTATGAAGTCCTGGGTTAGATTCCCAGGTCGGACACTTGTGTAATTGTGTTTTCCCACCAGAAATTTAGTAAGTCTGGATTTGAGCCAGGTTGATGGCAATACCCCGCCATCTATCATATTGGACTTAATAACTGGCGAAATATGAGTGTACTCTTAGACCTCTGCTTAAACTTTCGGGGGATTATAAACGTGATATTATGTTACCTAATTTGTTTATGAACTCTATCTATTTTAAAACCTTTCTTAGCAGTCAAATATAATATAAATAAAAAATATAAGCTTTGCTTAGAACACGGGACGTGCTGCTCCAAATAAAAAACAATTCATGATCTTCTTTCACCTTTTTTTTTTATTAGTTATTAACTAGTGCTTGACTGCAATCCCGCCTGATGGTAAGCAGTGATGCAATCGTTGATGGTAAAACGCACTAGCTTATTAAGCCTATTCACTCAAAAAAACTGAGTGAATAGGAAGACAGACGGCAGTTGAGCGAGGTGATGCAATGTTTAACCCAACAACACGACCAACGATGCTGCGCCAGAGGATGATCTGGAGACCCTCCACGACCAAACTCCCGACACAACAACATTAGGTACATCGTACCCGGTACACATCGCAACACAACTGCTCAGACCCGCCCTCCGTACGGCTTCACCGGACATCATGCCGGAACACGACGAATCGCTTGGCGGCAAGACTTTGTCTGGTGGGTGGTAACTTATGCCGGCGGCTGATGTTGTTGTCTACCACCGAGAGAATTACCGAGAGAACCTTTATTAAAACTAATCGACACAATTAACAACTTAACACAACACTGTTATTAAAAAACACTCAAATACATCAACAAACCACATAAACTTAATCATTACTTACAACATAAAACTAACACTTGGTCTCAACAACAACCTGTAATTAAATAGTACGTCTATTTAACTACAGGTTGTTAAGGATATAAGGAAATGAAATGAAATCGTTTATTAAGCAAGTAGGATCACTGATCACTTTTACACGTCATGTTTTTTTTAACCAGGTGAAATCAGCATTTCCTAACTAACCTCTGAGAAGAAATAGCCGAAACAAACTCAGGGATCATCGTCTTTTTTCAAGCCAGACATTAAAAATGAAAATCTATACAATAATTTACGTTAGAATTACGCATATTGCTTAATAACAATGCTTAACAGAGCGAGCAGCTTAGTCCAGGCTTTATTGTCTTCTAAATATTCTATGATTTTATAATACCCCTTTTTACAAAGTTTGGCCTTTATTTAGTTTTTAAATCGTTTAATGGGTAAGTTTCGAATATAAGGTGTAATGTGATTCTAACTGCAGACCAACTAAGTTACTAATTATGAATGGCGTGTAAAGAGTTAACTATCAGTGTTTGTAGCTCAACAGCCAGCTTGAACTTTCGCTCGCTCGGTCGGTCACTAGGATTTGACCTCATTGGTTTGTTGATGTTAAGTACGTACTGAGTACTAAGAACTCATTCAAAAAAAGTCGTGGTGGTCTAGTGGTTAAAACACCAGCCTCTCGAGTATGAGACAAGGCAAGTACCAATGTAACTTTTCTAAAGTTATATGTACTTTCTAAGTATATCTTGGACACCAATGACTAAATAAAGGTGAAACCTGGACTTTAAGTCTGAAATCTCCAACGGGCATTGAGCAAGCTTTGTGATTACGCTCAATCCTTCTCTGTCTGAGAGGAGACCTGTGCCCAGCAATGAAACGATAAAAGGTTGATAATGACTAAGAACTCCTTATAGATTGTAATGGAGCTACTTCACTATAACTTATACTAAGTATTTTGAGATTTGTAAATACTTGAAGTCTTCTTTAACGATAGTTTTGCAAATGGTGTTGGTCTAAAATATAACCTTTAACGGCCTCATAGGTAGCAGTGCAGAGGTCACTTTGCATGTTTTTTGGACACTGAAAACACCTCCACCTCTTATCCTGCAAACGATAATAGATGACATGCATAAGAGGTAGTCTTATCCTGCCAAGGATACTTTGGTAGGTTTATAATTCCGCACTGCTACCATTCCATTTTACTACGTTCCGCGTTCGACTTACTTGGAAGTTTTATAGTCAACTAGCGGCTGCCAGCGACTTCGTTCGCTTGGAGTTAGTTATCCGCTCCTATTGGTCGCAGCGTGATGCTATATAGCCTAAAGCCTTCGTGGATTAATGGGCTGGCTATCCAACGCAAATTTTTTTCAAACAGGACTAGTAGTGCCTGAGATTAGCGCGTTCAAATAAACAAGCAAGGATGCATTAAGGATGCATTTCGGGGAGTGTGCGAGGGAATTGCATGATTTAATTCCCCCATCTCCGTTCCACCAGCGGACGACCCGTCGTACGGCTGGTTTCCACCCTTACGTTGTTAACACCACTACGATCCGGACGAAGCGTTTCGCCTCCTCCTTTATACCGCGTACATCGAGGGACTGGAACAATTTGCCAGCGGCGGTGTTTCCGTCGGACTACAGTTTGAGTGTCTTCAAGGCTAGAGTGAATAGGCTCTTAATGGACTAGTGCGCTTTACCATCAGCGATTGCGTCACTGCTTACCATCAGGCAGGATTGCGGTCAAGCGCTGGTTTATAGTGTGTAAAAAAAAAAAACTCTTCAGCTTTACATATTTTTATAGTCTTAACTAGCGGCCGCCAGCGACTTCGTTCGCGTGGAGTTAGTTATACTCCGCTCCTATTGGTCGCAGCTTGATGTCATATAGCCTAAAGCCTTCCTAAATATTTCCTGAGATTAGCGCGTTCAAACAAACAATCAAACTCTTCAACTTAAATATTTTTAATAGTCAATAAGAGGAAAGGATTCGATTAAGCTACTGCTTTCAACTTGCTTATCAAAAGCATTATTCCATAATGACTATTCAATGCAAATGAGCTCTCTGGTATTTAGAAAAATTCATGTTTTATTTTTTGCACAGGAATTTCATTAAATTTTACTGGTTTATAGTTTAAGTTTTCTAATAAATCGTTTTTAAAGGATATTTTACAAATTAGACTCTTGTAATTTATAGTTTTAATATTTCTTTAAAGGCTTTTTTGTATGGTACCTGCAACTATAGGAAAAATAACTCTCCCAAAAAAAGACAGCATAACCTATCGATATCAAAGTTACAGCTAGGCTTTCTGCCTATCCCTTCAACCATAACAGTTGACTCATCATACAATGTAATCAAACTAGGGAGGGTCTATTTATCATGAACTAGCGGCCGCCATCGATTTCGTTCACGTGGAGTTAGTTATGCCCCGCACCTATTGGTCGCAGCGTGATGTTATATAGCCTAAAACCTTCTACGATTAATGGGCTATCCAACGCAAAAAGAATTTTTCAAATAGGACCAGTAGTTCCTGAGATTAACGCGTTCAAACAAACAAACTCTTCAGCTTTATGTATTAGTATACATAGATTATAAGAATTTAAATAAAAATGCAAGAACAACATGTTTCACATTTCTTGCATTTGCAAGGGGGAAATCTAACAATGTTCTAGGTATTTAGTTAAATATTCAAATGATATGCACATTACAAATATGCATGAAATTCTGTTTGTTAGTCATATTATAATGCGTGTTATGCTGTGCTTAATTGACCAAGGCACGGCCTGTTAACTGTGTTTATGTTGCAGTATGGTTCTGCTTGTTCTGTTTGAATAGAGAAGATAATTATTATAGTGCATAGTTTTTTTTTTTTATCTATACTAATATTATAAATGCGAAAGTATATCTGTCTATCTGTCTGTCTGTCCGGCTTTCACGCCAAAACTACTGAACCGATTCTAAAGAATTTTAGTACACAGTGTAGAGCAAAATGTTGCGCGGGGGTAAACGCGGGCGTACATATTGCTCCCATTATTTTAGCAAGCGCTTATTTGATATCAACTGAGCTTCTGTAAAATGAAGTCCACGCGGATGGAGTCGCGGGGAATAGCTAGTAAATTCATTCATTCATTTATTTCATTCTTAAAAACAATTTACATTGTGTCGAATATCTAATCTAATATGCGACCTATACACAAATATAAAGAACTCAGAATTTTATAACAAGAGATTTTATACATTATAGGGGAAATTTATTTATGGTGCCAAACAGTTTAAATATAATCTCAACCAAAATCAAACACAACCACACAAGTCAAAAACAATTACCAATCGAATGTCAAAAGTTGCAAATATCTTAGGTACCAATGTCCAAATATAATGTCAATAATGTCAAAACAATTTACAACATAATGCCAAAACAGTTTAATGTCAAACAATTCCAGAATCAGAAAGAAAAAAAAAAAAAAGAAACCATTCATCCATTACTTTGTGACATCAGCTCAGATATACTGTACAAACATTTTTCTATTAAAAAGGCTTTTAATTTTATTTTAAATGAGTGAGTGTTATAAATCAGGATCTTTAGCTCAGAAGGCAAGGCATTGAATATTTCTACAGCTTGATACTTCCAGCAATGCTCTACTATATTAAATTTTGGTGCTATTTGTTGTTTGAAAGTTTTTCTTCTCGTGCTCTCTCTAATATTACGTTCTTCTAGCGATTCAAACTCATGTAGATATTTTGTAAAATAACTTAAGAGAACCAGTACATATAAGCTAGGTACCGTTAAAATACCCAATTTTTTAAAATAGTCCCTGCATGAGACATGCTGTGAAATTTTAACTATTGTCCTTATGGCTCGTTTCTGCAGAATAAACGCTCTTCGCCAGTTATAACTGTAGCTGTTCCCCCAGAGTGTGATGCTATACCTTATCCTAGACTCTATCAGCGCATAATATATAACCTTTAACTGTTGCACACTTAAATCATCCCTAAGGCTCCTGAGTGCGTAACATGCGGACGATATGGATGATGCAATAACAGCAAGCTCCGGTTTCCAATTTAAAAGGGAATCTATATTAATCCCTAAGAATTTAACATTATCCACTACTTTAATCTTGTCTCCATTTATGTGTACATCTAAGTTGTCATTATAACGAGTCGTGGTCTTAAATAATATGAGATTCGTCTTATCCGTATTTAGCAATAATTTGTTGGCTCTAAACCATTTGCAAAGTTTTTCTATAATTATATTAGTATTTAATGTCAATTTTTCTATGTCTTTAGCACCAACTATTATGTTTGTGTCATCTGCGAAAACAACAAGTTTGTCGTTCGGCTGAGTTTTATTCATGAAGTTGAGTAAGTCATTTGTAAAAATGATATATAATATAGGTCCTAAAATTGAACCCTGGGGTACACCACGTTTTGAATATACCATTTTAGACTTGTATATCACCTCGTGATTGTTCTCATCTAAGCTTTTGATTTCAACATACATTCGTCTATTCTGTAAGTAGGATGTCATAAGTTGTAATGGCTTACCTCTTATACCATAATATTCGAGTTTAGTAAGTAGGAGTTCATAATCTATAGTGTCAAAAGCGGAACTGAGGTCAACAAATAATCCAGCTACTTTCATTTTATCATTCAATTTACTAAGGATGTCACTTGTTAAAGTGTTCATAGCATCCGAGGTACCAACGCCTTTTTGATACCCGAATTGTCTTAGATTAATAATTTTGTTACTACCTAAATGTACCATTAGTCTAGCTTTAAGAATTTGTTCAAAGAGTTTTGATAGGGTGGGTAATAAGGATATGGGGCGATAATTTTTCGGATCGGTCTTACTGCCCTTTTTGTATATCGGAATCACTTTGGCCAATTTCAGCTGGTCAGGAAAGATTGCGACTTCCATACATTTATTGTAGAATTTAGAAAGAGGAAATGCTAATATCTCTATATTCTCCTTTATAATAGAAATCGGCACGTCGTCGAAGCCGCAAGAATGTTTATTAGCCATTTTACTTACCAACTTTGTAATTTCATTTGTTGTAGTTGCTTTGAAACAGATATCACTTTCAACTCTTTTTGTCGAATCCCCCAGAAAAGACATTGCATTATCTTTATCTTTACTTGCCATTGAAGATTTAAATATGAAACTGTCAATAAATGTATTTGCAATATCCTGAGGATCAGTGATCACTTTATTTTCTATATTTAAGATAAGAGTTTTACGTTGCTTGTTTTTCTTCTTTTTAGTATATTCATTCACTATTTTCCACGTTTCTTTCACAATATTTTTTGCTCTGTTTAAATAACGTGATATAGCTTGCTTTTTGGCTTGTCTGATTACTCTTCTATGAATTCGAACGTACTTGACTTTATAATCTTTAATACTGGCATTATTTAATATTCCAGAGCACAGGACTCTTTTCATTTTACTTGACACTCTAATACCTTTTGTAACCCACTTTATTTTATTGTTATCTTTTGACTTTATTCTAACTGATTTTATAGGATAAGCATCTTGGAATATTTTGTTGAAATGGGTTAGAAACTGATTTATTCCCATATCAGATAAAGATTTGTTAAGAATGATTCGTTTGAAAACAGAATTATTTTTTGCATTGAATAATCTTTTAGTCATTGTTGTGTACTCGAAGACCTTTGACTTTTTGTTGATTTCATCAAGGGTCACATAACAAAAAAGTCCACCATGACCATCAGCTAGGCCATTATGATCCACATAATACTTCTCTAAGCAGTCCCTATCAACATTTGTGACAATGTTATCTAAACATGACTGAGAGCTATTTCGGATAAAGGTCGGAGTTCTTAGAAGACACCTAAAGTTATAACAAGTCAAGCTACTCAAAAACTCAGAAGTTTTTTTGTTTTCTACAAGTACGTCAACATTGAAGTCCCCACATATAATACAGTTTTTGTCAATAAAGTGTTCCATCAATTTTTCTAAGCTAGAAATGAAGCTTTCGAAATTATTATCATAGGGACTACGGTAACAACAACAAATGTACAAACCTGTAGCCACATCCTTTGCAGCACAAATTTCGAAACTCTCAGCTTTGTAAAACTTACTAATAGACTCAACATTTTCGCATTCTTTCAATTCATGTGCTAAAATAAGACTACCTCCCCTTTTCTTGTTTGCCCTTGTGTTATATGCGACTAAATTGTAATTAGACATAGAGAAAACACTGGCAGATTTCTCATTCAAGAAATGTTCTGATATACATAAATAGTCTACGAAGATACCCGAAGTTTCTATATATAGTTCAAGTTCAGTTTTTTTGTTGCTTATTCCACATACATTTTGATGAAAAATTTTCATACAACTATTATCTGTTAAAGGGGTGCTATTACTTACGTCGTCTAGTATTACGTTTTTATTCTCGAAAAAAATCACAATCATTTGTAATTGAGGGTGAAATATTTGTTTGTGCGGACGAATTCACAAACACCCTAGATGTATGTGTTTCACTAGCTATGAGTAACGGATTAAAAGTTGTTTGTGTAGAAACATTTTTAAATGTCCGCCTTGCCTTTTGATTCACATTATGAACATAATTTAGATAGTTGATCCTGTATTGTAACCTCAATATGTCCCTATAAATTAGTTTGCATGCCGTTAGCTTTTTAAGAAAGGGCCTCATATAATTATTAGGATTGTCATCTAGTGTAATAAAATTAGAATTTTCACAATTATTACATACAAGTTTAAAGATACGATTTACATTAGATACATTCAAATATTTATTTTTGTAAATCTTACTGACAAGGACGTTTGTGTTTTGTATATTTTGTAAAGTATGATGCAGAGAACTTAATATATTTAATGGATTTTTGTCGCTAATACCTCCAGTTATCAAAACAAAGTCGGACTTTGTGAAGTCCTTACACATAGTTGCACAAGTGCTTAGTATGTAACTAAGAGGTGCATTAGGTTTAATTACCGACGTTAAATTATAAACTAGCGCTTGATCGCCATCCCGCCTAATGGTAAGCACTGATGCGATCGTTGATGGTAAAGCGCGCTAGTTTATTAAGAGCCTAGTCATTCTAGCCTTGAAGACACTCAAATTGTAGTGTGACGGAAACACCGCCGCTAGCAAATTGTACCAGTCCCTCGATGTACGCGTGTGAACGTGTAATTCACTATTTATTTATTAACCTCACAATAGAAAACCGTTCGTTTTTCTCTGTGGTAGGCAACAACATCAGCCGCCGGCATAAGTTACCACCCACCAGACAAAGTCTTGCCGCCAAGCGATTCTTCGAGTTCCGGCATGATGTCTGGTGAAGCCGTACGGAGGACGGGTCTGAGCAGTTGTGTTGCGATGTGTGCCGGGTACGATGTGCTTAATGTTGTTGTGTCGGGAGTGTGGTCGCGGAGGGTCTCCAGATCATCCTCTGGCGCAGCATCGTTGGTCGTGTTGTTGGGTTAAACATTGCATCACCTCGCTCAACTGCCGTCTTCCTTCCTATTCACTCAGTTTTTTTGAGTGAATAGGCTTAATAAGCTAGTGCGCTTTACCATCAACGATTGCATCACTGTTTACCATCAGGCGGGATTGCAGTCAAGCACTAGTTTATAACTAATAAAATAAAATAAAAAAAAAACCGGCCAGGCAGAATAGCCAGCCTGTCGGTGTTCTACAGGATGCATTTTGGAGAGTGCATGACATTTGCATGACTTAATTCCTCGGACGGATTTATGGGAGGACCCGTCATACGGCAAGTATTTACCCTTACGTTGTTGATACCACTACTATCCGGACGAAGCGTTTCGCCTCGTCTTTTATACCGCGTACATTGAGGGAGTGGAACAATTTGCCAGCGACGATCTTTCCGTCTGACTACCATTTAAGCGTCTTCAAGGCTAGAGTGAATAGGTTCTTAATAAACTGGCGCGCTTTACCATTACTCATTACCTAGGTAGCACCTGGTATTGCCCTTAAAGCGTACATTTCCTATATATTCCCTATGTCTATACTCTTGAGAAATACCATAGTTATTGAAATACTCAATTCTTAAGGACAAAATACACAACTGCGTTCGCAGAAAATTGCACGAATATCAGACAAGCATTTTCGTAATAACAAATTGAAAGACAGACGTTCCAATTTATAATAGAAGGCTTCGAGTTATTGCAGCCATCAATATTATTTATGCATTCGCTAGTTTGAACTAAGGTGTGGTGGAGATGCAAATACCAGGATGTTATTTAGAACTCTCCGTTATTTATTACCCTACTGACCCCAAAGGAGAAAAGTACCGTATTTATATAAGTATACATACTCATATAAACAAGAAGAAAGTAATCAGAAAATACTAGTATTGTATAATACTATAAAGAACACAGCCTGTTTTTTATTTATAATTGTAAACTAGTGCTTGGCCGCAATCCCGCCTGATGGTAAAGCGCGCTAGTTTATTAAGAGCCTATTCACTCAAAAAGAAAATTAAGTGAATAGGAAGGAAGACGGCAGGTGACCGAGGTGATGCTATGTTAAACCCAACAACAATACCAACGATGTGCGCCAGAGGGAGATTGATCAGGAGACACCCCACGACCAAATTCCCGACACAATAACATTTGGCGCATCGTACCGTTGTTGTGTATGTACAATTACTCAGACCCATCCTCCGTACGGCTTCACCTTGTCGAAATACGACGAATCGCTTGGCGGCAAGACTTTGTCTGGTGGGTGGTAACTTTTGCCGGCAGGCTACTACGATACTCTACGCGTGTCGCGGTTATTCGTGGATACTTCCATGCCTCGGAAAGCACGTCAAGCTTTCAGGCTGTCGTTCATTGATCTTCGACTGTCGTTACGAGTCGCCAAATGCCCGAAACTCTTGCCAAGGGGTATCGTTTGACCCAGTAACTGGGTTGAGGAGGTCACATAGGCACACGCTCCATGTAAATTAGTGATATTCAGCTGCATCCAGTCAGACTGAAGGCCAACTCCAAGTGAACAATTTTTAATTATTTTACGTTTTTGTTGTACAGACGACAGGATATCAAGCTACTACAATCAAATTCCGTATTAGATTTTCAACTTGTATCTCCAAAGCATTAAGGCGCAAGGTTGTTTGGGAATATCTGACAATTTTCACCTGCTGTCGTCCGTACAATAAAGTACCTATACAATATGTAAAGAAAACTCTGTCCGATCCGTGAAGGTATGATATTGTAGACTGTGATAATACAGTCGAAAACGGTATTCTCACTTTTAAAAAAATACCAAATTTTGGGGAAGTTGAAATTAATTCCCGGAAAAAAAGATTATATCAAAATTCATTAGTAAGTATTGTTACTATGATGTTTATGTAAATTTTCATATTTTATCTGGTCATGTGTTTACCTAACCTTTATTATCCTTACGGGTCGGGCAGGGTTTTCTTTACATATTGTACAATAAATAAATAAACTTGGAAAAAGAGACTCGACATATAATAACGCATTTAGACAAAGTGTGCCTATGATAACTAATCAAATTCGAATATAGAACAGTTTCGTTCTATATATTTAAGCATTATCCATTCGTATGTACATCCGCTAAATAAATTCCAAATTCCTGGCTTAAGGGAAATCCCTTGTGAATCAAATGTGCTTATAAATAATTTTCTGTTTCAGGTAATTCATGAATTTCACATTCTGCTACCCTGCGGGTATTGTATCCGAGTCCTCAGTAAGTTTTTGTTTCGACAACCCATTTATTCCCGTAATTATTTTGATATATAAAGGTATTTAAAAAAAGTTAAACCATAAATATTTCATCTTTTTATGTTTATAACTTTGTGGTACTATTAAAATAGCTTAGGGTAGTATAATTTTAGATCAAGAACGGTTTTATACTCTGCCTTTTAACAATAACGGTGTATGCAAAGACTAAACTCTACAAGGTTTACCTACAAGTTTCGTCAAAAATGTAAACAAATATGAATTAATGGACACATAACAAATATAAAGAAATATGAATTAATGGACACATAACAAATGTACCTAAACAAATATGAATTAATGGACACATAACAAATGTAAACAAATATGAATTAATGGACACATAACTTGAATTCCTACACAATAAAGTTTAGTTTATGTTACACCTTTTTTTTAAATTTGTCAATGTATATACAACGTTATTTTTTCTTTATACGAAACCTGCATATACAGAGTGGTGCTGACAATACGACAATAAATAAAAACACAGACCATGCTGGTTCTTCATAGAAAAAAACCTAGATCAAAAATAAAAAAAATAAAAAATTTCAAACAAACTAAATCGCATAAAATTGCAAACGGAATAGAACATCCTTTAAAATATTGGTTCAATGACCTCCGATCAGCGGGCGACAGCGCGTTCCTGTATCGACTTGCTTTTTCGCGTCATTATTATTAAATTTTAGTACCGCTGGATACGGCGGTCATCAACCTGTAAGCGCTTTCTTATCAACATATACATCATGTAGAAAATGTGAAAAATAATTTCCTGTGACTAAACTAATAGATATATTTATATAATTTTTTTATGGGTAGACTGAGAATGTGTTGAGGTACACGATGTTTAATTAATTGTCGTATTGTCAGCACCACTCTGTATAGTTTGTTCAAAATAAGCAATTGAATTGAATCCAAATTTTATATTTTTTCCCAAATATATTTAAAAAATGATGCAGTGTGGTTACCGAGCCTACGACACAGTTTCACAGCGGATCATAGTGTCCTAGGGCCGCCGCCGCCGCGCTGCGCCGCTGTAGACGCGAGCGGCACGTTGACCATATTTTTGACAATTAGATAACATAATAAGCTCATAACTTTGTGATTTTTCATTCAATAGCTTTTTGAAATTTTGTACATAAATTCTTTATATAAAAATAATGGACACGTGTTTCAGGTTTCGCATAAGTATACAAAAAATAACGTTGTATAATAGTCACTGTAAAATCAATTTTCTTATCATTGAATTAAAGTTGATATTTACTTAACGTTAATAGGGCGGGGGTGTGCAGCACCAGGCCTGCTTCACTCGACCGTATCTTAAGAACGTATTGCGTAATTATTATAGTTATTAGTGGTTTATGCATATGTATTCGTATACTGCAACGTAGTGGCGTCATCACCAGCTGTCACTAAAAAACATCGCTGTGGCTCTGTCTCGTATAGGTCGTAGCATTATGCTGTGTGGCTACCATAAGTTTTCATTACGAAATTCGATCATACGCATCGACTATGTTTGGCTCTCTCATTGGTTAAGAGTTCTTACAACCTTGAAGCGGACCAATCGATGAGTCAAACGCGGTTGATATCGATGATCGAGTCTTCGTAATGAAAACTCATGGTAACCACACTGAGCGATGGTTGCTTTGCGCGGATGTGACACATATTTTCTACAATCTAATTTATTGCATTTGTGTTCTTCCTTTTCGTCATGTTTACCACAAACAAAAAAATTTCCTTCTTTTAAACAGTTCGCCTATCTGTACTACGGTACAAAAAAATCCGTTTAAAATGCTTCGAGTGGTATCAGAATTCAGAACTACGTGCTTCGGTAACCATTCGACGGATTAAAACGCCAGTTAATTGCTATTGCGACAATCTGTTAAAATTTAGGTCGAGTTAACGCGTTCGTAAATTGATGTTTTCCCACCTTTTGTTTTTGTTATCGCTATTGGTTAACCTTATTGCGTGTGCCATAAAGCCATAGTATACAAAAATACAATAAGACGACGTTTGAGGCGGATGAACTTGGATGTATAGTCTTATTGCGCACTGTATGTAGCTACTTAGTATTGAGAAGAATAGCAAACTTCAGGGCAAAATGTGTTTTTTTTTTTTAATTTTCCCCTATTTTATTAGTTATTTCTGTATCGTGGGAGCGTTTACATAGGTACATTTAAAATCACATTCAAAAACAGCCTATACAACTTTATTTCTTCTGGCCTGAATATAGTTGTTTCAGAATAAGCAACTGAAATTCCAATCATTTTTACACCATGTTAAATTTTTGCCAACTACATTTAGAAATTGTTGCGTTGTGGTTGGTGTGGAGCGATGCGTTGACTATATTTTTGTTGGGACAACCACGTAAAATAACAAGTTCATAACTTTGTGTTTTTTCCTGATGTCTTTTTAAAATTGTATTTTATATTGTACAGGGTGTACCTATCTGACATCGTAACGCAAACTTCGCGAAAAGGCTAGACCGCATCATCAGCAACCTTTTATAGTCCCACTGCTGGGCACAGGTCTCCTCTCAGACCGCATGCCACTAATATAATTGTGATAGTCATTTATGTCGTTAATGAACGGTTACGGAATACAGTGTTTAAAAAAAGTGTCGGCTCGGCTTTTGAACGTTGCAAGCGTGCCGCCGTGCGAGTTTGTAGGTATGACGTTGATCCCTGATGTGAACTCTATTAAATGAGCTGATAAGATCGTTTTTCGGGTTTTGTTTTCATTGTGCTTTTTTTATGTAATTAGCGAATAATTTAATTTTGACTTTAAAATCTTATTGGGTTATAAAAGTATAGCAATTGTGAATGGTCTGAACTTCTGAAGTGGAAAAAAAACTACATTTATTTTTTTTAAATCATGAAAAAGCCGACGAAAAATTCCACCACTGGGGGGTTCAGAATCATGTACTGGATCCATGGTACTCGTTTGTGCGTCGATGTCAGATACACCCTTTATAACATAGATTCTTTACTTAAAAATACTGGACACTAGTTTCGGGTTCTGCACATACAAAAAATAACGTTGTATAAATGGATGTATAAATAAATATATAAACGCTATCTACTAGCAACAGATATAGAAAATGCATAAACTTATAATGAATGCAAATAAGAGTACTCACACTTATTTGCATTTATTACCGGTTTACATACTCCTGTATGTGCGGGAAATGTAACGAAATGTACATTCTCACACTTATTTGCATGTATTACAGATTATTACAGAATGTCGCTGACGCGCACCCATAAGATTTTCATCTATTGTATATTTGTATTTTATTCCACGAATGGACCTCCTTTACTTGTGGTTATCATAAAACTCGCTTTAGATGAGTGTGTAAGCACACGAGCGCTCAGTGCCGTCTAACACTACTTAAGTGCTTAACGTCGGAGTTGACTACTCGTCTTCATGACTATATGTATTCAAGTACCTACATAAAATAACATACATAATCAACTTATATTGTTCCCACTGTTGGGACACAGGCCTCTTCTCGATGAGAGGGGGTAGGCCGTAATCTACCACGCTGGCTCAGTGCGGGTTGGTAGATGTCACATGTCTTCTATGTTTTTTGCCTCTAGCTAGGACATGCCGGTTTCCTCACGATATTTTCCTTCGCCGTTTTGAGAGTAGTGGTGGTGAAATAATGTACACAAAGTAAAGCGTCTGATGGGGTTCGAACCTACAACCTACAACTAGTAAGTCGCGGCCGATATAACTAGGAAAAATAGAAAGAAATGTGCGTTTATTGACATTACAGCACAATACCACCACCTAGGCTACCACTGCCCTCCATATTTAAGTACTCCATAAAATTCATCTCTATCTCTTATCATCCTATAGAAAGAGACACGGGAGATATAGAAATACGCATATCTCCTACAGTTCTATCGCATAAGAAGTCTACATTACCATTAGTGTACATATTTATTCTATTCTCCCGCAAGCAACGCTTAAGAAGTTTCTTCTAAAAATCTATTTTGATCATTGTATAGAATAAATCTTCTGCAACTTGCTGCTATATAGTGACATAACCAAATCAGTGTGGGAGGATTTACTATTCTGACGGCTCTGACAGTATACGGAAATTCTTACATGTCTCGTTTATCGATAACATCATGACAATTTCCGATAAAGGTGGGTAGTAGACACTTATTTACTGTCTCTGTGTGTGTTTGACAGGTATCCCATTACGAAAGGCTTTGATGGGTTCCTATTATGTAGCGATTTTAATGTGTTCTATTTGTGAAATATTATCTACACCAACAGCTTTCCATTGGTCACCAAGCCTTTATTTCTCAAGCTGCATCTGCCTCCTTCCTGCCTCTTATCTGCATCTTTCTTCATCTGCATTTCCAACTATGTTGGGGTCGGCTCCTAGTCTAACCGAATTCAGCTTAATACCAATATTTCACTTTATGATGACATAAAGCTGTGCACCTCGGTAACACTCGCATAAATTTAAATCCAGTGAAAATATCGGGATTAAAAGTATCTCATGTGTTAATCCAGGTCATAAACGCATCTATCTGTGTGCTCAATTTCATTCGAAATCATTAAGTCGTTTTCGGGTAAAAGGGACATCCATGTCTAATATCTTCCTCTGTTTCAAACCACGATGCCAAATAAAAGATTCAAACACCATTTCCGCATATAACACGGTCGATAGCATTATATGTATCGTACTGTCGATATATGGCTTTGGCTTTTAATTTATTCATTGCGAAAGGCTTTGCCCGTCTGTTGTATAAAAATCGGCTGGGTAAACTGTTCGCTTTTACCCCTTTTTTATTGAGGGCCTTAGCAATAAATCTGATCCATTGGACCAAGCGTTTGAGTACGGTTTGGCCAACCTTTACGTGGTTACTCGTTGCATCATTAACAGCAATTAATACATGGACTCCTTTTAGTTTGAAATACATTCTTCTGTGGTTGATCCTGATAAATGACGGACGGCCTTTCCATCAAGGTGTCTCAGTGACCACCACGTTTGAGAAAGTCTTACTCCTGAGTGTAAATTCTGCCGGCAGCCGATGTTATTGCCGTTAAAGTGTCAACTACTGTTCCAAGATCTCTCTACGCTCCTTTTACCTTTCTCTGTCCAGAACTGTAAAAAACCAAACGCCGTGACGTCAGATAAATCAGACTGTAATATTCCCCCTCCTGGGGCTGACCGTAATCCACCATAAGGGCGGGTTGATAGTCTGTCACCTTTTTGAGAGCAGTGGTGATGAAATAATTTACACAAAGTAAATCGCTTGTCTGCCTAATGGCCACCGGTGCGTGCCGTCGCGGCGTTTGGTTCCTAACAGTTCTGGACAGAGAAAGTTGAAAGGAGCGCTGGGAGATCTTTGACACTGACACTGACGGCCATAACATCGGCTACGGCAGAAGTTAGTACCCCCACCAGACAAAGTCTTGCCACCAAGCGATTCGACATGTCGGCATGATGTCTGGTGAAGCCGTACGGAGGACGGGTCCGAGCAGTTATACTGCGGTGTGTGCCGGGTATGATGCGCCAAATGTTGCTGTGTCGGGAGTTTGGTCGCGGAGTCTTCAGATCAATCTCCCTCTGACGCAGCATCATTGGTCTGGTTTAACATTGCATCACCTCGCTCAACTCCGTCCTTCTTCCTATTCACTCAGTTTTTTTAGTAAATAGGCTTTTTAATAAACTAGCGTGCTTTACCATCAACGATGGCATCACCGCTTACCATCAGACGGGATTGTGGTTAAGCAATAGTTTATAGTTATTATATAAAAAAAATGCGCTTGTCTAGGTTCGAATCTACGACCTACAAACCCGTAAGGAGCAGGCGTTATCGCGTATCGTTCGAGTGTTTTTGGACTAACTTTACTACAACCTTCAAAGTACCTGTAACTCCCACTGTAAAAGCAATGTCTATTTATAGACGTAAACCTCATTCCCAGAATAGAAATAAATCTACTCACCCAGCCAGAATTTTCAACGTACTCAATTTTTAAATACAGAAATACGACCTGGTGAAGGTCGCGGGAAACCGCTGGATGCGGGAGGCGCAGAGGCGGTCTTCGTGGAGATCCGTAGGCGACGCCTGTGGCCTATGTCCAGCAGTGGACGTCTTTCGGCCGAAATGATGATGAAATACAGAAAATTGAAATTCTAATTGACACCAAACATTTTTAATCTTTGTAGTTCAGACTTTCATGTAAAGAACGTAATTACCGAAGGTAACCGCCTTTTTTGTGTGGGAAATCATCAAATGACCTCACCCGCTCTAGGCAAAGCAGAAGGACGTGACAGACTTTTACTGACTAAAACCTACCCGTGTTCCTTCACTTGCCTTTGCCAGAGCAAAGGTCGCGGGTCTTTCGAAAGAGATACCGATCCCTTTCGACAACCCGTGACCTTAGGAGGGGGGCTTTCTAATTATATATTATATTAGTCTGTAAGCTCCAAAACTACCAATCCGATATAAAAAAGGTAAGAAATTATTGCGTTTGTAGTTCTATTTATATGCAAACTAGCTGCGCCCCGCAGTTTCACCCGCGTAGGTTTCGATATATTTTTTTTTTATGTGCTCCCTTCCTATTGGTCGCAGCGTGATGTTATATAGCCTAAAGCCTTCCTGAATTAATGGGCTATCCAACGCAAAAAGATTTAATTCAAAACGGACCAGTAGTTCCTGAGATTAGCGCGTTCAAACAAACAAACTCTTCAGCTGTATATATTAGTATAGATGATGCATTGGAAACTTGTAAGGCGTTATTTTCATAGTTAAATAACTGTAAACATTACACGGTTTCTTACTTTTTATTCAGTATTCACCTAATTCAAAAGAGTTAGTAGAACAAATTTTTAAAATATAGCTTCAGTTTAATAATAAAAATTGAAAACCACGAATTATGACTCTAAAATACTACGTTGCCAGTTGTGCGTAGTAAGCGCTCTTAAATCCCTACACATTACATGGGTACTTAAATTTTTTCTTTTATTTGTATGTAAAAATGCGCTTGTCTAGGTAATTTATTTTCTTTTTTTTTTTGTATATGAATATTTGCACTGGTCTGGTCGTGCCTTGGAAAGCACTTTAAGCCATTGGTCCCGGTTGCCATACGAACATCTAGTGGCAGCCGTTAGTACGGGTTGTTGGAGCCCTCAAAAGTCCAACAATTGGTCTAACTGCAATGCTTCGACGTCGCCTTCGGGTTGTGGAGGTCAAACGGCAGTCGCTTCTCGGAAAATGTCGAAGTTTAGCCATATCAGCAGTTGGACTGGTAAAGCAGACCCCAGACTCCAAAGCTGAAAAGGCTTCAGATGCGACTTAACGCTGCGATGATGACATTACATACTTAAACTAAAAAAAATACTTTGTGATAACTTCTTTGTTAATCACTAAAAAAATTCAGTGTTTACTAAATACTCTCCGAGTGCTTACTTGGTCTTAAGTTCGCTTTCCTGTCCTGTGCTGTGCCTGTTACTGTCTCTTGTACTAACCTAATGTTATCTGTGGAAACTTTTAATTGGCTTTCTTGCAATAATTATCTTCTATCTGTATATATGCTAGCTGTAAGTTTCCTTAAAATGTAAAAAATAAAATAAAAAAAAAATAAAATTAAAACTTCTCAGAATTTTTGTTTGTCTTTTGAGAATTGTGTTTGATTTTATGCGCCCTTTTTTCACATTTTCTACATCTATTGTTCTATTCTAGGTACACTGGAACAGATACCTTTTCTGTTCTGTTTATATATACTTATATATGTCTGTACATTATAAATAAAATAAAACATTTAATTATGAAGCTATTCTGTGACCGATTCGAGGGCCCTTTTTCCATTCGTTGTTCCTGTATAATTCAAAACGAAACTCAAAAATAATGTTTTTCTTTTACTAGGTATCAGTAACAGTGCGAAATTTATTTAATTCCGAGTGTACCAAACACACGGATAATACATAACATAACTAGATAGATACTGTCGACGGCACCTTCATCCGCTTTAAATTTTCACCAGAGAAGGGGTCTCACCTGAACCTCACTATGCAAGGCAGTAGATGACCATAGGGCGCAGCTTTTCCAGATGTCACAAGGTTGCAGGCCCACCAGCCATTATTATCATCGTCAAATTTCCTAAGACTCACAACACAATCTAAACATAGACCTGCCAATAATAAGTACTCGACACCACATTTTTTATTGCACAAGTACCTTTTAACCGTATTGCTACAATAAAGTAAGCGGACGAGATCAAGTTGCTAGCACTTTGTATTTTATTGAACGAGCAGAAAGATAAAACTGCAATGTCCAAATACTTGTTTATATCGGCTTTCGTGCAAATGGCGCCAAACCAAACGAGGCATGTGTGCACCATTACCATTTTAATGTAGTCTGGTACTGTCTGGTACTTAAAAAATACAGGTGCGCATTGTTTTACTAAATTTGGATTGTGGGCCGGCCATATTAGCCGTTGAAACGACCACCGTTGGTTAGTAGACTTTTTTGTAGAGGAGACCGTGAGTTAGCAAATGTAATATAAAAGCACTCACAATATAATATCCTCTTTGGGTGGCTGGATGTGAGTTACCTTGTCTGGCCTTGCCTAGGATTCCAATAGTGATGATTAAAGCAATTTTAAAATTTTGGTCGCATTTCGACAAGACTTATTTTCATTGTTGTTAGACCTGTCGACATCAGGCTTTCCTCGCAATTAATACCAGTTTAACCGCTTCGTTAAGCTAGCAAGATGTGGGTTTGTTCCCGGATTGATTTTTGTTTTTTTTTATCTACAATGTCTCAGTAGCAGCCTAGTCTGGATTCGCGGTTGATGGCATTATGCTCTCCACCCTTACATGAGACTCGATCATAACTCACAAATGGGTGATATAGGTGCACTTATGTACTTATATACAGGCGTGGTGATGTTATGAATGCCTAAATAGCAGTAACTTGATAAATCAGGAACCCTACCAAACTTGGTGCTTAGAAACTTATTTCAAATGTCTAAAATTTGAAAGCATCCAACATTTTAAAACAATAAACTTCTAAAACTTGCGTCGAATTTATCTCTTATTTCCAAGCGCTCCCTTCCCTTTAAACAGCAACTTGATACTTAAACATAATTACCATAATCGAACCTTTAATTACCTTAAATGATCCATAAACTAAGGAGTGACTATAATTCGTGCTAAGAAAGTTATAGCCATAAATTACGATACATTTTCAGTTAATTAGCTGTAGGCGACTTGGGGAAATTGACGTAAGCATTACATGTTTTCCTTTGTAAGAAAACCTACGCATTCTTGATTTAAGTGCTATACAAGTATACCGTATTAAAAGAAAAGTAGGACCAAATCAAGCCTAAAAGCGAAGAGGAACTACACAAAAACTGGAAAGACAAACGTCGGAATTTGTTGAATTGGGCAAGGAGTTTCTTCTCGGCTCTTGTCCATGGAATATTACCACTTCGAACCTAGTATCTTACTTCTAACGTTTCATAGGTGCCCACGTAAATTTATTTTGAAATAAAACATTTTTATACATTACTTTTTGAAAATATAGGACTTCTCCCTCATGACTAACTCCGTCTATTGCAAAGTTCTCTACAAAGACTGATTCTGATATTTACCCTTTTTTTGTTAATTCTGTGTATATAAGCCCCGCACGATGATATTGCGATGGAACCTTGTCACAATAACAGCTTTGTGACGTCATCTGTCACACGAAAGGACAGCTAGCAAAAGAATGTTAAATGCAAAATTATAGTTTATTAATTTTGCATTTAACATTCTTTCGGGTTAAGGATTTATTTGTATTTTATAATTTTATTATACATACACATACCTACTCATCCATATTCTGACAAATAAACTTTCATTATTAAAAATTTCAAGGAAATAATTCTTGTAGACGTAAGAAAAATATACTTATTCGTATATCTTTCTTACATGTTTATTAACTTTTGCTAACTACATTTCTGTTAATTTGTGAGCGGGAATTAAACCAGAGTACCAAATAACACCAGGATAGTATGTAAAATTTTTTTTATATATAATTCAATATAATCTTACCCTATTTATTCAATTCCACTCATACAGTCTTCCGAATTAGAACTGCTTTCTGTGTCTGTCGTTTCCGATTCACTGTCGTCTGCCGTATTTATGATAAATAACTCGTCAGTTATTCGATCTTTTTTCCAATATTCCTCTTCAAGCCGTTTAACATGATTGACTTCCTTTCGCCAGTCATCTGGAGTTATTGACGCCAACGCCTCCAATGTCAGAGCTTCAATGCGACTTTCCAACTGCTCCACATTTTTTTCTGACACCCTCATCTTTACCAGGTTCCAGATGTACTCAATGGGGTTGAGGTCGCAGTTGTAGGGTGGTAATCTAACGATCTCATGGCCATTGGCAGCTAATAAATTGTCAATTTTATAATTTTTCGGCGGTCTATGCCGTTTAATTAATAAATACAGTTCAGGTTTTGTACTGTCGTTGGAAAAGTCGATGTTGTGAGCTTGTAGCCAATCAACCATCAACTGTTTTTTATTGTTCATATTTGGTGGCCTATTCACTTCCCTACTGTGATAAGGGGCGTTGTCCATCACAATTATGGAGTTGCGTGGTATGTTGGGTACTAATTTTTCTGTAAGCCACTTGGTGAAATTCTCAGCATTCATTTGATCATGGTAATCCCCCGTTTTGGTGTCTGCTTTAAACATCAAAAGGGCATTGTCAACAAAACCGCTTTCACTTCCCGCGTGAACTATTATCTATCGGCGGCCGGGGCTGTCGTTCCGTCTCACTCCGACATCGGTTGCTGTTTGCCAACATTTTTTTACCGTGTAGTGTGCGTGTATCCACGTTTCGTCGAGATAAATAACGGGTCTTTTGTTATTATCAAGCGAGTCATTTTCTTTCATACGTCGTAAATATTTAGCCCTCCACGCTTGAATTTGGGGTCTTTCAATTAGAGCCAGTCTTTTTTGGTGGCATTGTTTAAATTGGTAGCCTAAATCACATTTAATTATTTTTCTTAATGTAGTTTCACTATTGGTATAATTAAGGTCTAATTTTGAAGCCGCCAAGATTTTGCGCATTGTGGGTATTTCTCTCCTCATCGTATACATTGAATGTATAATATTTCTTAAAGCTGTTAAGGAAAACCCGTCGAAATATTCCTTCTTTTGTCTTTTTCCTTTAGTAGGAGTTCTCATTTTGCTGCCACTGGCTGTTGCCGACTCATGCTCTCGTCGCAATTTAGTCACAGTATTTTTTTTGCAACGCCTGTGGCACATGCCACACGCTCCGTGACTTTGGTTTAGCTGTTGCTTCGGTATTAAAATGTCCTCAGTAGTGTCCGAAGTACTTTTTAAAGCACGGTTTATACTTTCAAGAACTAACTTACAGTCCTCTTTTTCTTTAACAAAATAATTGTCCACTTTAATTATAATTTCACGAGCACGATTGTGAATTAATTTCTTACTCATTTTAACGAGTAACAGCTAACAAAACTAAACAAAAAAACTCAAGAACAACAATAAACAGGATAACAAAAACAAAAAACTAACAAAAATATTCGATGTGCGTAAGTGGGTAAGCGCGGACTGAACTTGCGAACGGTACTGACGGTGCGAGGTCGACTACGTCACCAAGATGGCCGCCGATCGCAATATCATCGTGCGGGGCTAGTACTACACTTTCTTACACTACTTTGTCTTTTCTTTCACAAAACCCACGCCAAAAGACTTTTCCATCTATTACAATTATTTCTTAATTATGTTCATGTGATATTTTCGGAACACAAATGCTTTATGTAAGGTTTCATGATCAAATTAGATCTTCTGCCTATATCATACGATGTAATGCAATAAAGTATGGCAAAATCAAGTCTGCCCCAGTTGATTTTATGTCTGATTTAGTATGTACATCGCTTTATTACTTCATCGGTGGAGTCATAGAACTCTCTTTATTCTATGGTGGAGTGGATGCGAGGATGTCGTTAAAGAGAACTCGTGCTGTGATTGTGTGGGTGGTTACTTAGGTTAACATATGAACTAGCGTAGATATAATATAGGTACTTGGTCCATTCTTTTTCTTTTTTTTTTAATAATTATAAACTAGTGCTTGACTGCAATCCCGCCTGATGGTAAGCAGTGATGCAATCTTTGATGGTAAAGCGCACTAGTTTATTAAGCCTATTCACTTAAAAAACTAAGGAATAGGAAGGATGACGGCAGTTGAGCGAGGTGATGCAATGTTAAACCCAAGACCAACACAACCCGATGGACGTGTTGGTCCATCGTTTGTTCGTGTTGATCTTGGGTTGGTCTGGGGCGCTAGAGGGAGATTGATCTGGAGACTCTCCACGACCAAACTCCCGACACAACAACATTTGGCGCATCGTACCCGCCACACATCGCAACACAACTGCTCAGACCCGTCCTCCGTACGGCTTCACCAGACATCATGCCGGAACACGACGAATCGCTTGGCGGCAAGACTTTGTCTGGTGAGTGGTAACTTCTGCCGGCAGCCGATATTATGGCCTACCACCGGGAAAAAAATTCAATTTATTTTCTTTTTTCAATTTAATTCATGTGTTGTTTAGTCTCAGTCTTAAGTAAGCGGGCAAAAATGTCCCGTTATACTGTATACATAACGTGACTAGACGTCCCGTTTTGAATGGGACTGTCCGTTTTTATAATTCCCGGTGTCTCCAAAACGAACTCTGGGCCGCAATGTTGTCCCGTTTTCGGAAACCGGGCGAAAAATTGAGTAGCAGACGGTCATTTAGTGTTAGTTCTAGTAATGACGTTGATAAAGTCAAGGTGATAAAAAATAAAAAACGTGCCAAGAGTTTTACTTTTCATTGAAATCATCACCAGCTTAAAGGAACTTTTTCTTCTGATAAATATAACTAAGTATCGGAATCTATATTTTTTGATTCGTAACTTTCAAGCCAACTAACTTTTCTGAATAAGGTAACTTAAAAAAGTTTGAATTGTCACGACCAACCAATGTCCCATTTTAAGTCATAGAATAAATGGTTACGTTATGTATGCACCATTGGCCTGCACTACCAATGCTGCAGAGGAGACTAATTCGTTTCGTTTACACCGTCATTGGTGCAAACGAAACAGCTTTGATCGTATAGTCTCATCTGCTTCATTAAAAGGACACTATTTGCTATCAACTCGGATGTATTTCTTCTTTGCATATTAGAAAATATTATTAAAGTGTTGACAATGTTACTATTTTCTTTTCATTCTGTCTTTTATTGTTAAATTGGAATACCTACTATAAAGAACAAAATTAACAATATGCGAAACTAATTTAACTTTTGTTGCGGAAAGTCGAAGAAGACTTTTATTGTTCAAAGGATATCAATACCATTTTCACACTCAGTACAAAATTTAAATAGGAAAAGTAGGTGTAGATTCCATATATATATTTTAGGGAGGCTTCCGTCGACTGGGACCGCAATTAACTCGGACCGCGGTCCCAGTCGCCGGATTCATAAAAAATAAATAATTTTCTTCCGGCGACTGGGACCACTCATAAATGATAACTGAAATCAAATAATGTACAGTCAAACGACAAAGTAATAATTGAGTAAAAATCTTTTTTTAACCGACTCCAAAAAAAGGAGGAGGTTCTCAATTCTTCGTAATCTTTTTTTTTACATATGTTCACCGATCACTCTAAGATCGATGTGCAGAATTCTCTTTTTTTTTCGAAAGTGTATACTTTCCAGGTGGTCCCATAGTCACCAGGTCAGGATCTGATGATGGAAGACCAGGGAAATCAAGGGGAGCTTTCAAAAATCGCAGAGGCGACTAGTACATTCTGTACCATTGATTATGAAATTAAAGGATTTAAGTTATTTGTGTGAAAGATTACGCGGTAATAAGCGGTTTACGATTTACGAGGTATTAAAATAAACATACTTACTAGATCTCTTTCAAAACAATTTTCGTTGGTAGTTTTTATAGTAATGTACATCATATGCTTTTTTAGATTCTTCATTTTCTTATTTTAAAAGTTAGAGGGGGGGGGGGGGGTCTCGGGGGACCACCTTTTTTCCACTTTGGAAGCGTCTGTCACGCAAACTTTTTTTTTGGTTTAGAAAAAAAATATTTTAAAAAAGTCGATATCATTTACGAAAAAAAATTTTGAGTTTCAGTTCTAAGTATGGGGACCCTCAATATTTATTATTATTCTTGCATCAAAATCTTAATGCGGTTCACAGAATACATCTACCTACTAAGTTTCAACAGTACCTATAGCTCTTATAGTTTCGGAAAAAATGGCTGTGACATACGGACGGACAGACGTACAGACAGACACGACGAATCTATAAGGGTTCCGTTTTTTTGCCATTTGGTTACTTACGAACTACGTAAATATTGTGTATGAATAATTTTACGAGTTAGAAAGAAATAGTAATATACTATCATACAATGCTATTGCCTATGTGTGTGTTTACCTGCATGTCTGAATTATATAAAAACTTGCTAGGTCAATTTATAAGCGCATAGGATAAAATCATGAACATCATCTAGAACGAGTCAATGATATTCATATTCATATCAATAATTTAGATGTTTATTCGTTTGACTGTACCGATTTCGGCTTTTATATTGACTTTTTTAAGTTACCTATGAGTGGTCCCAGTCGCCGGAAGAAAATTATTTAATTTTTATGAATCCGGCGACTGGGACCGCGGTCCGAGTTAATTGCGGTCCCAGTCGACGGAAGCCTCATTTTAGGAACGATCACTATTACAGAGTATTTCTGATATAGAAAGTATGAAAACTAATTACTCTCCTCTGCACCATTGATGGCTACTACGGAAGAAAATTTAACAGTATTGGTCCTTTCTACTAAAGCACCTATGTACCATCCAATCTCTTCATCACCTTTGGTTGACTGGTATTGAATGCTTAAGGCATTAAGTCTGACTTTGTACCTTTGCGAGAAAGGTAAAAAAAATAATGTTACCGGCTGTCTTAAAATGTGTTCCCATTAACAAAAGCTAACAATTTCATTCGACTCCGATAATTTTCCTCCTGAAAAAAATAATTTAGTTTAGCTTCTACTATTTCCGTAATAAATTCTCAGTAAATAAATGCAATATGGGCAGTAAATATAAATAAATAAATATATACGGACAAATCACACAGATTGAGCTAGCCCCAAAGTAAGTTCGAGACTTGTGTTATGGGATACTAACTCAACGATACTATATTTATAATAGATACATATGTAGATAAACATCCAAGACCCAGGCCAATCAGGAAAAGATCGTTTTCCATCATGACCTGGCCGGAGATCGAACCCGGAGCCTCCATGTCGCAGCCAGGCGTGTTCACCGCAGCACCACGGAGGACGACAGTAGATGTTGGCCGTTACACAACCCATCCATTACAAAGTAGTGTTGTATTTTCAAATATATATCGATAAAGTACCGAGAGAGTGTTCATTTAATTAATTTTGCAGAAGCTGCAAAACAACAAACCTAATTAAGTAAATAAGGTTTCCTAGTTTTAATTACTTTTTGTAAAGGAATAAACTTCGTTACCTAGTATTATGTAAGCTAATCAAGTACATATGTGCTTTAGTCATTTAAGAAACTAATATTTCATGTAAATTTACGCCATAGTGATTGCGTGAATATAAAGTTTTATATTCTAAACATACATAATTTGAAGTAGGTTGCATTATCTGCATTTGGTTAACGCAGCCTTATTACCAAACATAGATTTTATTTAAATCAGATTTAAACGACCTAATGGTTATTGAGTTATACACCTAACCATTCTTTATTGAAAAATGACATTTAGTTCAGTACTAAGTTGTCACTTTTGTATTAAGAACTGTCCGACTGACGCGGCGTACCTCGGCTACCCGGGATACTCTTTGGAGCATCATTTCCTGCAGCGTGCCGGGGTCTGTGTGTATGTCCGCAATGACATCTGTTGCCGGCGCCTCCGTCACCTCGAAGACCCTCACTTCTCGTCCCTATGGCTGTTGGTAGACACTGGTGTGGACAAAATTGTTTACACCTGTGTCTACCGATCGCACAGCGGTGATCAGGAGACAACTCGTTTATTTGACCACCTCAGTGAGGCTGCTGACAATGCGCTGCATCGGCACCCTGACGCTCAGTTCGTCGCTCTGGGGGACTTCAACGCCTGCCACCAGGACTGGCTCTTCCCATACCAGAGGACCGACCACGCTGGGAGAGAAGCGCGAAACTTCGCGCTCTCTATGGGCCTTTCCCAGCTGGTAGAGCAAGCGACTAGGGTGCCTGATGTAGCTGGCCATACTGCCAACTGTTTGGACCTTCTGCTGACCACTGATCCGGACAGATGTGTTGTAACAGTTTCCTCACCGTTGGGAACTTCAGACCACTGTCTGGTGAAGTCTGTATCGTCCTTCTCCCCACCAGATCACGACTCTCGTGGTGAACGGCGAATGTGGCGATACAGGTCAGCGGATTGGGATGAGATGCGCCACTTCTTTGCGTCTTATCCTTGGCAGCAGGTATGCTTCTCTTCTGACAATCCTTCGAGCTGTGCGGACGCTATAACCGATGTGGTGCGTCAAGCTATGGAGTATTTTATCCCATTCAATGACGTGCCCGTCGGTGGCTCGGCTCGCCCATGGTTCAATGCCGATTGTGTCCAAGCTGAACAGCGTAAGCACACGGCATTTCTCGCCTGGGTTGACGCTCGTGACCGCGGAGCTCCGGATCTAAGCTCAAAGAAGAGAGCCTTTAACCGTGCTGCCAAGTCCTACAAGAAGGCGCTCAAGAAGGCTCGCTTCGACCGCATTACCCATATTGGCAACAAGTTATCTGCGCAGCCATCCGGTATCAGATCTTTTTGGTCCCTTGCCAAATCGGTTGAGGCGAACTTCTGTCGGCCCTCACTGCCTCCGCTGGTTAGGCCTGATGGAACACTGGCTCATACGGCAAGAGAGAAAGCAGGTCTCTTTGCTTCTCTCTTTGCCCATAATTCGCGTCTTGATACTGGCAGTGCTACTCCACCTAATTTACCTCATTGCGGAACTTCAATGCCTGAGGTTCGCATTAGAAACAAGGAGGTTCTGAGAGTACTGTGTCGTCTGGACGTGAATAAGGCTAGTGGTCCGGATGGTATACCAGCGATTGTTCTTAAAGCATGTGCGCCCGAGTTGTCTCCTGTATTGACGCGCTTGTATCGCCTCTCATTTAGGACTGGTATAGTGCCCAAGTCCTGGAAGCTTGCTAACGTGCAGCCCGTGCCCAAGAAGGGTAGTCGTGCCGATCCTGCCAACTATCGGCCGATTTCGATCACCTCCATACTTTGCAAAATTATGGAGCGTGTATTGAACTCGCGCCTCTTGGCATACCTGGAGGGTAACGATCTCCTCAGTGACCGACAGTACGGGTTTCGCCGCAATCGGTCAACTGGGGACCTACTAGTGTGTGCCACTCACTTGTGGGGCGAGGCCCTCGAGAAGAATGGGGAAGCGATTGCTGTCTCCCTTGATGTCTCGAAGGCCTTCGACCGGGTATGGCACGCTGGCCTTTTGAGTAAGCTTCCAGCGTACGGCATTTCCCCTAGCCTGACTGGCTGGGTAAAAGACTTCCTCACTGAACGGTCCCTCCGAGTTGTTGTCGACGGATACTCTTCTGAGCCCATGTCAACTAATGCCGGTGTTCCTCAGGGGTCTGTTCTCTCTGCAACTCTGTTCCTGCTGCATATTAACGATCTGCTGATTCCCGGTATCTATGGGTATGCAGATGACAGCACAGTTGTAGAGAGATACCTGCCGGATGCTCGGGCTAGTAGGGAATCAATCCGGTCCGAAAGAGAGGCCATGGTTGAGCGAACGAGTGTTGCACTGCAGGCAGTCTCCGAATGGGGCAATGCCAATCTTGTAGCATTCAATGCCGCCAAAACACAGGCGTGTCTTTTCACCGCCAAAAGGAGCCCGTTCACCTTGGCCCCTACTTTTCGGAATGTGTCCTTGGAGTGTTCCAACCGCCTTCAGCTTTTGGGAGTTGAGATTTCCTCGAACCTTAACTTTGGGCGGTTAATTGAGTCCAAGGCCAGGGTGGCTGCCAGGAAACTTGGCGTTATCGCAAAGGTCCGGCAGTACTGCACACCTGGGCAGCTTCTAATGTTGTACAAAGCACAGGTCCGTTCGTGTGTGGAGTACTGCAGCCACATTTGGGCTGGTGCTGCCAAGTGTCACCTGGCCACTCTGGATTCAGTGGAGAGACGTGCAAAGAGGCTGATTGGTGACCCTGATCTAACTCGAGTTGGTCTCCAAAGCCTAGAGCACAGGCGTAGAGTAGCCAGCCTTTCGGTGTTCTATAGGATGCATTTCGGGGAGTGTGCGAGGGAATTGCATGATTTAATTCCCCATCTCCGTTCCACCAGCGGACGACCCGTCGTACGGCTGGTTTCCACCCTTACGTTGTTAACACCACTACGATCCGGACGAAGCGTTTCGCCTCCTCCTTTATACCGCGTACATCGAGGGACTGGAACAATTTGCCCGCGACGGTGTTTCAGTCGGACTACAATTTGAGTGTCTTCAAGGCTAGAGTGAATAGGCTCTTAATAAACTAGTGCGCTTTACCATCAACGATTGCGTCACTGCTTACCATCAGGCAGGATTGCGGTCAAGCGCTGGTTTATAATATTTAAAAAAAAAAAAAAAAAAACTTTTACTTAACCTCAATAAAATTCCAAATAAAAAGACTGACTCAAAGGCGATCTCCGGCCTGAAACTAAAGTAAGATTTTGTTTTCTGATCTTTATTATAAAACGAAATCTGGGATACTGTTTGAGTAAAGATATACTGCCCCAATAAAATGTATATATATCAACACTAGCGACCCGCCCGGCTTCGGACGGGTGCAATACTGATTCTAAATACATTGCAAAAAAAAATGTTAACGTTGTATAAAAAACATAGCGGTCCGCCGCCCTACCGGCTGGTACCGCCGCAAATGCGATGCCCCAAAATTTTTAAATTTGTAATATCTTCTATTTATTTAAATCATGTGCTGTAAAGGGCGATATGGATCTATATTTTAAAAAATTAGGGATGGATTACCCTTAACATTTAGGGGGATACAAATAGATGTTGTCCGATTCTCAGACCTACCCAATATGCCTACAAAATTTCATGAGAGTCGGGAAAGCCGTTTCGGAGGAGTTTAACCACAAACACCGCGACAAGAGAATTTTATATATTAGACATAAGCTGAAAAGCGTCGACCTCTGATGGATAAGGGTCTTAATAGGTTTCCAAAACAGCTACAAAACCAATATACAACCTACACAAGACCGTCTAAAACTTCAATTCTGTTCTGGACCCTATTCCAGAAGCACGCAATGCCATCTGTTTAAAGCCTGTACATGTTACTTCGAAACTGTTAAAAACACTTTATACTAATCGACTTGTAAGTAAGCCGAACAAGGTCGTTAACCTAATCCACATCTTGTATATCCTTATGACTATCGACTGCATCATACTGATTGCTCAAAGCAACATCCTCATGCACTTTCGTTCTACTGACCTGGGCCTGTAGACAATGTAACATCGCTTCGTAGCGAAGCGAAATCGAATACCAAACCAACCAATGGCGGGAACGATTGACCACGTGATTTATCGCGTCGCGTGGTCAATCGTGTTCGTTATTGGTTGGTTTAGTATTCGCTTTCGCTTCGCTACGAAGCGATGTTACATTGGCTAGGGCCCCTGAAAGGAAGATTTTTTTTTTATAATTATAAACTAGCGCTTGACTGCAATCCCGCCTGATGGTAAGCAGTGATGCAATCGTTGATGGTAAAGCGCGCTAGTTTATTAAGCCCATACACTTAAAAAACCTTAGTGAATAGGAAGGAAGTCGGCAGTTGAGCGAGGTGGTGCAATGTTAGACCCAATAACACGACCAACGATGCTGCGCCAGAGGGAGATTGATGTGGAGACCCTCCACGAACAAACTCCCGACATAACAACATTTGACGCATCGTACCCGGCACACATCGCAACATAACTGCTCAGACTCGTCCTCCGTACGGCTTCACCAGACATCATGCCGGAACACGACGAATCGCTTGGCGGCAAGACTTTGTCTGGTGGGTGGTAACTAAATATAATATCTTAACTTCAAAAGTTAAAAATCCTCTATAGCGTGAATATTTAGGACTTCAAACTGCACTAACTTTGTTGATAGGTTGAACAGACTCTTAGCATGTCAGTTATCAGTACAGCATTCTTATTGTTATGTTGTTGTTCATTACAGGCCTATGCTATCAAATCAGCCTGAAAGCTGTTTTCTTCATTATCATTGGGAACCATGTTTTATCCACTGCTTAGTCATGCTTCCCTGGTTCGTGCAAGTCTCGTCCAGGGCCTGTTGTATTCTCATTAACAACCACTATTGAATGATTCGAAACCACGTTAATTCTTTAATTAATTACGCCAATACCGTGTTCATTCTGTAATAAAGAATACTTTGCCAGGTCTTGTCCATAATCTTCTGGAGGTTATTAATTACAATCGCTTTCTTAACCATATGCATTGGCACTAGATTGTGCATTTCGTGCATGCCTAACGGTCACGCAATCTATCTCTGATTACCTATCTCAATGCAACGTAAAATGTAAAGACACGACAATTTTCTTTGTCATTTGTAGTTATAATAATCCTGCTTCATTCATTTCATCTGGAAAATCATACAAAACAGTAAAGACAGCGTATTGAGATCCAATTTACTTAATAAATTCCATTTACGTACGTGTAGCGTACATATGTCTCATTTGGTATGAATAGCATGTGATAATTGAATGAAACAAAGGAAGTAACACGAGGATAATGAATAAAGTATGTCCGATATGAATCAGGTATCAACTTAATTGAAAGAATATTTCAATGTTGATCAATTTACTTATCGCTAGTTTCGGAAAGGTATTTAATCAATTGCGATTCCCCGCGTTCATTTACTTGATTTGTTTTTGTATTTGGTCAACCAATTACATTAGGCTTATTAATGTTATTCAAGAAGGGCTCGTTGCTAATTTATTCTAGCCACAGGGATCGATGAAGTTTAAGATATGCTTGCCACGTTTGATGCGTGAATGGGTGATCATCCATTACGTAGTCAAGTATCTTCCTTGCTTCGGAAAGCACGTTAGCCATTGGTTCTGACTCAGTTGTACACTTTACGGGTCGTTAGAAGGCCAAATGCTGAAACCAATCTCTAAGGAGCATTGCATTATCCAGTAACTGCGTATCGATGCCGGAAATCGATTTTGTCGTATCTCAAAAAAAAAAAAGTTTAGAAAAAGTCAACGTCATATCATAAAAAGAGACATCGTAGGAATACGTTGAACAGACCGCCAGACGCAGTATTTTTTTCTGAATTCAATTATGCAATAAAAAGAAATCGCTTTCCAGCGTCGATATACAGGATGTATCTCACATCGTAACGCAAACTTCGCGGATAGGCTACACCGAATACACTAATAAAATTATGATAGTCATTTATGTCGTTAATGAACGGTTACAGAATTCACAGTGGTTAAAAAAAAGTGTCGGCTCGGCATTTGAACGTTGCAAGCGTGCCGCCGTGCGGGTTTGTAGGTATGACGTTGATCCCTGATGTAAACTCTATCAAATCAGCTGATAAGACAGTTTTTCGAGTTTTGTTTTCATTGCGCTTTTTTATGTAATTAGCGAATTAATTAATTTTTACTTTAAATTCTTATTGGGTTATAAAAATACAGCAATTATGAACGGTCTAAAGTAAAAAAAAAACTTCATATAATTTTTTTTTAATCATGAAAAAGCCGACGAGAAATTCCACCACTGGGGGGTTCAGAATCATGTACTGGATCCATGGTACTCGTTTGTGCGTCGATGTCAGATACACCCTGTCAGATGCATTTAACGAATTATGACCATCTTTTTATAAAGAAACATTCAAACTACTCGGCTTTTCCGATATTTCTTCGTTTAAAATCAGTTCCGTAATGGAGCACTACCATAACAAACGTTTATTGACACGTCCCAACCCTCTTTCTGCTCGTCTCAGATGTCTGAAGGCATGCTGTTCAACATTAGACCTGTTGACCTACTTCGTACCATCTTGAAGTGTGATAGCGTTTTAGTAACTGATCCAGCTTTCAACTCCCGCGACTACAGATTTGATTGCAAAGCGGTTTAATGTTCTTTGAAATGCGAGTGTTTAGTTTTATTTTCTAGGATTATTTTGAGCTCTTCTGAGGAACTTGTTCATTGCAAGTATAAGTAATTTGATAGTTATAAGCTAAAAACTTTTATTTAAATTCACACATTTACAGAAACTTTTGAACTGTAAAGAAGTCAGAAAAAGTATTGTGACCTAGATTATTTTCAGATAGATTTCCTCCAACTATCCATTAGTGTCCATGGAGTTTCTTGCACGTTCTTCAAAGTCCGGTTAAGTAGTTATGGCCTCTAATGGCCACCTACGAGATGCCAAATAAAAAAAAAAAAAATTGCACGTTCTTCTCCATAGAGAGATCTACGTTTTGAAACGTGCAATTTAGCTTCACTTTTCTTGAACTGACCGACATTGACTATTCAAAGGCACCAACGAATGATTAATTTGAAATAAACAATTTTGATTTTGATTTGATTAAAAAGGTTCAAAGCCCTATGAAGCCCCATGTAGGTTTATCTGGAGAATTATCTGGAGGTGGTGAAACATGCCATGAACAAATTGTATATACACACTGCTGTATATACTGTATACAATTGCTTATGGCATGATTTATCTCCTGTCCTTATTACAATTGAAGGATTAAATGGACAAAGGTGTTATCCGACAAATTCAGTTTTTTTACGTGAACATGGGTTTTAATTTAACTGATGATAAATCAATTCATGCAAAAAGGTTTTTTTTATATTGACGGATAACACCTTAGCCCACTTTACCCATCAATTTATTTGGAATCTGTGCAATATGTGTTTTTGTTTATCATAGTCATCTCTGTAATCACCCTCTTCCTAACCAATTTATCTTTCACAACAATTCGGATCATTTCCATTGCATTTTGATTTTCTGGAACGGAAAGATGCTACGCGGTCTCTGACTCTCCAGGTACATGCAGATTTGTTACAGATCGTTAGGCAACCGTTAAAGATGCTGCTACTTTGTTTTTTATTCGCTGACACAATGCACTCTAGCCCCCTTTTATAATAAGCGAATAACCATACATTTTTAACGTTTAACAACGTTGTTAAAAAAGAACACAACACTGGGTCACACTGGGGAACACTGGGTCTACAAATATGGAACTTTGCATAATTCAGCTATAACAAAAAAAAAGCAAGAAGGATTTTTGAAAATCTGCCCCTACGCTACGTAGGAGGTAAAATTGCTACATATGATAGATCGACATGGTGGCGGAAGGGAACCTATTAGCCGCACAGCTTGTGGTTCCATAAAATACGATAGCATTGCATTTCCTAGCGGAAAATTCACAATCCTGCCTTCATCATTGTCTTCCAACTAAACGACACCGTGTCGTCGATTAGACGTTCTGACCCACTTCTCTAACCAAGAAGTTGACACTGCAATTAATTAGCCAGCCAATTTATGTGTTGTTTTACTTTTATTGTTGATAACTGAGAATGTTCTTGTTAGACTAACAAGGTCTTTGTAGTGTGAGTTATGCAAGGTACAAATTAATTGTGGAATTAACTTGGTAGTCAAATGTTTTATAGTTATTATTGGAGATGATAAAGGACTTCCCGTTGGCGGTGAAGGTGCAAAAGTTACTTATTCGTCACCAGACATGATGTCGTGGTCCCGTGTTCTTAGTAAACAGGCCCAGGGCGACAATAATAGAATGGTATTTTGATTACGGCAGGTATCTATCTACCCTTCCAACACTTTTCTGTCCTTAGAGAAATTATAGCTTCATCAATTATATTTTCAATATCATCTTTATTTCTTGACTAGCTTTCTGCCCGCGGCTTCGCCTGCGTGGAGTTCGGTTTTATCGCTTTTTACATTATCGTTAGATTTCCCTCGGGAATATCATTTTTTTTCGGGATAAAAGTACCCTATTATTTAATTCGGACTTCTAACTTTACGTCTACAAAATTTCAAAGCAATCGGTTTAGTATTTAAGGCGTGAAAGCGGAACAAACAAACAAACTCACTTTCTCATTTATAATATTAGTAATTATTCCATACCCAATGCCAACCAAGGAACTTCGTAAAAACAGCCCCAGCAATTAAAATTCAAAAGTGCAGCTCCAATTCCAGCTTGTATGGAAACTTTCCCGATCTTTTTCGCTTCCAAGGCAATCTTGAACGTACGACGTACGTTTAAAAAATTATTCTTGAAATTCAATAGGCTCGAAGTAGTCACTCGATAGTTCGGAAAGTGGGTCAAGCTCTGTATTCTGGTGTAAGATTCACTCAAAGCTAAATAAATAAATAAGTATATATGGACAAATCACACAGATTGAGCTAGCCCCAAAGTAAGTTCGAGACTTATGTTATGGGATACTTACTCAACGATACTATATTTTATAATAGATACATATATAGATAAACATCCAAGACCCAGGCCAATCAAAAAAAGATCGTTTTTCCATCATGACCTGGCCGGGGATCGAACCCGGGGCCTCCACGTCGCAGGCAGGCGTGTTGAGCTCCTCTATATGAAAGTTAGGACACTATTCGATTTTTCTGTGTATTTTTGTCACTTAGATGTGGAAATAAAATTTTAGTGTATTTGATTGCTATGAGTGGAACCTCAGTTTGTGTAACCCGGTTGGTTTCTGGAATCATGTTTCTAAAACAGAAACACAGTGACTAAAGGAGTGATGAATAAAAATATTAATGGGTGAAGAGGGAGAGAAAAGCGAAAGAGAAAATGGATGGATTGCGTGAGGAATTTTAAGGAGCATACCTAAGGGAGTTTATGAATGTGTGACATGTGATAGGGGAGCTGGAAAATTAAAAATTGTCGCGCCGACCCCAAGTAACATAGGAGGCATTCCACGAAGCACAGCCAAACGAAGCACAGCCAGAGGAAGCGCATCTAACGTATTCCACTAAGCACACCCGTAGCTGGGCTTCAAATAATAATATTAAAATTATTAATTTTCTATTCCACGAAGCACACCTATGAAATATCACTCGCATAGTGCGGGGACAATGAAATAAAAATATCGATAGAAGAAAATATTTATTATTTAAAAGACGAACTTAAATTTCTAACATCTTTCAGTTTCATTATAATAATGTGTGTGTGTGGGTGTGTGTGTGTGTGTGTGTGTGTGTGTGTGTGTGTGTGTGGGGGTGTGTGTGTGTGTGTTATTTGTGTGTGTGTGTGTGGTCATATTGACATTCTTACTATTTAAAATCACAGATTGTTTCCTAATTTCAATAAAAACTTGGAAAAATATCAAAAACATTTTAAATATTGTTTTACATAGAGATGTATGTTGAAAATTTCTTATAACTACCTATTAATGAATAATAAAAATACTCTACTTTAACATTAAAAATCACAGTTTGTTTTACCGCACACACACACACACACACACACACACACACACACACACACACACACACACCCACACACTCACACACACACACACGCACACACACACACACACACACACACACGCACACGCACACACACGCACACACACACACACATTATTATAATGAAACTGAAAGATGTTAGAAATTTAAGTTCGTCTTTTAAATAATAAATATTTTCTTCTATCGATATTTTTATTTCATTGTCCTCGCACTATGCGAGTGATATTTCATAGGTGTGCTTCGTGGAATAGAAAATTAATAATTTTAATATTATTATTTGAAGCCCAGCTACGGGTGTGCTTAGTGGAATACGTTAGATGCGCTTCCTCTGGCTGTGCTTCGTTTGGCTGTGCTTCGTGGAATGCCTCTAACATAGGACCAAGGATCGAGGGCAGCAAACACAACAACAATTTGAAATGATGTATGTTATTGTGATGTTGTATAATTGAACCTTGCTCACAAGAGAGGAAGATATACAGTAGTTTAATTGTAGTTTTTTGTATTTTCATGTATTGTTTTCTTAGATACCTACTCAATTACGTCGTCGATGTCTTTATAGATAATGCTGCGTACTGGGCGTAGTTCAGGTTGATAAAATGTATGAATGAATGAATTCAAGGCGCCTTTATAAAACTCCATTCCATTCATGCATTTTCATGCTATGGTCGACCACGATAATGTTGTCACGTTAGAAATTATAAAAACAAGAGAATATGAATGAAGAAGTTGTTAACAACACACCCTGCAAAGGTATCCCACCACTCCTCTACTAACATTATCCAAGATGAATCCTACGACGTCATCTCGTAACAAAAGATCACCCTTCATAATATCCTCATATTCGTATACAAACTTGCCCCACATTCAGAATAAGGCACACTGAAGAACGTCATAGTATGCAATCCTTCAGTGCATTCATGTATTATGCTAATGCAGAATACATTATCTGACTTGCGACGACGTGGCCTGATTAATCAGCATTTCAAAGATATGGTGTTGAATATGAAGTATAATCTTTCAGATTATGCTTTGGAGATATTTAGATTGTTTCCACTGTTGTGCGAAGTTAGAAACTGTTCGGACTTCGGCAGAGTTGTACGTTAGTATACAACTATACACCATCAATCACTTATACACTAGATACACAGTCTCGAACAAAACTCCTATCAAAAATGGCGACAGGTATTAAGCAGTCTAAAGTAGTCAAAATAAATATACATTAATTTAAAATCAGCCTTGCTGTGTATAAAGTTCTTATCCCAAAGCAGTACAAAAAAGCCATTATTTTTTACGACCGAGTCCGTGGTACATCAAACCAAATTCAACCTTACACGCATGCATTAAAGTCAGAATTATAAAGTAAGTACTAAATGAAAGAAGCACCCAAGTGCTGCGTTGTGCGCTTGTTCAGTTCAACCATTTTTAAGCTGACTGTGAATCTAGTGTATAAGTGATCGATGGTATACACACATTTATATTACGCCGGTTATGTTATTGTATACCATATTGTGTAATAAAGGAACGAGCTTAATGCCATAAACTAGACAAAAATCCAGACCCCGGGCTGCTATTGAGGAACTCCAGATTTTATTTAAATGCCCTTATCCTTTCCGACTTGGAGACCTATCTATACCGTAGCAATATCAATTTGTGATTCTGCCCCCGAACGCCAATACGCAAAAACCTTTACATGATTCTGTGTAGCGAGTCGTTTTCCTGCACTTTTCCTCGTACTCCAATATTTTTATATTATGTATATTTTCTTCCCAAGCCCACAATCTTCCAGTCAACAACGTGTTGTGTTTTGAAGCTCCCCGAACTGGGTCAATTCCCGGGAGTGAATATTGGAGTAAAAAATATTGTAAGCATCCCTAAGACAACAGTCGAAATATTTTTGTGCGGCTTTTTGTGTAATGATGTTTTATAACCCGGCTGCCAAAACTTCATATTTTTGAAATTGATGTACCTAATAGTTTCTTCTGCTTGCAGCTTCACCCGCGTGGATGTCGAAAATCATCCCACGGGGACCTGCTATCGGGGCAAAATGTCCTTCCTTGGAATGCATGAAATGGTAACATTCTGTGTTGTGTACTATGAGAGTTAGCCTCGACTCTGCCTTGCCTCTTTTTTTTTTTATTTATTTTTTTTTTTTTGTTGGGTTGGGAAATCGTCAAATGACTTCGAGCGGAAGGGCGTGTGACTTTTACTGACTAAAACCCACCCGTTTTTCTTCACTTGCCAGTGCGACGGCCAGGGCCGCGGTTTCTTGTTTAACCAACCCGCGACCCTGACCCAGGAGGACCTCGGTCTTGTGGACCCCGTCACGACGTGCTGACATCTCTTTGAGGCGCGCGTGAAACACGACGCGCCGTCGACTCGGGCCTGGTCCTTACCGAGCGGCGAGCACTCTGCCTTGCCCTTAGAGGAGTACTATTTTGCGTGATAGATGTTATACTATGTTTTGATACGGTCTATCCTCTTGACATAAATTACTCAAATCTTCCTCTAATTGACGACCCACGGCGAAATTATTCAATCCACGCAACCCAACTCGTCAGGTCATTTTAGGCTTACCCACTTAGATATAAGGTAACTCCTTAAAGTTTTGCATAACTGTCGTATTTTCGTAACCGTTTGGCATATAGCCAAGGACGGGTGGAAACTTGACGGGGTCACACTTAACGTCATAACATCCCGTTTTAACTAAGTTGCTAGCTATGTTCAGGGATGTTTTGAATATTTTAAGGGCTTCTAGTAGAAACTTAGCCACGTTTGCTGGTTTCTGATGTTGGTTAGAAATAAATGTCTGAAACTAATCGGTTGGGATATCGACATAGCTTAAAAATTTGCAATAAGAGCTAAATTACAAAACACATTTATTTCTTTTTCCACAATATTTATGAAAACATTCAAATATCACCAAAATAATACGCTCCGCTCTACTCGCTAAAGTTTCCAGTTTAAATTATACAAAGGAGATGTTTCAGAAATGTATGGAGCCTGAGCCAGCACATTGTACTCTTAATGCTAGGTATAATTACGCTATAGTTAACTGTTTTTAATGATAATTTCTTATATTTTGGCTTAGCTTTTATACAGATTCAATTTAACTCGGCCAAGGAGTGCAATACAACTACTAATAAATATGGTGGTCAGCAATAAGCGAAATAAGATTTTGACAGTGACATTTGATTAACGTGTCATGTATCTAAGGCTATCGTATCTATACTATCTACCATATGACTGCGAAAAAAACAGAACACGAATTCCGAACATACGGCCCATTAAATAAACACAATCAACTCAATTCAACACTCGACACAAACACAACGGGAAAATAGAACTGTCAAAGTCGCCAATCAAACGTCATAAAAATTGTCATGGCTACCTTTAAAAAGGGTTATCTCACTAAAAATAATTAATTATTATATACTTGTATTTTCATTCAAATTAATTTAGTAGCATTTTTATGCAAATCTATTATTTTTTTCCTTTTTTTCTATATACTGTACATAGTGGTGGCCCAAACTGAAACATCTCCTTTGATACACTGATGCTGTAGACGTATTCACTGCTTTGTGCCTCGAATAAAAAAGACGGCTATCAGTTTTCTCTAATAAGAATGACATAGAATATCATTATGAACGAATAATCGATACCAAATACAATATTACAATCTAACAATACTTTAATAAGGACTGGTGGTGGCAAAAAAGTATATTTTATATTTTTCATTACTTAAGTAGTGAATGAAAGCTAGTTACATCTATCTATACAAAACACTTCAGAATAAAAAAAATGTCACATTTGGTCTGATATGCACATGACATGCTACTGTTGAAGTAAACTAATGTCATCATCATCATCATCTCAGCGTTAATCCCAGTCGCATCCGTAGCTTTTCAGCTTTGGAGCCTGGGGTTCGCTTTACCAGTCTAACTGCTGATTTTGGCTAAACTTCGATATTTTCCGTGAAGCGACTGCCGTCTGACCTCCGCAACCCGAAGGCGATATCGAAGCATTGCAGTTAGACTAATTGTTAGTCTTTTGAGGGCTCCAATAACCCGTAACGACTGCCACTCGATGTTCGTACGGCAACCGGGACCCACGGCTTAACGTGCTTGCCGAGGCACGACCGTCTGCATTTGCACTGGTCTCAGTGCAAATATTCATATTCATGCATACAAATATTTGCACTGTGCGGGGATCGAAACCGCGCCTCCTTGCGCAACGGCCGCGTTCGCTACCGCTACGCCACGGAGGCTGTCGACTAATGTAATAAATGAAAATCCGTCCACCCAGTAGCCCCGATACTTAAAGCCATGTGTACACTTACGACATTCTACACAGGTAGTTGTTCCGGGTTTGGCTGTTTGTATATATGAATTTAAATGTTTGTAAATGCACCTACGATACAGGAGTAATTCTTAGTGCGGAGCAACATTTAAAAAAAAAAAATCTTGACGCGAAAAACAACCATTTGTTCGCCGTTTATTCATAGTCGCCAGAGTTATATGCATCACTATAGAAGCTTTTATTTTTACATTAAGTTTACACGCCGCACTATAAAGAAACCGTCCCGTATGTAAAGATAGGTACTAACTGCTTAATATTTTACTTCAGGATAAGATATCCAATCATATTCAATCGATAATCATGACCTTTTATTGCTAACAACTAGAACCCGTACTGGTATTGTTAACCTGCATCATCTCACTGGGCAGAGGTACCCATAACTTCCAGCTGTTTCAATCCAAGGTTAAAAGCAATATTGTTAGTCCTACCATCTTCTAGAATTCCAAAACATTGACAAACATAGACCTAAAAGAAGCGAACAGTCTTTATTATTGGCAGCTATGAATGACGAAGAACGTTCTTAGGAAAACACTCGATGTTCCTACTTAGTGGCATCGACATTCGTATTGTTGATTGTCAAGTGTGTTTGACAATTACCCTTTCGATGGCTTTCGAAAACATTTGTGTTTTATGTTTTCCCCCTTATTTGCTTGGATCGAAGGTATATTCACAATACATATTTACTTTAATTTACTGCCCCGTTGGTCTTGTAGTGCGACTATTGTGCCCAAGTTGGGCAGTATTATTTTTTCTATTAGGAATTTCTTAGTAACAGCATGTGAAGCGTCTAATCTCTTGCCGATCGAGTTAGTTTGTCATAGCATCGACTTATGAGATTGAAGGAAGAGTGAATACACCTGAATCTATGCACACAGGTGTGCACTATAATATTTCCGGCACTGAATGTAATAGGTAGTCTCCGTCGAGATTGGCCACCAAGATCGAAACGTGGTCATGCAGAATTATCTCTAAAAAATATTGTAGAAAACCCAGAACAGCAGGGAAAATCTATTTAAAAACAACAATTTGATAGCAGTTTGACTTGTGATATAAGATCTTTGAATGCTTGCGTATGAGAATAGGTACTTACATTTCATTTGTGAAAACCCGGCTTTGCACTTTGTAAAAAAAAATATAAAGCCAATGATTAACGCCAAACATTTAAATAAACAATTCTTATTACTTCATAGAGATTCAATTCATCAATATAAATTCGCTATTTCAATGTCATTCTGTCAAAAACTATGTACTTCTAAATTCCCTTCATTTTAAAAGTCTGACATTGGTCTGTCGCCGAAATCAGACTGCGACTAGATTTTGAACGTTTCAAATTACATGAATTAGCGTTCAGACCGAACGAAGCGACCAAAGCTGTCGCACGAAACACGTCCGCACCTTCAATTTGTATAATTGTCCACGTTTAGCCGATTTGATTGGTATATTCACACGGCACACCGAAACTGATCAGATTATCTGCGCGATTTGGTATACTATGACACATCGGTTGCTGGGCCAATTCGTGCGTGACTAAGTGGTACAAAAAGGTATGCAGGTAATGTAGTGTTGAGGGCATTCATCTTTGCACCTGCAAGCTCGGTACCCGGTACCGTGACAAGTGGCATATATTCGCCTGATGTATTTGGGACTTACAATGTCTTTGTTATGCTTGCAACGGTTGTAAGTTTATCTCGGTGGTAGGCCATAACATTGGCTGCAGGCAGAAGTTACCACCCATCAGACAAAGTCTTGCCGCCAAGCGATTCGTCGTGTTCCGGCATGATGTCTGGTGATGCCGTACGGAGCACGGGTCTGAGCGGTTGTGTTGCGATGTGTGCCGAGTACGATGCGTCAAATGTTGTTGTGTCGGGAGTTTGGTCGTGGAGGGTCTCCACATCAATCTCCCACTGGCGCAGCATCGTTGGTCGTGTTGTTGGTTTAAACATTGCATCACCTCGCTCAACTGCCGTCTTCCTTCTTATTCACTAAGATTTTTTAAGTGAATGGGCTTAATAAACTAGCGCACTTTACTATTAACGATTGCATCACGGCTTACCATCAGGCGGGATTGCAGTCAAGCGCTAGTTTATAATTATAAAAAAGAAGTAATAACTTACAGCCAGCTTGAAGATATCTTCAAATTGTTCCCTGCGATGGTATTACTGTACTTTAAAAGCAGTGATGGCGAAATGCTAACCCAAGCAGGGCTGGCACAATGGTAACCCATACCGATCTGCAAAGTGTTCCTGACGGTTGAATTATACCCATATAGAAGCAGTGGTAAAAGCAGTAGTAAGTACTTTCAGTACCGCTGCTCTCAATACTGAAAAAAAAAAACTTAAGGAAATCGGCATTTCCTAGAACCAAAAATTTGAAGGCATTTGATATTCACCAACCCACACTGAGCACGCGTGGTATATTACGTACCCCGTCTCTCGAAAAAAGAAAGCCTGTATCCCAGTAGTGGGAACACTAAGCATTATAGATTATAAGAATCATTTGCGAATTAGTGTGCACTTTCTTATTTTGCAAATTAGTATGCATGTAGATTTGTAGGTATTTAAGTAATTCACTTGGCTTTCTTTCTCCACTTTTCTAAATCGCTTTCAAATCTTTACGATCAAAGTTGTATTTAGTAACTCACTGCGCAAATGCACCATACCGGTTTGACCTAAAACCAAATAGCAGTAAAACACAAACTTTTTCACAAGTCCAAAAAAATACCTTTACATTTTTCTTATCTTCTTCTCAAATGTCGAAGACGATTAGCGATCGTTACGCATTTCTGCGACACGATACGGTTCGCTGCTTTCCACCATTGAGCTCTAGGCCTTACGTTCATTCACCTTCACGCTTTATCGCCTTGTAAACCAAATGGATTAGACCTAATCTGCACGATTGCGGAAAATGTGCAGAAATTATATATCTTTCCCTTTCTAATTATTCTCTGAGTAACCTCATCCATCATTGAGCGTTTGGATCGTCCTCCGACAAGGATGTAAACCTACCGGTAGGACCAATTTTCTCTTAGGGTAATACGCGGGCCCGGTGTTGAGTTAGCACAAGTAGAGAGAGTCCCATGTCTTCGAAGTTTTGATTGCAAGACAATTATTTTTAAATGTGGTAAAATTATTTACAAAATAGAGTAAGTAGTGCGCCCGTCTAGGTTCGAACCAAAGATCTCCAACTTTACGGCTTTTTTTTCGTGGAGCCTTTGATCCACTGTAATGGCGCTACTAGTTTTCAAAAAAATCCTAAAAACGTGCTTCTACATAGAAATGTGTGAAAAGTAATAGCGACGCGTATGACGCGCTACACTTGGTGTCGATGAAGCACTTCCTCGCGACTCAACTTGAAGACGCCCCCCATGAGTAGGTAATGCTGGCTTAATAATGAAGAAATATTGATGAACTTAGTTATCTCTCAATTATCGAAAATCACTTTTACCGCTCCTGTTTACGGTTACTCAAAGCGTACAAACAGGATCCTATTACTAAACTTCCACTGTCTGTCTAGACAGACAGGCAATGGAGACCCTTATCTCTTCTCTGATAAATACTTAATATCGCCATTCATCACCACCTATGAAATAATTTATCGTATCTCTTTAATCTGAGTTACGGCCCTCACCTCAGCTGTGTTATCATTGCTTGTAAAAGTCCATTGAGATCGTCGAATTTCGATATTGATAATAATCCATTTCCTATGATTGTGATAACAGATTGTGAAATATGAATGACGGCGACACTTTGTAGAATTTGTATGTTGTTTGCATAATAAATAAGTATTTTAACATACATAATTATGGCCGGACGACAGCAAGTCAAGCTACCCGAATCTGTCAAATATTACCAATCACAATCAACTTTTTCAGCCTTAATGCTTTAGCAATGAAGTTGAAAATCTAATAAATAAATTTTACATATTTTAGTAACTTGATGTGCTGTCGTCTGTACTAACGCCAGCCTACGACAATAAGTCATTTTTTTAATTTATTATTATACTGTTAAGGTTTAACTAAAGTTGATCGGGACAATTTAGGGTAGTTTGACCTACTAGCATCTGTACTATATGATTCAACTGCCTCGGTGATTTTGTAGTTAGCTAGCTGCAAGCTGAGCGTGGCATCCTGGGATCCCAGGTCCGTCAGTTATTGGATTTACTATTAGGAATTGCTTAGTAATAGTCCAGAACTTGAAAGCTGGCAGTTCAATACCTCCGTGCTTCGAGAACCACGTAATCTTCATCATTTACCATTAGCTACGTAACCATTGGAGATTCTTGATCCGATTTTCATATTGGGCAGTGTTAATGCGTTGTTCCATCTTTTTTGGCATTGTACACTTGTGCCTGACTCTTGGTAATAGAATAGGCTTGCCTAACGAAATGTAGGTGTATTATAGGTTTACCTCTGTTTGACCTGTTGAGGAATTCAGGGATGATGTGTGACTTAAAAACAAGCGTCAAGTACCTACTACTGTAGTTGTCTAGTAAACTGCTTTATGGTGCAGCCGTGAGCCACACAATATTCTTTTTCAGAATTTAATTTTCTTTTGTTATACCGTGTGGGCTTATGATGCAAATGTGCTTATTAAACATATTTACTTTCTTTCTTGACATTGAATCCGTCTATGTACAGTCGTATTTATCTATCTCATCTTTCAGCCTTTAGTGAGTGGAATTGATACAAGCTATAAAAAAATCACTTCAACTATTGTAACCTTTGTGACCCCTACTTTCCTGAATGAAATTGGCTATCCATCGAAACGTCCCTTGATCTATTAGTCATTGAGACTTCTATTGTAAAGTGTCCTTTGTTTGAACATATTACAAATACTTGTCAGCTCCCAGCAGCGTCCTTCCTTGACAGTAATGCTATCTTCTTTATTCATCCTTCGCAAGCAGGTGTCATTGTCTTAGAAACAAGATTTTATTTAGGCATTTGGATTGTAATGCCTGGCATGTGTTTACACATTATCAACTGTACATGATAGCATTATTGTAAACTCAATCTTTGAATATTCCTCCTCTTTCATTTTCTTTCCCTCCTTTCTACTCCTCCTCCTCTTTCAACATGGGGCTATATCTTAATATCCTAATATTCTCCTATGTTCTAATATTCTACTTAATATTATGAACGTTAACGTTTGTGAGGATAGTGGGATGTATAGCTTCATCTGCACCACCACTGTCCTTGAGGTCGTCTTTCACGCAAAAACCGCTGAACGGATTTGAGCGAAATTTGGATACAGTTTATAACCAGGATTAACCCACGGTACTTTTTATTTTTCGAGCAACTAGTCGAACAATATTACAGCATTTTCGACCGCTCGTCGATCTTCTGGCAACATTTCGAAAATGCAGTGGCCGTACTCAGTCCATAGCGCCGCGATATTACATACTGCAAAATAGCAGTCTGTCAATGATGATTATAATGAATATGATTTTAAAAGAGTCGACAGCCTCTGTGGCGTAGCGGTAACGAACGCGGTCGCTATGCCACAGAGGCGCGGGTTCGATCCCCGCGCAGTGCAAATATTTGTATGCATGAATATGAATATTTGCACTGGTCTGGTCGTGCCTCGGAAAGCACGTTAAGCCGTTAGTACTGGTTTCCATACGAACGGACCCCAGACTCCAAAGCTGAAAAAGTTTCGGATGCGACTGGGATTTACTGATGATGAAATTTTGAATTAGATGCTGATGATGAATTTAGATTTTTCGATATTCCCTCGGCATCGAGACGTATGCCCGTGAAACCACGGGTTGCTGCTGGAGTGTTCATAATAAAAACTAATAATTTTATTCGATCTTTCTTGCAACAGCCATCTTTTGTCTACAACTCGAATTCCAGTCCAAATATTTGAGTGGAACTGTGCATAACTTAACAAAATAATATTAATTGGCTCCGAACATTTCACACTACATGAGTCACGGCTTTGCAATATGAATCTATGTCACGTTGTTTCTCTATAAGGTGCTCTGTATTAGAAATTCATACAATACTCCTTGAGTTGCCTCGGAGTGGTGCATCAATGGAGTGTCCTGAGTCCCAAGTATCTTAAATTATGCTAATGGTTTTTATGACACACTTATCATTTGAAGAAGCTTTGTATTTTGCGCTGCAAAGTATGCAAGAATCTTAGCCTTCACATTCTTGAAGGCCTCCTTCTCTAGTCCTTGCCAGTCGGCTTACCTTGCATAAATCACCTTCAACCATAATATGACTAGTCCTACTTAGACAACTGTCAACTGCAAAATCATTTCTTCTATGCCCTTTTTTCAACAATTTTGGAGTCGACTTTAAGTGTAACCATCCTTACTAGTATTATATTTAATTGGAAAGTGAGTTTGTTTGTATGTTCCGCTTTCACGCCGTAACTACTGAACCGATTGCTTTGAAATTTTGCAGACGTAAAGTTAGAAGTCCGATATTAAATAATAGGTACTTTTTATCCCGGGAAATATGATATTCCCGAGGAAAATCTAAACAGTGCGGGCACGCGGACGAAGCCGCGGGCGGGAAGCTAGTATCATATAAAAAAAACTATGATCAGCGAGACTGCTGTGACGTTTATCTACAAAGGCGCTGCTCCTGTGCAGTGTCACTGTACTGTAGTTGTAACGTCTTTAAAGTGGCCAAACTCAATATCAACCACATTAGCACTCCATTTTCTCCCACCTCCCTGCTTGCCCATAAACAGTCAGAGTGGGCTGCTTGTGTAACAATAGCCGTCAGATTAATATAACGCAGTTCACAATGCGATATTATACATGCAAACTGATAAGCCTGCATTTCTATTCGTTTCGCGTGTTAGAATAATATGTGAATTGTGAATGCAATTGACGGGATGTTGCTCTAGCATGGTAAATGACAATGGTTATGGGAATATTCGGAAATTTTGACAGATTGTTCACATAATCACACTACAGTTCCGCTGTGGACTGTGTTGCGTTACTTCCACCCAATTTGAGCACTAGGAAGTGAGGACGAGCGTTTGAGGGGACTGTCTTATGTAATTTTGAATTATGCGGTGCTGATACTTGCTCAATTTTATTAATTTACTTGATTTTTATTTACGAGTAGTCCAAGCAATAGTCATCATCATCAAACTTTTCCCACTGCTGGGCACAGGTCTCCTCTCATAGAGAGAAGGATTGAGCGCAATCACCACGCTTGCTCAAAGCAGGTTGGCGATTTCAGATTTAAAGTCCAGGTTTCCTCAAGATGTTTTCCTTCACCTTTAGTCATTGGTCCAAGCAATGTAGTCTTAAAATTCTACTTTTCATATTTTGGCTACACAAGTGAAATGAAGATAGCAATTTTGTTTTCGGATATAGTCTTGCCCTTATCTCTTTAAATGTATTTAACAAATAATTGCATCTGATCAAACAAGTTCACGGAACACAATTTATTAGGATTTTGCCAACTGAATTGACTGTCTCATTGTTTGAATGCTCCCAAGCGCTATGTGCGGAGCATGAGACCTTGGGTTCGCCCGAGTCGGAGAGAATATTTGTTTGTATTTTTCATTTGGAATTCACAAATGTAGGAGTAGGGATTTGTGTCCGGTTGATGACAAAAAGACCTTGAACATAATGTGGACATGTACCCCTGTACCCCTACCACCTACAAGGTGCACCTCTGCTATACCTTTTCGAAACACAGACATAATCTTCATCATTTTAACGTATCCATGATGACGAAAGAGATTGAAATGCGTTGAAAATGTAACACAAATCAATAAACAAATTACTATTTTTTGAAAAAAGAATTCCATATTTTTAAAATAAAATAAATTTGAAATTAAAATTCTTACCCAAACAAAAAGTATTTGAAATGGCCAGTACTGCAGAACCACAATTTCATAGGTAAAGAGAAAAGAGGAACAAATTAATACAAATTCACAAACCGCCTTTGAAGCTACATCAATGTTAGCGATTTTCAATTAACAAATTGAAATGCTCAGAATAACAGCAGAACTATCATTCATTGAATACTATAGGTATTATTGTTTCTCTGGAAACCGCAAATAATGTTGCGACAAACAATAACTTTGTTCTACAAACATTGCTCTGTGGACTGCGGCGGAGATGTTCAAAATTATCAATTGTTTCGTAACATCATCCCGCTTTGATTTTCTGAAGGATGAGGCACAAGTTTACTTACAGTACACCTTCATTTCAGTTATGTCTTCTATAGGTAAGAGAGATTGGGCCGTAATCTCATCAGAAGTCTTCGTATCTTGGTTCTAGGACATGCCAGTTTCTTCTCTGTGTTTTCTTTCACCATTTTGAGAGTTGTTGATATATATAATTTTCTCGGTGGTAGGCCATAACATCGGCTGCCGGCAGAAGTTACCACCCACCAGACAAAGTCTTGCCGCTGTCTGGTGAAGCCGTACGGAGGACGGGCCTGAGCAGTTGTGTTGCGAGGTGTGCCGGGTACGATGCGTCAAATGTTGTTGTGTCGGGAGTTTGGTCGTGGAGGGTCTCCACATCAATCTCCTCTGGCGCAGCATCGTTGGTCGTGTTGTTGGGTTTAACATTGCACCACCTCGCTCAACTGCCGTCTTCCTTCCTATTCACTAAGTTTTTTTTAAGTGAATTGGAGTAATAAACTAGCGCGCTTTACCATCAACGATTGCATCACTGCTTACTATCAGGCGGGAATGCAGTCAAGTGCTAGTTTATAATTATTAAAAAAACAGCTTGGGTTCATATCTCCGACTTAGATATTTCAAAGTCGCGGCTGTTACCACTAGACTACCTCTGCTCTGCACTGTCCACAAATCCAGACGGGGAAAGTCGGTACTGAGGAATTCCAGATATAAAAACTCAAATGCATTTCCTGAATTGGAAATCTAACCCAAGACCTCATGCAGCAGCAGCCTTTGCTAGCACAACAACGCAGTTATTGGACTTAATAACTTTGTTCGACAAACATTGCCTGCGGCGTAATTGTTCATCCAATACATTGACAAGTGTACCCTAATTCAATATTATTTTGATTGAAACAATGGATTGACTTTAACTTTACGAATTTTCATACAAGCTTTTGTTGTTATAGGACCATCGATAGTAAAAGAGGTCCTTGAACGACTTGGAATTGGCTCTTGCCCAGTGATGGGAAAATGTAGCCTTAATGAAAATTTAAAAATAGTTAAGATATATTTTATTTCAAGAATGTTTATGGTTTCCGTACCCAAAGGGTATAAATAGTTTGTTTAAGACTCCTCTGTCTGTGACCAAGCTGTAGCTGTAACTGTGTTAGTTCATCATTATCATCATCCCAGCGTTAATCCCAGTCGCATCCGAAACCTTTTCAGCTTTGGAGTCTGGAGTCCGCTTTACCAGTCCAACTGCTGATATGGCTAAACTTCGACATTTTCCGTGAAGCGACTGCCGTCTGACCTCCACAACCCGAAGGCGACATCGAAGCATTGCAGTTAGACCAATTGTTGGACTTTTGAGGGCTCCAACAACCCGTAACGACTGCCACTAGATGTTCGTATGGCAACCGGGACCAACGGCTTAACGTGCTTTCCGAGGCACGACCAGACCAGTGCAAATATTCATATTCATGCATATAAATACTTGCACTGTGCGGGGATCGAACCCGCGCCACCTTGCGCAGCGGCCGCATCGTGTGTTAGTTATCAGTCAAAATTTCAATTGTTCGTTAAATTATAGTTGCCGCTACAACGGAATATATAAATACTAAAAACAGAATATATATATTTATGGTACGAGAACCCGAGTGCGTGACTCGGACATGCATTTGGCTAGTTTTTTTTTTATGTATTTGACTGCATTATGCCAGAAAAACAGCTAGCTACTTGCATACTGATTACCAACTTACAAAATGTCGCGAACTATAAGGCACATTACTTAAATGACAGGCTTTGGCTTTAACTATATGAGATTTGGAACTAGCTTTTGTTGTGATAGGATTTTGACCACGTCACGGTCAGAAATTTTGTAGAGAATTGATCATGTGCTCTCTATGTGAAAAAAATCACTTTCATTTTGATAACTGAGGTCATTATGATCTGCCTAGCTTTATCTCACCTATGTTGGAGTTTTGGCATCTAGAATATCCAGTAATTTACATGGAGGAACCGCCTATCTGACCTTCTCAATCCGGTCAGATGGAGATAACTGAGCTATTTAGGTAAAACAACTTGTAATTAGTAACACGGTTTATTCGGAGTAGCCATGACACACAATAATCTGTGATAGCCCGCCATAATATGACAGTGATAGTTGGTTGACATATGGATGTCAATTAGCACTGTACTGAGACTGACACTGTGGCAGATATAGATCTTAACAAGTCTGTTTGTGTTTAAACTGAGTATATGTGAAAGTTTGAACCCTCTCTTTGGTATTTTTGTTTGTCTGCCGTTTCGTTTCGGCTTATATGTCCGAAACGGTAGGACCTATTTTGACATGACTATTACTGGCAAATATAGGTAGCTGTTGTTGTAGTGTAACATTATACTTTTTGTCTCGGTAACACATTCTCGTAGGATAATTTTTGGACATCCACGAAGGCATATAATCTTTACGCGTGCACGTGTAAGTTAGTATAACCCGCGCAGATAAAGAAAAGATCTGAAAATGGCGGCGGATACTTATGGTACGGTTGACAAAACATGCCATTGTTCACTCACAAACCAAATGCTAAGATAGTCAAATGTCAAATTTACGTTGTAAATATTGTTATTTACGACGTAAATTTGACATTTTACTTGTTTGTTGTTGTGTTCGTTTTTATTGTTGTTTTTGTTGAGTTTGATTGTTCAAACTCAACAAAAACAACAAAGTAACAGAGACTTTAGCGGAACGAAATTAACGATAACTCTGAGTGCATCAAAGTAGCTTGGAAAGCGAATCCTGAATTCCTGATCGATGATTTTTTTTTTTGCAGCGCTTACTTCACTGTGTGAGTATAGACAGCGATAGAGAGTGAGCGAGAATGCATGCGAGCGGACGCCATTTACAGATCTTTTCTTTATCTCCAGTAATTTACATGGAGGAACCGCCTATCTGACCTTCTCAATCCGGTCAGATGGAGATAACTGAGCTATTTAGGTAAAACAACTTGTAATTAGTAACACGGTTTATTCGGAGTAGCCATGACACACAATAATCTGTGATAGCCCGCCATAATATGACAGTGATAGTTGGTTGACATATGGATGTCAATTAGCACTGTACTGAGACTGACACTGTGGCAGATATAGATCTTAACAAGTCTGTTTGTGTTTAAACTGAGTATATGTGAAAGTTTGAACCCTCTCTTTGGTATTTTTGTTTGTCTGCCGTTTCGTTTCGGCTTATATGTCCGAAACGGTAGGACCTATTTTGACATGACTATTACTGGCAAATATAGGTAGCTGTTGTTGTAGTGTAACATTATACTTTTTGTCTCGGTAACACATTCTCGTAGGATAATTTTTGGACATCCACGAAGGCATATAATCTTTACGCGTGCACGTGTAAGTTAGTATAACCCGCGCAGATAAAGAAAAGATCTGAAAATGGCGGCGGATACTTATGGTACGGTTGACAAAACATGCCATTGTTCACTCACAAACCAAATGCTAAGATAGTCAAATGTCAAATTTACGTTGTAAATATTGTTATTTACGACGTAAATTTGACATTTTACTTGTTTGTTGTTGTGTTCGTTTTTATTGTTGTTTTTGTTGAGTTTGATTGTTCAAACTCAACAAAAACAACAAAGTAACAGAGACTTTAGCGGAACGAAATTAACGATAACTCTGAGTGCATCAAAGTAGCTTGGAAAGCGAATCCTGAATTCCTGATCGATGATTTTTTTTTTTGCAGCGCTTACTTCACTGTGTGAGTATAGACAGCGATAGAGAGTGAGCGAGAATGCATGCGAGCGGACGCCATTTACAGATCTTTTCTTTATCTGCGCGGGTTATATAACGTTTGGTTTATATGTTATGCTTTCATGTTATTTTGAAAACATAAATATACAAAAAATTCAAGTACAACTTTTCATCTGTGATCTGTGATGGATGATAATTTAAATTGGAATGAGCGGGAGCTCCCTGCCAATTTGTCGATTGCGTAATTACTGTACCAGTATACATCGTATCGACGTCTGTTTTGTTGGAAAAGTTTTGTCTACGTCACTGTAAAGTATGTTTGTATAAAAATGTGTTTTTTCGATAGCTTCTATTTTTAATTTTTAGGGACAATTTGTTGTAGTACAGTGAAACTTGGTTAAGTGGGACCTGGATAAGTGAGAAACCTCCATAACTGGAACTCATGCTGAGGTCCCAACACTTTGGCACTGAATTACCTCTGTTAGTGGGACGAGCAAAGCCTCTGTAACTGGGATTTGTTCTTTTGATTTATCATCATAGTTACCTCTATAACTTAGACAGCAAGTAAATTTTATATGCATAAACCTCTGTAATTGAGATAGCATTGTTTGTTTACTCATTCATTTGTATGATTACCTTACTTAGCAATACTCTGTAAATGAGACAGATATTTTCTTATACCTGTATATCTGAGACACTGGGTAAGTGGAATACCTCTATAAGTGAAACGACATTGCAGGTCCCTTGATGTCTCACTTAACCAGGTTTCACTGTAATTGGTGCATTATGCAAACATTACATGTAACGATGATTTGTGATGATTCGATTAATAATACAATTTCTATATACATCGTATCGAGCGTCAAAACTACATAAAACAGCCCACCAAAACGCCCTTCACCAATTCCTAATGTTTTAACTGGGCAAAAGTAGTAAGCACAAGAAACTCCCCAGAAGCTGTCTATTAAGTTACAAAAACTTGCATTTTATGAATTGATTTCCAATATATCAACTACGAAGCTTGTGGCTAAATAAAATAAATACTGGTATTCGATCAGGTTAAGCTTGGTCTAACTGAAATGCTTCGATATCGCTCTCGGGTTGTGGAGGTCAGACGGCAGTCGCTTCACGGAAAATATCGAAATTTAGTATTCGCGTTAGACTGGTAAAGCGAACCCCAGACTCCAAAGCTGAAAAAGCTTCGAATGCGACTGGGATTAACACTGAGATGATGATGATGATCAGGTTAAGCTACGGTTGCCACGGTTGGTCTGTTGATAGGTGACCATCTTTATATACCAAGAAATCTCCGTGCCTCGGAAATCACGTTAAAACCTTGCCATCGGCTGTCATTCGAGGATCTTTGACAGTCGTTACGAGTCTAACCTTATAAGTTACCTCTATTGCAATATTAGTTGTGGAAATCAAATAGGCTGTATCATGTAAATCTGGTGGACCTACATGCCTGCGTCAGCAGTACTACTTATGTGACTGCATCATCACAGATGTATTTCAAGCCCTGGCTAGGGCAGATTGGAGCCGGTCACACAGAACGGCTTAAGGAGGACCTCAAAAAGTTTGGCCGTAGGCAGCTGCTAGAAGGACTTTGCATTTGTAATAAATATGAATATTTCACTCGTCTGTCTCAAAAGCACTTAAGGTTGAGTCCCGTGTTGACCATACAAACATTAGTGAGCAGTCTTACGGGTTGTTGGAACCCCTCAAAGGTCCAACAATTGGTCTAACTGCAATGCTTCGATGTCGCCTTCGGGTTGTGGAGATCAGACGGCAGTCGCTTAACGGAAAATGTCAAAGTTTAGCCATATCAGCAGCTAGACTGGTAAAACGGACCCCAGACTCCAAAGCTGGAGAAGCTTCGGATGCGACTGGGATTGACGCTATGATGATGATATTATTGTATATGTCGTGGATAACGATATCATTTTAATTTATGTAGTAGTGGGGCTGGTGACGTTATTTTGTAATGGCGGCACGTGGAGTTATTAGGAAGGGGGATCGAAGCACTTCGCATTAGACGTGGACCTGGCCCTTCTCCCGAAACTGTCAGTTTGCCTATTTAAATTATTATTGTCAAGATTAGAGGGTATATTTACACTTTTAATTCAAAACTTCACCTACGAAATGGACCACCTTTACCACCACACCTAGATGGTGAGGACCCTATCGCTCCGCCTTCGCTGGCGTTGTCATATATGTTTATAATGCGAGATGGACCTTGATGCCTGAAATAAATCGATAAATAAAATAAAATACTGGTATTCGATCAACCTGCCCTGGGCTAGCGCTGTAGATTACGGCCCACTCCCTCTCACCAACAGTAGACCTTTGTCCCAACAGTGGGAAAAATATGGGCTGATTATATTACTGGTATTCGATTAGACTGAAAGCAGACCTCAACATAGTTTGGAAAAGTCTAGGCACATTATATGTATAAGTCATATTATGTCAGCTGCTAGAACACGCCAATATAAATAAAGATTGATTATTATTATAGTAGAGTCTGGTAAACAGGAATTTTCCTCGTCTCTCTGAGAAAAATATTGAGGTAGTCCAATTCGTTTGGACCGAATCACACGTCGGAATAATGATGTGAGCAGAATATTTTAATATTTTGCCGGATTAACCTGGATCGTACGAGTGAAACGCAGTCCGGAACGGCACGTAGCCCGCACGTACCCGTCACTTTTTACGCTAACTCGAACGATAATAAATAGGTATTTTATATCATTTCTTTTAGTATTACCATTATTCTTGTTTTCAATAATACTGGACTTTCAATAATAAATCATCATCTCATCTCATCTCACCGTTAATCCCAGTCGCATCCGAACTTTTCAGCTTTGGAGTCCGCTTTAACAGTCTAGCTGCTAATTTTGGCTAAACTTCGATATTTTCCGTGAAGCGACTGCCGTCTGACCTCTACAAGCCGAAGGCGGCATCGAAGCATTGGAGTTAGACCAATTGTTGGACTTTTGAAGGCTCCAACAACCCGTAACGACTGCCATCAGATGTTCGTATGGCAATAGGGACCAACGGCTTAAGGAGCTTTCCGAGGCACGACTTTCATTAATAAATAATCATATTATTTTGGACTGGAAGCAGTTAAATAGAAATGACACAAACCCCAGACTAACTTATTGTGGTTTGAGTCCTATCTGTGTAACTGATCCATAAGTTGTTGTAAACAGTATAGCTCTTACAATACTATGAGAATAAAACTAAAAAAAAATTACCAGTCATTAGACAGACCAACAGAAGTGAAAACTGAAATCATTAAAAAACACAGAATACACAAATAGTAAAAAAAAAACAAAATACGTTCACGGTGTCGGGTGGGTCATGCTCATGCTTACGCGAATTCAATGCTTTTACCTCATCCAGCAAAAGTGCTCACTAAAGTTTTCACTTTAAAAATCAAGGAAGAAATCTTCGCACAAATCCCCTTTTTATAATGCGAGATGATGAGATAACAGTAGCCACAGCCCTGAAGATGCTATTGCAACTGCCTCTTTCTGCTCAGGAGTGAGGCTGTTTTATGCAATGCTTATCTCTGTGCTTTAACTGTACCAACATAGGGCAGACGATATAGACCAATCCCTATAGAACTACTAATAGAGACGTTGCCTGAGGTAGGTAACATCGAGCCCGAGAGGGGTTGTGATGACGTTATGTGAAAGCTCAGTGATGTGTCAACTTCTGCCAATTATCACCACTCAATCACTGAGCAGCAATCTCGCAACGCCTCAGTTAAGCGGTAGACCTATTGTAATATGAAAATCTTATTCTACCTTCCCTTGTCCAAAATTACTTAGGGTTTTTTTTTAATAATTATAAACTAGCGCTTGACTGCAATCCCGCCTGATGGTAATCAGTGATGCAATCGTTGATGGTAAAGCGCGCTAGTTTATTAAGCACACTTCACCTAAAAAAAACTTTGTGAATAGGAATGAAGTTGGCAGTTGAGCGAGGTGGTGCAATGTTAAACCCAACAACATGACCAACGATGCTGCGCCAAAGGGAGATTGATCTGGAGACCCTCCACGACCAAACTCCCGACACAACAACATTTGGCGTATCGTACCCAGCACACATCGCAGCACAACGGCACAGACCCGTCCTCCGTACGGCTTCACCAGACATCATGCCGGAACACGACGAATCGCTTGGCGCCAAGGCTTTGTCTGGTGGGTGGTAACTTCTGCCGGCAGCCGATGTTATGGCCTACCATCGAGGAAAAGGGTCGGTGCAATGCGCCCATTTTCTTCCAAATAATATAAATTCTACGCATATACATAATGTACCTACAATAGAATGCTGATGACATGTCATCGTTTCATTCAACAATGTCCTTGGTTAAACGGTTTTGGACACGATTTGGCTTACGTGTTACCACCATTGTTTTAATTTTATTTAACGCTGGCCAAAATATTTGTATGCAAATTAAATTAAGTATAATAAAATGGTAGGCATACACAGCACCAAAACTCAGTGAATAATACAATGAAAAGCTTACTCATAAATATTATACAAAAGATTTTTTACTAATTAGTTTCCTGATTTATTGCTTCCTTTTGAAGTGATGAACTAAAACAAAGAATAGGTACTTATATTACTAGAAGGCAAGTAACCAGCACCCTAATTACGTAACACACTATTACCACAGTCTAAAAATCATACAGTCGTCCGACGAAGACGTCTAGACAGAGCAATCGTGCGGGGTGTGAGGGACGAGACGCGGGTAAGCGGCACCCAAGCTGCGAACAAAACGATGTTCCTAGCTCGGTATCTATCATTAAGGGCTAACACGTGTTTGTTTTTTTATTTGTTTGTTTTATAATTTGATATGAGTGTCAATTTTGAGTATAATTGGGGTGCTTGTTACGAAAAAGCCACCCTTTTTGAAATCCAAGATGGCGGGCGCCAATTTAAATGTATATTAATAATATTAATATGATATGAGTGTTAATGCCGAGGTGGATTGGGGTGCTGGTTACGAAAATGCCATCTAAATGACTTAATTCTGAAATCTGTCTCGAGTTGTTCCCTTAGTAAAAATAGCAAATTAATTAAATATAATACCGCTATCGATGTTGATCTGCAATAAATAAATAATTCATAAATATTGTTTATTTGTGACAGCCCTGGCCTATGCGTTACTGTCTAGACGATGTCGGCATTTTCCACGAGATCAAAGGCGTCGACCTACTGTGTGATTTTTATACTCTCAGTTGGAATCATTCCGAAGCATATTGCTAATCCATTGCTCCATATGTTCGAAAACGTTTCATCTCAACAACGTAAATAACGCAATGAATGTGGAACTGTCAAAATGAAACCCATTGCTATTGATAGTGTGTTACGCAATTACCCTGCAGGGTCGTATAATTTAATACAAGTTTAGTAAGGAACCAATAGATGTTAATAATGTTTAATTTAATTAATATAAAGTAAATAGTTACGTCTTACGTAAGCCGGCAAGTTACGTGGGTAACAAATATCTCGCCATGGCGCCTCAGGCCTGCCGGCCGGAACAAGCGAGGTAGACCAAAGAAGTGCTGGCTTGACGTTGTAAGAGATTGATCTCACACCACGGAATGCCAGAGATCGTGCGAAATGGAGGTGTTTTAGTAGGAAAGCGGACTCCGGGCTCCGACACGAAAGCCGCGGTTGCGACCGGGATTATACGCTGAGATGATGATGAGTCTATTTATCAACTTCATTTAAAATCATCCGTCGGTTTCTAACAAATATCCACTATATCACACAGCTTTGGTTAGTTACATATTATCTTTTAGTGACAGCAAGTATATGTATTTTTAAAAAAATACATACATAAAATGAATCAATCATTTTTTATAAGCTGCAGAAGAAAGGTATACTTACAACACGGGAAATGCTAAGCAATGACTATTTCAGGAAATATCAAACAATAGAATTTTAGTATGGTGGTTTTGGAGCATGAATATCGATGGCTATATGAGTAGAGGAAGGCCAAACGATGGATGAAATGTTAAATGAATTACAAATTAGAAAGGGGGTGACCATCTGGAAGAAAAAGACATGTTGCGCCAACCTCCTAAATTCAGTACATGCGTATTGAATTTAGTAGGTTAATAATTATAAATCTGTAAATGACTACATGTCGTGGTTATCTATTGGTTAAAACACCAGCCTCTCAAGTATGAGTGTGCGGGTTCGATTCCAGGTCAGGCAAGTACCAATGTGCGGCGATCTCTCGCGTCCGACCCTGGTCCAGGCCATGGTCCGGAACGAGAGTGCATGGCAGGCCGTCACCTCCTTCTGCGAAGCAGTGATGCTGGCAAAGGAGGAGGCGGAGCGCGTGAGGCAACGGGAATCCCAGCGCCCTCATGCCACTAGCCGCCGCAAGAGACGCCCTGGTCGGGAGACGACACTAATCTCCCAGCCACCGTAGGCGCGGGCCTGCGGGTGGTAAGCAGTGGGCAGCTCGGTAAGGACCAGGCCCGAGTCGACGGCACGTCGTGTTTCACGCGCGCCTCAAAGAGATGTCAGCACATCGTGACGGGGTCCACGAAGACCGATGCCTCCTGGGTCAGGGTTGCGGGTTGATTAAACACGAAACCGTGGCCCTGGCCGTTGTACAGGCCAGTGAAGAAACACGGGTGGGTTTTAGTCAGTAAAAGTCTAACACACCCTTCCGCTCTGCCCAGAGTGGGAGATGTCATTTGATGATTTCCCATCCCAACAAAAAAAGGCAAGTACCAATGTAACTTTTCTAAAGTTATATGTTCTTTCCAAGTATATCTTGGACGCCAATGACTGATACAAGGTGAAGGAAAACATTTTGAGGAAACCTGGACTTACCCGCATTGAGGAAGCGTGGTGATTACGCTCAATCCTTCTTTGTATGAGAGGAGATCTGTGCCCAGCAGTGGGGTGATAAAAGGTGGATGATGATGATGACTTACTACATACCCAGTAGAAGATGACGTGAATGAGCAGGACAAGAAACAAACGATCATTGGTCCACTTTATATTATCAGTTATTCTGTCCATACGGTCGCGAATCATATTTTGTTCAAAATAGAACCTCACACTGACCGCCAAATGTCAAAAAATGTACGTAAATTTTCCAAGGCTACCCTGGAATTTCCCCTTATCTAGTGGAGTACCGTTATCTCCACGTACGACAGAATCGCAGTGATAATTCATCATCATCATCATCATTAACCTTTTTATCGTCCCTCTGCTGAACACAGGTCTCCTCTCATACAGAGAAGGATTGAGCGTAATCAGTGATAATTCGCGCCGTGCTATCAAATTATCGCCGAGTGTAGATTGTTTCATACGAGTTTTTTTTTAATTTGATGGCGCTGTAAGAATATAGTCTTGATTCTCTTATTTACAGAGATGACGCCTATGGGTAAAATTATCCCCATTGGTGTTTTTTCCAGCTCTTAGCTCAATTTAGTCAAAATTGTTTCAGGCGCCTATAGACGTTTTCGGAAAAAATCTTCAATGACACAGATGAGTGTCTTTGTTGGTATCAAACCCCTACTGATGACGGAAAAGTCAAAAAACAATACATAATAGTATTTGATGACGCTTGTGGTACCGGCCTTAGAATAGTACCAACCCATATCCTCCCGTGGTATCGTAAGACGCGACTAAGGGAACTCTCACTAGGGAAGCGGGTAGCAGCGCTTCTCTTGTGGAATAACAAATTACTGCCACACTCCAACCCGCTTGCCAAGAAGCGTGGGGATTATGGCAAACCCTTTGTCCAGCAGTGGAATAGGCTGAAAAGAAGAAGAAGAATAGTACATATTTGATAAGCTTCTGGAAGACTTGTTTCAAACGAAAGTCGCTGTAGACAAAAGAAACACTATGAACGCAATTGGCACTAGTCTGGACTCTGGACACATTTTTTTTTTGTTACCATACAAATATCATAATATAGCGTAAACGAAATGATAAAATCGAATTAAATGGTTGTTTCCGCACCGCTGTGGAAATATACAAATTACAATAATTTTTCTGAAATGCATCCTCCATTTCATGAAAACATTGACTAAAAATAGCTCTGTTGACAAACAATAGATTTTATTAATTATTGCCTCCACTTTGTACAGGAATAACCCATGTTGTAATTAAAAGCAGGTACAAGGACATTAATAACAAACCCCTTTTGCAATATAATATTTTCGAATAATTCCTTATAACACTATTTATTGCATAGGTGCGGGGTAGTATTGTAATACACTCACCATCAATGAGTCTAATTTTGACAGTTCAATACATCGATCATTTACACACTAGATATACAGTCACGAACAAAAGTCTTATCAAAAATGGCACCAAGTATTTATGCAGTCTAAATAAATATACATTAATTTAAAATCAGCCTTAAGTGCAATGTATAAAGTTCTTATCACAAAGCAGTACAAAAAGCCATTATTTTTTACGACCGAGTCTGACATCAAACCAAATTCAACCTTACACGCATCCATTAAAGTCAGAATAATAAAGTAAGTACTAAATAAAAGAAGCACCCAAGTGCTGCGTTGTGCGCTTTTTCAGTTCAACCATTTTTTTACGCTGATTGTGATTGTATAATATAAGTGATCGATGGTTCAACAGCATCCATTATGTTGTTGAACAGACACATTTATCCAACATATGAAACAATAAATTAACAATATCCTTCAAAATCGTACAGATTAAGATTGATAGTGTGACGCAATGAACAATTAAACACGCTGATCTCCTAAATCGAGTGGAATCCTCTACAAAAGGACAGGTTTAGGTTTTTCAGCAGAGGCCTTCTGTAGTCTCATTATGACGCTAATACCTATTTTTAGATATTTTAAATATGCATTGCATTAGATTACCAATTTATCATACACAAGCTTTCCGCCCGCGGCTTCACCCGCGTGGAGTTCGGTTATATCGCGCTGTTTAGATTTCCCTCGGGAATATCAAATTTTTCAATAAAGCTAGCCTATATCCTTTCTCAGGATCTAATGATTGTCTGTGCCAAATTTCATCAAAATCGGTTGAGAGGTTTAAGCGGGAAAGCGTAACAGACAGACAGAGTTGCTTTCGCATTTATAATATTAGTATTACCTCACCGTTAAAAGTTAGGCAACGATCCCGACAAAGCGTTTCGCATCGTCTTTTTTTCCGTGTACATTTTTTTTTATTTTTTTTTATTAGTTACAAACTAGTGCTTGGCTGCAATCCCGCCTGATGGTAAGCAGTGATGCAATCGTTGATGGTAAAACGCACTAGTTTATTAAGCCTATTCACTCAAAAAAGCTGAGTGAATAGGAAGGAAGACGGCAGTTGAGCGAGGTGATGCAATGTTTAACCCAACAACACGACCAACGATGCTGCGCCAGAGGATGATCTGGAGACCCTCCACGACCAAACTCCCGACACAACAACATTAGGCACATCGTACCCGGTACACATCGCAACACAACTGCTCAGGCCCGTCCTCCGTACGGCTTCACCAGACATCATGCCGGAACACGACGAATCGCTTGGCGGCAAGACTTTGTCTGGTGGGTGGTAACTTATGCAGGCGGCTGATGTTGTTGCCTACCACCGAGAAAAACATCGAGGGACTGGAGCAATTTGCTAACGGCGGTGTTTCCGTCTGACTACAATTTAAGTGTTTCCAAGGCTTGAGTGAATAGGCTCTTAATGAACTAGCGCGCTTTACCATCAACGATTGCATCACTGGTTACCATATAATGTACTAGCTTTCCGCTCGCGGCTTCGCCCGCGTGGAGTTCGGTTATATCGCGCTTTTTAGATTTCCCTCGGGAACATCAAATTTTTCCGGGATAAAATGTAGCCTATGTTCTTTCTCAGGGTCTAAAGATTGTCTGTGCCAAATTTCATCAAAATCGGTTGAGAGGTGTAAGCGGGAAAACGTAACAGACAGACAGACAGAGTTACTTTCGCATTTATAATAATTACCTAGAGTGAACTTTTAATAGTCTTAATACCTAATATTAGTTAGAATGACTGGTGGATTGCACAGCAATTTAGATTATGAATTTGTAAACCGTACATCAAGGCGATTTAAAATTTTCTCGGGTCGGAAGAAAAATAAATTACGTTACACATTTTGTAATTAATAGTTTCGTTACCCTCTACCATAGCTCAATTTAATTTCCGCTATGATAATTAGAATTAAATAAATTATGAACCCAGTTTTACTATCGTAACAAATGAGCGAACTACTTTCCAACTGGATTTTGACCATAAGGGTCAAAACCCAAAAGCTTGACTGAAAGCGGCTGGTGCAATTAAATATTGTAGGAGCATAAAAACTGTAGTAATTAACCACGAAGGCTAGATAGAACTATACGGAATTATTGCCCTTAAAAGTTAACCCTGTAGTTGGCAGCTTTTATTTATGAAGGTTATGCTGACAAAGTAGGACTGGACAGTTTTCAGCAAAAAAAACATCGGCTGCCGGCAGAAGTTACCACCCACCAGACAAAGTCTTGCCGCCAAGCGATTCGTCGTGTACGGCATGATGTCTGGTGAAGCCGTACGGAGGACGGGTCTGAGCAGTTGTGTTGCGGTGTGTGCCGGGTAAGATGCGCCAAATGTTGTTGTATCGGGAGTTTGGTCGTGGAGGGTCTCCAAATCAATCTCCCTCTGGGTTTATTATTTAATCACCTCGTTCAACTGCCGTCTTCCTTCCTATTCCTAAGTTTTTTAAGTGAATAGGCTTAATAAACCAGCGCGCTTTACCATTAACGATTGCATCACTGATTACCATCAGGCGGGAATGCAGTCAAGCACTATTTTTTTTTATAAATGTTGCTCAGTACTTATATTAAATAACTTGGCTTTGTGTAAAATGTTTTGTTTCTGAAAACGTTGTTATCCAAGCCTTGTGTCTTAGGCGTCAAAGTATGTCGCGAAATATCTTGAGATAAAAACTAATTTAAGACCTCTCTTTACCTACTCAATATACAAAACGCTTTCCACAATGCGGATTTAGGTGTTTGGTTTACAAAATCATGATCCAAACTGATGTACGGACGACAAGAGGTCAAGCTACCCGAAACTGTCAAATATTCCCAAACTCACTCCAATCTTATCAATAATCTTTGATAGCATATCAGGAATAGTCGACGCACAAATTGTCAACCATGTTTTCCTCTTTTTTTACATTCAATTAAAAACTTCATCGAAGAGGGGTTCATTCATGTAGTTGTAATCAGTCCATGGTAACAGATTCCACTTTGATGTTTCTACCACATTTTTATATAGTAAAGAGCTAATTAAGCTTATTAAGTCCTGGTGGCCTAGTGGTTAAAACACCAGCCTCTCAAGTATGAATGTGCGGGTTCGATTCCAGGTCAGGCAAGTACCAACGTAACTTTTCTAAGTTATATGTACTTTCTAAGTAGGTATATCTTGGACACCAATGACTGATTAAAAGGTGAAGGAAAACATCTAGAGGAAACCTGGAATTAAGTCTGAAATCGCCATACCGTATTAAGCAAGCGTGGTGATTACGCTCAATCCTTCTCTGTATGAGAGGAGACCTGTTCCCAACAGTGGGACGATAATAATGTGACTGACCGACCTTCTGACAATTCAAAAGTGCCCGTAACTGGTTTATTTGAAATAAATGCTTTTATTTGATTTAATAAAAAGGTTGATGATGATGATGAAATAGCTTATTTGTACGGATATACAACGTGTAACATAAAGGGTATATACACTATATATACATAACAAAGGCATGGCATCTTTACATGATATCAAACGATATTGGAAGGGTTTTTAAATCCTATCTCTTTATGTTAGGAAGTAATGAGGAAAAACACCGCCTGGGAAAGGCTACTATCATACTAGTCGCACAGAGATATTGAAGACATTTATCGGATTTTGGCAAGTAACGTGACGGGTAACGAGGAGTTATAACGTATGTAGTGTGGTGCTACGTTCGTTATGATTTGATTTTAAGAAACATACGAAACCGAAAATTTGGTATCAATTTTTTGAGTATTTTATTTTGAGTTGAAACCCTTCCGATATCGTTTGATATAATCTAAAGATGCCATGCCCTTGGTATGTATATACCCTTCGGTTTCGGTTTAGTGTGTTTCTTAAAATAAAATCATAATAAACGTGGCAGCACACTACATACGTTAATAACTACTCGTTACCCGTCATGTTACTTGCCAAAATCCGATAAATGTCTTCAATATCTCTGTGCGACTAGTATGATAGTAGCCTATCACAGGCGGTGTTTTTCCTCATAACTTCCTAACATAAAGAGATATAGGATTAAAAAACCCTTCAAATATCGTTTGATATCATGTAAAGATGCCATGCCTTTCTTATATATATACCCTTTATGTTACACGTTGTATAGAAATATGTATGTGTAACCAATATACAAAAAAAAAACATATTTAAACACATATTTTCAGCACATTTCCGCGTCAGAAAATTGTGTGGACCATCAGCTTACACCGCCAGTTCTAAATCAGTACACATCGATGCATATTCAATGAAACCTCTAACACTCCCCCATTGAATGCAGTCTGGGCTGCCGGGAACTCGTGGAACACTTTTATTGGTAGTGTTTTAGTTTTTTTTTTTTAGCTGGATTTCTATTTTTCATTGCATTTACATAAAATGCACTTTGAATACACTTATCTACATAAATATCTATGCATGATAATGTGATCTTTACAGCGCTGAGATGGGAGACAGGCCTTGTCTCTTTGAGAGGAAGTGGTCTGTAACCCGCCACGCGCGCCCAATACACGTTGGCAGATGTAGACGTCCTTGAAGATTTTCCCCTTTGTTCATAAACGTTGCTTAAAGTTAACTAGTGATTAGCGAATGTTTAAGCATACATTTTTGATGTTTGCACGTCACTTAACTTTAATCATCGTCTATGAATAATAAAAATTTCTTCGCGGTTCTTCGCGGTTTCTTGCGAAGAGTCTATATTCTAACTAAAATATAGGTATGATTTATTTTTTTCGGTATTTAAAAAATAATAACTGTTATCCAGTACCCTTACCAACTGTATTGCCAATAAACTCTTAAAGTAAACTAGTACTTCAATTTCGTTTCTTGTAAATAAAATGCTCTGTAGAAAATGCAAATACTACAACTTCATTATTTAATTATAATTATTAATTATTCTATTATTATTATTAAATTTAAGAGTTTATTTACACAGCGAAGAACGAAAAACTACTTTTCTGTTGGTATGGATAGTACCCCGTCCGATATTTGATTTTATATTTGATATTTGATTGGTGTACAATAAAGAATATATAAATAAATAAATAAAATGTCCCTTCTAACTTTACAGTGAATAGGTAACTGTCTCCTACAGCCTCCGACATCGTCTGCCCTAATAAAACTGCTGTCTCATTATCAACTCCCACAACAGCATACCAATAAGCCCATTTCATTCACACAATACACACATACATACATAAATAATCCCCCCTCGATATTCGAAGGGATGCCCAAATAATCGTTACGTCTGCCCACTGTCAATGCCAACCGCTCCCCCTCAATCGAATATAGGAAATTAATTCGGCTAATTGGAAAATACGCGCCGTCCCACTCCTATTAACATTTTGTATGGAGACCATTGAATGGGTGGATTCAGAAGGTCTACTTCATATTATGTTGATGAGATATCAAAGAATAAATCATTTCCAGAGGCTGGTAGGTGAACAACACCAGTCGCACGGTTCGATGAGTGAACATTCTTTACATGTTGAGATTGCTGCCTTAGAAATCACGTCATTACGTTAGACTCGGCTATGATCATTCTTAGATATTTGGCATTCGCTACGGGTCGTTAGACGCCTAAAAGTCTAGCAATCGAGAACTATATAGTATATACAGGGTGTATCTGACATCGTAACGCAAACTCCACGAAAAGGCTAGACCGCATGCCACTAATAAAATTATGATAGTCGTTTATGTCGTTAATGAGCGGTTAAAGTAATCACAATGTTTACAAAAATTGTCGGCTCGGTCTTTGAACGTTGCAAGCGTGCCGCCGCGCGTGTTTATACGTATGACGTTGACCCCTGAAGTGAACTTTAGTAAATCAGCTGATTTGATAGTTTTTCGAGTTATGTTCACATTGCGCTTTTTTTGGGTAATTAGTGATTACCCATTTTTTCCATTTTATATATAAGAGAATTTATAAGTATAACAATTATAAATAGTCTAAAGTGAAAAAATGCATATTTTCTTTAAATCAGGAAAAAGCCGACGAAAAATTCCACAACTGGGAGGTTCAGAATCATGTAATGGATCCATGGTACTCGTTTGTGCGTCGATATCAAATACATCCTTTATGTGTATACCTACACTTGTCTATTATGTTATACAGTTAAGGGGATGTGGGGGTCATATAGGCGATCCGTGTAACACTGATACTCTGTCGATGACTGAGGAGAAGATATCAGAAGAATATTGTTGTCCTATCAGCCATCGCACTTCCCAGTTTCCGAGTACCTATCTCTTCTACCTTATTAATCGCATCTGTGCAGAGCTCAAGTCTCCAACAAGGTGGACCGATGACCTGGTGGAGGTCGCAGGAAGCTGATGGATGCGGGCCGCACAAGACAGTGGACCTCTATAGCCTGAAGAAGAAGTGCAGAGCTCTAGAATTCGACCTTCTTTTGTTTTTGTCTAGTACACCGATATTAGTAAAGCGCGGTCACTTTCAAACTTATCGATTACCACTTATTCAGACCTAGCGTGATGTTTGACTTTGGAACATAAATGTAATAACTACATAATATGATGGTTATGACTGTGTTGCCCTCGGTATAAGGCTACTTCTCTTTGCGAAAACAAGGGGTGTTAGAAATGGTAAGGAATGTATTATTTATGGTACAGGAATCGCCATCCTTATTTATCTAAACTTATTCTGAGAAACATACCCATTCCGAGTAGCTTTGCCATTTCGATTTTTTAAAATCCTGACAAAAGTTGAATACTTTCAAAAAATTCCGGAACTTTTACCTTTTTTTTATTTTCATTAAAAAGTCCGGAATAATTAGAAGGCTGGAAAACGTCCGGACGGGGTACAAAAAAAGCCGAACATGTCCTGTCAAAACCGAGGATTTTGCAGGCGGAATGATCTGGGTGCTCGGGGCCTTTTCCATTTTGTGTCCAACTTTATTCGTGCAACTTTATTCGTTTCTCGGTGGTAGGCCATAACATTGGCTGCCGGCAGAAGTTACCACCCACCAGACAAATTCTGGCCGCCAAGCGATTCGTCGTGTTCCGGCATGATGTCTGGTGAAGCCGTACGGAGGACGGGTCTGAGCAGTTGTGTTGCGATGTGTGACAGGTACGATGCGCCAAATGTTGTTGTGTCGGGAATTTGATCGTGGAGAGTCTCCAGATCAATCTCCCTCTAGCGCAGCTTCGTTTGGTCGCGTTAGTCTTGGGTTTAACATTGCATCACCTCGCTCAACTGCCGTTATCCTTGCTGTTCCTTAGTTTTTTTAAGTGAATAGGCTTAATAAACTAGTGCGTTTTACCATCAACGATTGCATCACTGCTTACCATCAGGTGGGATTGCAGTTAAGCACTAATTTATAATTATAAAAAAAAAGTTAAAAATCTAATTTTACCATCTCTATAGTATTGTATGAACTCAATAGCCAAGCTTTAAAAGTTCAGTCCATTGGAGAGGTTTCACGTTATTCTCTGCGCAGTGTGCCTCTCGTACGATGCAACAAGATTATCCTAGCTTCACAGGCTAAGCCAACGTAGATTAATCTCGCGAGCTCGCTAGCTATTTGGTTCTTTCGAGAAGAATGTACATACTTAGGATGTGATAGTCTGCGTTATACCTTATTTTATTTCTTTTGATGTCACAACGTAACGAACAACCTCCAAAAAGGCTGAATACAGGCTGACGCAGTTGTGAATGTTTTGTATGATGTGCTGGAGGGCTGTATAGAGCTTTTTTGTGTTAAAATACGATGTTCTGCGGCCCAACCCGGCCCGCAGCCGGGTGAGTGGCCGAAATCTCTCTCTCCATCGCAACCTCTTTCTGTGAGACGACTGTTTCGCAGAAGGAAACCACCCCATCCCAGGACTCTTCGCTGCCGACCATTGACTTGATTACAGCCGGCAGCGACAGGTCACTGCCTATTTCAGAGATTTCGGCACACTCTGCTAACGTATGCTGCACCTTGTCCTCCAGGCAATCGACGCAGTGGTGACACCCGGCGTCGGGCTGCCTCTTTATGCGGTGCCATAGGTACTTTCCGAACCATGTGACCGAGTGCACCTTTGTCACCCGAAACGTCAGGGAGCTGCGCAATCTCCCGAGCCAGTCCGCCAGTACTGACCGGATCGCCTCGATCGTGGCGAGGCCGGTAGAGCGTGAAAGCCTGTCCCACCATTCCGCCACCATTACCTCGCGGAGGTGCGACCGATGCTGCTCGAACTGACAATAGCTTCAATACCTAAATTAAGTTGGAATGACAGCTGTGACGAAGATGTGGTTACAGATTTGCACTTTTGACTGCAGAATCTTCGTAATCTCATCATAGCGACAACGAATGTCAAAAATGTAGGGAAATTTGTGGTATCTTTTGGCAGATTTAGATTGAGATAGAATGAAAACGTTATTAAAAATACAATAATTGCTCATGAGATAATCTGTCTATAAAATATTTTTTATTAACTTCATCATAGCGTAAAATGATTTTCCTTCTTACCCTACATCCATCTTATAAAAAAATATACGTAATCCAAACATTTATTTTGTCCACAGTACCCTGGTTCCTTGGAAGATTTTCCGCGAGGAGCTCAACAACGTGCACCCCATATCATCAGGGTTGGAGACGATGGCGTTGAAGACCACTATAGATCTCACGTGTAACGACTTCATATCTAATTTTGAGTTTGATGTTTTCACGAGGTGAGTAATACTATAATATTATGCTGCTGGGGAGGGGGGCACATTGCCCGTAGAACCGATGCCCGATGGGGCCGACGGGTTCTCGAGTGGCGAGAGGCCCCGACGACCTGATAACGGTTGCGGGAAGCCCATACCTATAAATAGTGCTCGACGTCGATAAAAGTTTTCAATTAAAAAAAAAAACATGACAGCAGAGTTGACCAGTCCCTACTAACGTCGCCTATTCACGAATATGACGCATTGATTAGCACCATTCAGCTCAACCATTTTAAAGGGAGCTTAATGATCCCACTCACGCCACCATCAGCCAGACATGCATGTTGGAATTGGTGTTTATTATTTTTGCGTGGATATTTTTCTTTTCCTAAAGTAAATGTAGCCTATGTAAATGAAGACTTCTTATAATAACTCCTGTGAGTCTCGTCAAGTCGGTTCAACCGTTTCGTAGATCAGCCGGAATGGCCAGACAGACGAAATGATCAAAAATATTACACGTGCTATATGTATACAACGTTATTTTTTGTATATGCGAAAGCCGAAATACGTGTCCAGTATTTTTATGTAAATAATTTATATACAAAATTTCAAGAAGTTATCATGAAAAATCACAAAGTTATGAGCTTGTTAACAAAAGCCAAAAACCAGGTAACATTACCTGGTTTTCCCTACAAAAATATTGTCAATACGCCGGTCGCCCGCTCGTGACTACAGTGGCGCGGCGGGGCGGGCCCTAGGACACAGGATACTGATCCGCTGTGAACTGTATTGTTGCGCTCGATAACCACACTACAATATTTTTCAATATATTTGGGAAAAAAAAATAACATGGTGTAAAAATGATTGGAATCGATTCAGTTGCTTGTTCTGAACAAACTATATTCAGGTTTCGTATAAAGAAAAAAAATTACGTTGTATACTTCCATTTACGTATTTAGAAAAAACGGTTTTTTTTTTATTATTATTTATAAACCAGCGCTTGACCGCAATCCCGCCTGATGGTAAGCAGCGATGCGATCGTTGATGGTAAGGCGTGCTAGTTTATTAAGAGCCTATTCACTCTAGCCTTGAAGACACTCAAATTGTAGTCCGACGGAAACACCGCCGCCGGCAAGTTGTTCCAGTCCCTTGATGTACGCGGTATAAAGGAGGAGGCGAAACGCTTCGTCCGGATCGTAGTAGTGTTAACAACGTAGGGGTGGAAACTCGCCGTACGACGGGATTCATAGAAAACACATTTCAATTTTATTTATACGTATGTAAAATTGGAAGATCCTTCTACGTTCTCACTAACACTTCTACCATTCCAGGTTATTCCAGCCCTGGAGCACGTTACTCCGCAACTGGCAACTGCTAGCGGTAACACATCCTGGATACGTGGCGTTTCTCACGTACGACGAGGTTAAGGCGAGGCTCCAGAAGTATATCCACAAGGCTGGCAGTTATGTCTTTAGGTGAGTAATGTCCTAAGCTCTTGGAATAAATAGAAATTCCTCAAGAATTGAGCCATTAAAGTTTAGAAAGATTTTACAAATCCGACGGGTAGAGTTTACCGATTTCGAAGAAACTCTTCACCCCTTATGTCCTATTCTAAACAAGGATTTTGTTTAGACCTGTAGGGTAATTGCGTAACACACTGTCAATAGCAATGGGTTTCATTTTGACAGTTAAACGACATTCATTGCGGTATTAACGTTGTTGAGCAGACACGTTTTTCGAACTTATGGAGCAATGGGCAAGCAATAGGCTTAAAAATCATTCCAATTGATACGTTACGCAATTAGGGTGCTGGTTTAAATCACCAAGATAGTTATTGAAAATAGAACTAATCTTTATTGAAATGCAGTTCCTTATACAATAGGTAAAGAAAACCCCGTCCGACCCATATGGATAATAAAGTTTAGGTAAACACATGATCAAATAAAATATGAAATTTCACATGATAGTAACAATACTAATGAATTTTGAAATAATCCTTTTTTTGCGAATTAATTCCAACTTCCCCAAAATTTCGTATTTTTTAAAAATGTAACAACACCATTTTCGTCGGTATTTTTATGAGTGAACAGCGATGCGACCGCGTGCCCTGCCCCCCTTCGCTCGCGCATGTATTGCCTTTCGCACATATATTACCTCTGTTTGAGAAATAATATATAATAATATTTTTAACACCCTTGCTCGTAAAGCTGATGTAATCCCACCGGTTTTAAATATGTAAAGCGGGCCATAACAAACGCGTGTGTTATCAAAGCAAATAGTTAAGTTATAGTCCATACAAATTCCATAACAGCATTATTTGTCATTTCAAATAATTATGGAACTGATCGCCGCCGCGGGCTCTAGCCAGTGAGCAGCGCGCTGTTCCATATTTGAAATGGCAAATAATAATACTAATGGCGGGAAAGCAACAGTGTGCATTCACAGATTGAGTTTATTTAAAATAACTGATGTCCCATTTGAAATAAACAAATTTGTATTTGTTTGTATTTAAATGAGTATTTGTAAAAAAAAAACAGTTTATTCGGTAATTTAAAAACTTGACTGCATGCTCTAGCATCTTTGCCAACATTTTCACGCAGCTACGGCAGAAAATAAACCTCGCGCCATTTTTCTCAAATTTTCTTTTCTTTGTACTTGTATTGTGAATATCTTTTTTTCTGTTTCCTCGCAAGTGTGTTAAAAAATGTCGTACGATATACGTGCGTATTGGTTATAACATGCTCGGCTCAATTACACCCTCGCCTTCGGCTCGGGCTGAAATTCCGCCTCGCATGTTATAACCATCATTACGCACTAATATCGTAATGTACTATAATAGAATCAGTTATCAATACCTAACAATACATTCACGGATCGGACAGGGTTTTCTTTACATATTGTATAAGAATAACGGCGTAGTTCGGTACTAAGAACTTTGCATACATGCAAATAAAGATCAAAATACAAATACTGACTTAAATCTTAAGTCTGGAACTAAAGTAAGATTTCGTTTTAATACTGTTCAGGTTTATTTTTAATGGATATAAAGATAAATTCAGACAGAAAATCTACAATATAGGCATGACAATTCAATTACTTTGAAGCCTCATCGACAGAACGTTTAAAATCCGCTTATCGCCCTAACTATCAATCATTGCAACAAAATTTCGCTTTAGAATATAGTCCATTCACTGAAAATCGTTAACCAACATCGTGACATCTATCATTATTAATCTGTGAACACATTAAGCTCAAATTCCTACGAACCGCTGAAAATTGATACTTTTATATATTGAAATAGGGTGTAAATTGAATTGTGTAACGCTTATACCAAATATGTTGGGGTTGGTTTGGCCTTTACTCACGTTTTTCAATTGATAATATCACAAGAGTATAACTGGCGCGATTTAACTTTGCACCTCGCTCTATGACGTCATTCGGACAGTACCGTTTGTAAAAAATGAGAATCATGTTAAAAATATAAATTTCATCTTTTTTTATGTTAATAAAAGCTTGTTTTGATGGTAAAGCGTCATAATACTAGGTTATTTTACTCATGACGTTTTGCAATTAAATTGATAGATTATGACTGCATTCCAGCGAGGTGCACAGTTAACTTGCGCGTGTTATAGTCGAATTCACATACTATTTGCGCCCCGCGGTTTCTACCGAATAAGTTTCGATCCCATGGTAATATCGTATTGTATCGTTTTAATATCAATTGGTTTAGCGGAAATTCAATCTCTGAAAATGGTTTATAAGATATGAAATTAAAAAAGCAAGTGTAATCACCTTTTCGACCCGTATGGTACCCGGGTTGGAATAGTACCATCCCATATCCTCCCTTGAGTGTCTTAAGCGGCGACTAAGGGAACTCTCACCATGGAAGCGGACAGGAGCGCATCTCCTGTGGGAGTTATAGCAACCCTCCCCCCATAAGTGTAATGAAAGCCTTAGAAAAAAGTTCAATTAAGAGAAAAAAAATCATGAATGATAGGTAACCTGTGCCCATTTCGTTAAGCGGTAAAAAAAATTACATATCACGTAACCCAACTTCCACGAGGTCTTTTAATTTTTCTCATTACTATCCTACGATACTTTCAAATATCATGACTTTCTATTGGTAAAAGAATTTTCTAAAAGGGGTCAGTAGAGTAATATCTGGAATACCAAACTCACAAACTTTACCTGTTTTAAATATTAGCATACCTACATTAAGCTAGTATTTTAATGAATCACCTTAAGGAAGCGCGCTGATGTCTGAGACACAGATATTTCTTTATCTAGTTCAGACACAGATGGCTTCAGTAAAAATTAAGAAAATTTGAATGTGGCCTATATATCTGTACAAATGTAACATATGTTTTGTGTCAAATAAATTATTATTAGTGATTAGTCTAACGTACCAAAGATACTGTTACGGGCTAGGGGTACTAAAACGCCGGTTAAGGGTTGCGAAGTTTATTGGCAACGAAAGGTACAGTCGATCGTAGGCAATGACGAGTAGAACATAGCTGATGTCGCACCGAAGTCTTCCCTTCCGTCCACGAAGTCCGTGTCGTAAACACACAATAACACTACAGATGTTACTTCGCGTAGTACTCAAAATTAGGTTAGCTAGGTCTAGCAATGCGTTTTTATACGGCACCTCAACAATGACTAGATTTCGAGTTATAGGGCTTAAAAGTTACGGATTCCATGTCACGCGATATTGAACCTTATGCCATCGACATAAGGTGCATTCGTAACAATACTATCAGCTGCATCTACTAAGCTACCCACTACACTCAGCTCTTGACCTTTGTCCATAATATTAACCAATCGCCTTCTGTTTTCAGGTTATCATGTACACGGCTCGGCCAATGGGCGATAGGGTACGTTACGGTGGACGGAGAGATTCTACAGACAATTCCGCAAAACAAGAGCTTAGTGCAAGCGTTACTGGACGGATATCGAGAGGGATTGTAAGTTTTAATACTGATTGTACCTTTTTAATCAATTTTATTTTATAATTTTGTGCTACACACACTCTCTAGATGTTGGAAAGCCAGGGGCTGTGTTTTAACGGTATATAGCGGATATTATTCCAATGCAAGAAAGAGATTAAGTTATAAAAAAAAGATAGTAGAGCATATATGCTATAAAGGAAGGTTGATTATGAAATAAGGTTGAGAACCTTATAAGGATCAACCTTCCCATCGTGCCACTGCCGGGCACAGGTCTCCTCTCATACAGAGAAGGATTGAGCGTAATCACCACGCTTAATCAATGCGGGTTGGCGATTTCAGATTTGAAAGTCCAGGTTTCCTCAAGATGTGTTCCATCATCTTTTAATCAGTCATTAACCTTATTTACGGTGGGTGAATTTATTTTTCTAGAAGGGTTCGAGGAAAGATAGGAGGTAAAAAAATGGGGCAGCTAAAAATATGTCCAGGCGTCCAGGTGCTGTCAAATTTGACAAGACTATACTAATATTTATCTTCTTTTTCTCTGAAAATAAAGATACATTGAACTTAAATTTAAGAATAAGGGTATCTGCGCCATTATTAAACATTATGTTGTGATTTGCTAACTGTAAGCTATTCGAATCATTTAACATGAGATTTACCAGAGGTTAAGATTTTAATAGGTTAAAAGACGGTCAATGGTTTTCTATTTTTTTACTTCTTTTCTCTAGCTACCACTTACCAGATGGTAAGTGGTAGCTAGTGGTACTAGCTTTTTTATTTTGTGTTGCGATGTGTGGCGGGTACGATGCGCCAAATGTTGTTGTGTCGGGAGTTTGGTCGTGGAGAGTCTCCAGATCAATCTCCCTCTAGCGCAGCTTCGTTTGGTCGTGTTGGTCTTGGGTTTAACATTGCATCACCTCGCTCAACTGCCGTCATCCTTCCTATTTCTTAGTTTTTTAAGTGAATAGGCTTAATAAACTAGTGCGCTTTACCATCAACGATTGCATCACTGCTTATCATCAGGCGGGATTGCAGTCAAGCACTAGTTTTTAATTATTAAAAAAAAAGAGGCTGTGACCATGCATATGAAAAATCATATGTGTGAATTGTCATTTTTTTTTTTATAATTAACAGTTTGCCTCTCGATATCCTTGAAACCCTATACTATAAATCCGATTCAAACTTACTACATCAAAATAGTAGTAGGTGTGTATTTTGCAGGTTCGTTGAAGCTTACCAACACTATCGTCATTATCTAGCATAAAAAAGTCCATACTATGCTTTCAGTTACCTATATCCGGACGGAAGGGACGTGAACCCGGATTTAAGCAGCGCCATCATATCACCAGCTGAAGACCATATCACCGTCACGCAGGAACAGTATGAGTTGTATTGTGAAATGGGTTAGTAAAGTCCTTTGATATCTCCGGATAGACAGATGATAATTAAGTTGATTGGATTCGTAAAAGGCTATTTGACAAAGTTAATAATTTTTATTTTGAATTACTTGGTTGCTTTTAAGAAGTTCATCGAAAGTATTTTTTTTTTTTATTTTTTAAATATGTATTTCGTAAGAAATATGCAAATAAAAATTCAAAATTCAAATAAGCCGCGAAAACGCTTTATTCAGCAATATGGCGTCGCGCTTTGTAAGTGACGCCACAAGCGGTTTTCGGTTCCGCAGTGGTGTTTGTTTATTTGTTATTGTTTATCTAATAAAATGGTTTACAAGTGGTGTGCTGTACCGGGTTGTACAAATGCGCGTATGACGTCATCGTGACATTAGCCAATCCGGATCGTTTCACAATATGTGGCGCGAGATACAAAAAGCCAAACATATTTTTGTGTTTTTGGATATATTAATTATTATTATTTTTACTAAAACTCATGTAAATGTCATCCCAGTCGCAACCGTAGCTTTTAGAATTGGGTCGGTACGTGTTTTTGCAATACCAAAACTATGTATTGGTATGAAACGCGATAACGGGTATTGAAACTATTTATTGTAATAACTATTTATTGGCGATACCTAGGTCGGTGGCGGTGTGTTTACCTTTGGCGGGTATTGAAATTACTCGTTTCGTGGATAACTAAGTTTTCAGTGTTTTTCGGTATTAGTTTTAAATGAATTTTAGAAATTAAAAAACAATATTTGTGAAAATGTTTTTTATGAGAGTTATCGTGTATCAGTGTGTTTTATGATGCTTGGGGCGTAAAGACATTGGAATATAAAATATTACCTATAGGTAACATAAACAGATTTGAACTTTCCTTCATATTAGAATCCAGGTTAAGGACTGGCTACAATTAGTTTTTTGATACGATGAATACCTATCTTAATTAAAAACTAAATGTAGGCGTAGGCTTAGCCTTCAACATAGTCATTATTTTGTAAAATTTGCAAATTACATTTCACCCAAACAAGTGCCCCTTTCTGTGAAACTGAAGGTCAACTTTAAACCGTGACCTAAATACTTTTTTCGATAATGGCATCTATTGCATACGGATTACAAGTCAAATCCCTTCTTCCTTTTTTTCCTAGGACTAGCTCATCGAAAATCGTAATCGTCATTCGTCGTGCGTCGTCGGAATATTTCGGTTCGGTATCGGGTACGCCCACAATCTACATCGAGGAGACGAGACTCGCAATAGGTGCGACGAGTAAAGCGTATATCGTGTATTCGCAAAATGAATAGGTATTCCTGATAAATAGTTATTAGGTGGTATTGGGTATTACTGAACCGAGTAACCGAGTAAGAATACACATGGTACTGACGGACGCGACTCGCAGTGTAGGTGCGACGAGTAAAGCGTATACCGTGTATTCGCAAAATGAATAGGTATTGCCGATAAATAGTTATTAGGTGGTATTAGTTATTACTGAACCGAGTAAGAATAAACATAGTACTGACGGACGCGACTCGCAGTGTAGGTGCGACGAGTAAAACGTTTTCGCCAATAAATAGTTATTGTAGAATCGAATACCGTATTTTAGGTATCGAACCAATACATAGTTATTGAAACTATTTATGGTTTGAAACGACCATCTTTAGTAGCTTTTCAGCTTTGGAGTCTGGAGTCCGCTTTACCAGTCCTAACTGCTAATTTTGGCTAAACTTCGATATTTTCTGTGAAGCGACTGCCGTCTGACCTCCACAACCCGAAGGGCTCCAACCAACCCGTAACGACTGCCACCAGATGTTCGTATGGCAACCGGGACCCACGGCTTAACGTGCTTTCCGAGGCATGACCAGACCAGTGCTAATATTCATATTCATGCATACAAATATTTGCACTGTGCGTGGATCGAACCCGCGCCTCCTTGCGCAACGGCCGCGTTCGCTACTGCTACGCCACGGAGGCTGTTCTTTTTTCACATATGTGAATTAAAATTGCAAATGAAGCTTGACTCGCATACTAGGTAAAGCTGTTTCTTGTTAAAGATATACATATCTGGATCTGAGAAAACACTTCCCGTCTATTAAACATCTTTACTTAAAATGTACCGGTTCCCGCAAAAAAAAAAAATACTTCACCGTTTTGACAGCAGTGGTGATGAAATAATTTACACAAAGTAAAGCACCTAATGAGGTTCCAGGTTCGAATTTCATGAAGCATTACTCATCTCAATTCAAATGTTACCAGGTAGCACGTTCAGTTATGTAAAAGTAAAAACAAAGAAAACGACAAGGATAGGGATAGAACCCTTGGACATCTGTTATGTACGCTGCTAACTGCGTGGCTTAAATTGTGAGTAGTACTGTTTATAAAGAAACATACACCTAATAGTCTTACTCTTCATTCACATTCATTCAATAGCGTCCATTCCATACGACACATTCATTCAATAGACTCCATCCTATACAACATTCCTTCAATAGTGTTCATTTTATTGTTTGCATTCATTTAATAGAGTCCATCCTATACAACACATTCATTCAATAGCGTTCATTCCATACGACACATTCATTCAATAGCGTCCATTCCATACGACGCATTCATTCCAATAGCGTTCATTTGCCGACACATTCATTCAATAGCGTTCATTCCATACGACACATTCATTCAATAGAGTCCATTCCATACGGCATTCATTCAATAGAGTCCATCCTATACAACACATTCATTCAATAGCGTTCATTTCATACGACACATTCATTCAATAGCGTCCATTCCATACGACACATTCATTCAATAGCGTTCATTTTATACGACACATTCATTCAATAGCGTTCATTCCATACGACACATTCATTCAATAGAGTCCATTCCATACGACACATTCATTCAATAGTGTCCATTTTATACGACACATTCATTCAATAGAGTCCATCCTATACAACACATTCATTCAATAGAGTCCATCCTATACAACACATTCATTCAATAGCGTTCATTCCATACGACACATTCATTCAATAGAGTCCATCCTATACAACACATTCATTCAATAGCGTTCATTCCATACGACACATTCATTCAATAGCGTCCATTCCATACGACACATTCATTCAATAGCCTCCATTCCATACAACACATTCATTCAATAGAGTCCATTCTATACAACACATTCATTCAATAGCGTTCATTCTATACGACACAATACAGACAACTATAAGACTTAATTGCATTTTCAACTTTATCTATAAAGCATCTTAATGCTTTATAGATAAAGTCAAAGAACCTTGAAACCAATCAACCTGAGCTAAGGCTCGCATTGGGAATTTTGACAGTTTCGGGTAGGTTGACTTGCTGTCATCATCATCAAACTTTATCGTCCCACTACTGGGCACAGGTTTCCTCTCTGCTCCCTCTTCATCCGTATTAATATCATTCTATAATGTTTCAGGACTCAGAAGGGCAAGGCTGCCCGTTCTGCCGGGCAGAGATCAAAGGGACGGAACAGGTAGTGGTAGACGCTTTCGTACCACCGCGCCCGCCTACCTGTTCAGACAAGTAAGTTGGATTACATAATCAGCCTATAATGTTCCCGCTGTTGGGACATAGCTCCTCTCGGTGAGAGGGAGTGGACTGTAATCTACCACGCGGGCCCAGTGTGAATTGGTAGATGTAACATGTCGTCGAAGTTTTTTTTGCGCTTGACTGCCATCCCGCCTGATGGTAAGCAGTGATGCAATCGTTGATGGTAAAGCGCGCTAGTTTATTAAGCCTATTCACTTTAGAAACTTAGTGAATAGGAAGGAAGACGGCAATTGAGCGAGGTGGTGCAATCTTAAACCCAACAACACGACTAACGATGCTGCGCCAGAAGGAGATTGATGTGGGGACCCTCCACGACCAAACTCCCGACACAACAACATTTGACGCATCGTACCCGGCACATATCGCAACACAACTGCTCAGTCCCGTCCTCCGTACGGCTTCACCAGACATCATGCCGGAACAAGACGAATCGCTTTGGCGGCAAGACTTTGTCTGGTGGGTGGTAACTTCTGCCGGCAGCCGATGTTATGGCCTACCACCGACTCTATTACAGGCCGGTTCACTCACGATACTATACACTATGTAACAATTTTTTTTACTTATTTTATATCCTGTTTTCTCTCTCTTTCACTTACTGAAGAGTTAGAGGCAGTTAAATTGAAGTCCAGAACAGCCTTAAAAACATCCACAAATCAATCGCAGGAAGTATAGCTTAACCTGATCTATCGACCTGTGTGATTACCATAGGTCGGAATAGGTAGAGTGAATTGGGGTCATTGATCTGAAACGTGTATATTGATATGGACATTCCTCCGGATTTACGGAATTGGTTATTTAAAAAAAAATGTTCGCCGGATTCACGAAATTGGTAGATTATTAAAAAAATAAAATTATATTAAGCCGTAAAACCTTTTGATTTGGCCATACTCTTCATTAGAGCCTAAAAATAAAATATTGAAATGTGTTAATGCTTCGATCAGAATTTGATTGCTTTTAGTTTTCAACAACTAAATAATAAATTAGTTTTGTTACCTTCCTTTAAATGAATTGAGTAGTAATAATGTCACTACCAACATTAACAATATTTACTCGGATCCGGAATTATATTCCGGGAAAATGGCTTATCCATGTTATTCTTTCTGTGAAAATTTATGATACAAGTACCAAAAATCAGTCTACCTATTCCGACCTATAGTAATTACCGAATAGTCTCGAAATTAATTAATTAAATTTTCTTTACAGAAACACAAAGACTGCAGTGAAGCCGGTGTCATCTAACTCGTCTGGGTCATCCGGCTCGTCCGGTTGTAATGGATCCAGTAAGTGTACCACCTATCCTTATCTATACTAATATATAAAGCACTCACTAATATATAAATCTGAAGAGTTTGTTTGTTTGTTTGAACACGCTAATCTCAGGAACTTACTGATCCGATTTGAAAAATTCTTTTTGCGTTGGATGGCCCATTAATCCAGGAAAGCTTTAGGCTATATAACATCACGCGGCGACCAATAGGAGCGGGGCATAACTAAGTCCACGCGAACAAAGTCGCTAGCGGCCGCTAGTGAGAGTAATGAGATTTAACAGAAAAATAATATGAAGGAAAAAATGCATGCGATTAGTAATATCCTTCAAAATAATACGGAGTATGATTGATTGCTTGGATTCGCATTAGAGTGCTGTTTTCTTGTTTTTTTAACATTATAAAAGTGCCGGAGTGCAATCCCGCCTAAGGGTAAGCAGTGAGCAATCGTTGATGGAAAAGCGCGCTAGTTTAATTAAGAGTTGTTCACTCTAGCCTTGAAGACACTTAATGTGTCCGCCAGTCAGACAGAAAGACCGCCGAAAGTACTAAAGTCATCTCAGGTATTCTGGCGATTAAGTTTGTTCACCATTTTTATTAATGTATCCCAATATTCCCACACGATACAAAAACACTTTAGTTATTTTTTAGGGTTCCGTACCTAAAAGGTAAAACGGAACCCTTTTCATGAGACTTCGCTGTCCGTTTGTCACCAAGCTGTATCTCATGAACCGTAATAGCTAGACAGTTGAAATTTTCAGACATTATGTATTTTTGTTGCCGCTATAACAAAAAATACTAAAAATAAGAAAAAATATATATATTTACGGGGTCTCCCATACAACAAACGTGACTTTTTTAAAGATAATGGTATAGAACCCTTTGTGCGCGAGTCCGACTCGCACTTGGCCAGTTTTAATTACCCTATCAAATCATCACGGTGTTGCCATATAACTGTAGCATGGCGTGCATTTTTTTTTGGTTTGGCAATGAATCATTCGTTTTGATGCATCAAGGTGTATAAATTAAACGCCTACACCTTGCCAGAAACATGCCTATTAAAAAAATAAAATACTATTATTTATAGCTGAAAATAGATCAGTATGGCTACCATAAGTTTTCATTACGAAGATTCGATCATCGATATTGACCGCGTTTGACTCATCGATTGACCCGCTTCAAGGTTGTAAGCACTCTCAACTTTTTATTCCAGGTGTGGACGTGAGCATTTCTGGTGGTGCGAATGGCTGGGCGCACAGGAACACCACCTTCAACGGGCTCACTGATGACATTGATGATGCTGAGGTAAAATATATACTTGTTTGTTATAATAACTGACGTGTAGACCAAAGGATTAACTTTTTGATGTAATTAAATGGAAAACCCCATCAAATCCAAACATCCTTCTCTGTATGAGAAGAGACCTGTGCCCAGCAGTGGGACGATAAAAAGGTTGATGATGGTGAAATGGAAAAACCGTAAGTCAAATACTGAAAAAGTTCGGAAAGCGAACGAGTCTTTAGAAAGAACTAAAAATATCCCACTATTACTTACCTACCGCTGGGACTTTACCCAGCGATGATATTGTTGAAAATTTGAATATTTTGCTTAGGAAACCATCAAATGACTTCTCCTTCTCCCGATCTGGGCGGAGCGGGGGGGAGTTTCAGACTTTTTCTTACTAAAACCTATACGCAAAGATTAGACTAATCAAGATCGATGTAAAGAAATAAAAATGCAGCATTTTTATCTACCACAATCAATCTTACAGATCGTTATGATTCTCAACCAACGCTTACAATTTCCTCCTTATTCATAAACGCTGCTTTCAGTGAAGTGATTAGCGATTCTTTAATCATACATTTGTGACCTTTTAACGTCACTCAACTTTTATCATCCTTTATGAATAAACACAACAGAGTTTAAGGGATTTATTCATAAACTATGATTAAAGTTAAGTGACGTGCAAACGTCTAAAATGTATGTTTTAAAGTTAACTTTAAGCAGCGTTTATGAATAAGGGGGATTGTGCCTAATTCCCATGTTAAACGTTATGAAGAAAAGAATTACCTGATTTTATCCTTTCGTCTGGATGTCAAAAGAGAAACTAAGTACACGTAAACCAAAATATGTGTACGCTTGGGTAATCCTGTGTAGTGAGGTGTTTAAAACCCCTCCGCGACGTCTAAAAGGGGCGTACTTTACGCTGCCTGATGTTTGACCGCTCACCATCATCAACCCCTACTCGTCCACTGCTGGACATAGGCCTCCTTCATGGCACGCCAACAAGCTCGATCCTGAGCAGCTCTCAGCCAGCCACTACCAGCCACCTTTTTGATGTCGTCGCTCCATCTCGCCCAAGGGCGTCCCACGCTACGTTTGCCGAGACGCGGTCTCCAGTCGAGGACCGCTCACTCCAAGCTAACCTTAATTAACCAACTATCACGGTGAAATTTTTACAGAATCGTTTCGCTGTATGAGAGGAAACCTGTGCCCAGCAGTGGGACGGTAAAACGTTTGATGATTTTCTGATGTACTTAGTCGTAACAGAGGTTCCCCATAATCAAAATAATATTAGCGTAAAGCAGTGATCTATATTGTCATTATGCCACGTATTCCACAGAGATTGGTGATCGCATTATAACCCGCGCAGATAAAGAAAATATTTGTAAATGGCGTCCGGTCGCATGCGTTCTCACTCACTCTCTATCGCTGTCTATACTCACACAGCGAAGTAAGCGCTGAAAAAAAAATCCTCGATCAGGAATTCAGGATTCGCTTTACAAACTACTGAAGCTACTTTGACGCACTCCGAGTTATCGTTAATTTCGTTCGGATAAAGTCTCTGTTATTTTGTTGTTTTTGTTGATATTGTTGTTTTTGTTGAGTTTGAACAATCAAACTCAACAAAAACAACAATAAAAACGAACACAGCAACAAACAAGTAAAATGTCAAATTTACGTTGTAAATAACAATATTTACAACGTAAATTTGACATTTTACTATCTTAGCATTTGGTTTGTGATTGAACAATGGCATGTTTTGTCAACCGTACCATAAGTATCCGCCGCCATTTTCAGATCTTTTCTTTATCTGCGCGGGTTATACATACTTTTATGTTTTTAGGTCAAGAAAAACTGCTTTGATTTGTTTTGTGTAAACTGTTGATTTCAAGTGAGTCGTTTCGCGTTACAAACCTTTACATATAGATATCGAAATAAAAGTAATACCTCACTCAATTTTAGACTGCAAAATTAAGATGGCAATTTTGCCATTTTTCCACCAAATCCAAATCATATTAGCCAACCTCTGTTACCTAAACTTTAAACCTTAAAATCTTAAGCTAAACCGTTTTCTGAGTGAAAATAATTGAGTAACCATCTCTTTTATTAAGAAGTAGTAAGTAGAATAGGTAGTTGTATACTATACAAGGCATTCAATGGCGCAGATTTCTTAGTTCACTAACTAAATTTAACTTCAGTGTGACATCTACCAACCCGCACTGGCCCCGCGTGGTAGATTACGGCCCACTCCCTCTTACCGAGAAGAGGCCTGTGGCCCAGAAGTGGGAAAAATATAGGCTGATTTTGAAATGAACCAATGGATTAGTAGCAATATCATTCTAAATATTTCAGATAATAATTGATTGTGTGATACGCAATTACAATGCTCGTTTCATGTACGGACGACAGCAAGTCAAATGTTCCCAATCAACCTTAAGTCTTAATGATTTAATGATAAAGTTGAAAATCCAGGAACAAAATCTGTCAGATGTAGTAGCTTGATGTGCTGTCGCCTGTACTTATTTTGATGGTTGAATGTTATTTTATTATCATTACTTTGTCAAATCATCACGGTGTTGCCATATAACTGTAGCATGGTTTGCATTTTGTTTGTTTGGCCGTGTGGCATGTCTGTTAGCTTATATCTATGCGTTTTCTTCTCATTTATCTGTTTTTATTTCATTTACTTTAAAAGGCTGGTGTTTATCTGTGACTTTACATTTAAAAAAAAATGCATTCGAATTGAGAACCTTCTTTTTTTGAATCTGTCAACAACACGCCACGGTAGCCGTGTAAAAAGGCATCATATTCAGTTGGTTAATTACGTTCTTTGCCGGTTTAATTAATCAATGTAGTATTTATGTCTTCCTTTACTACTGATTACAGCAAAAAATTAAAAAGGAAAGGCAAAAAATTAAAGACTCGAGTTTTTTTAGCTCAACTAAATTTAAGTTCAGTGCGTATTTTTTTCTGTTTATTTCATTAAGAATAGGACAGAAGATATTCTATATGCGTTTAGACCTGTCAAAATAAGATTCTCCTTAGACAGTTTAGTGGTGATTTAAAAGGTTGCCACTAAAATACGTTAAAACCCGCCACACTTTTCCCACCCACTGCAACTTTTGAAAGCCAGAATCAACAGTGGAGACCGCCGAGCAATGAAGCTCGACGAGTCCCGGAGAAACGATTCAACTGTCTTGGGTCCCGCAACGAAATTAATCAGAAAAGAATAGCGGAGGAGTAAGAAAAAATATATTTTTTCCACTTCCCTCCATAACAAGCAGGAGACAGAACAGAACTAGGCCAATCGACACAAAGGGACATTATTGCAACTGGGAGAAGCCCAGATTGCCAAGCACCACGGAATAAAAACTAAAATACGTTAATTAACGTTTGACGCTAATTTGACAGGACTAAACTAATATATATCTTCTGTCCTTTTCTTAATGATATGGAAAGAATGAGATATACAATCAAGGGTCAAAAGTGCATTACCACTTTTGAACTTTATTGCAATAACAATAAGGGTCAAAAATGGTACTCCACTTTTGACTCTTACTGTAACTACTGAATATGTTGTTTTTTTTATAAACTAGTGCTTGACCGCAATCCCGCCTGATGTAATGCAGGGATGCAATCGTTAATGATAAAGCGCGCTAGTTTATTAAGAGCCTATTCACTCAAAATACAGAGTGAATAGTAAGGAAGGCGGCAGTTGAGCGAGGTGGTGCAATGTTAAACCCAACAACACGACCAACGATGCTGCGCCAGAGGGAGATTGATCTGGAGACCCTCCACGACCAAACTCCTCCCGACATAACAACATTTGGCGCATCGTACCCGGCTCATAGCAACACAACTGCTCAGACTCTCATTGCTTACCATCAGGCGGAATTGCAGTCAAGCACTAGTTTATAATTAAAAACGTTAATCGCTGAAACTTTTATTCCTGCACGTTTCTACTTTAATGTAATAAAAAGGAAAAAAAGAAGACAAAAAATCGATATTTTAGTCACAGAAAACCACCACTCTATGCATGCCATCCATATAAAAACATAATGTATCTTTGTTTTACAGAGACAGCGGCGGAACTCACCGCATGCTTAGTTTGCTCGGGTTGCTATGTTTGCTTGACAATGACGACGTCACCGCCTCGGATAACACAGTCCTTTTGTTTTTTTTACGTATAATTTTTTGTTGTTATATGTGTTGGAAAGTGGGCGGGGCCAATGACTGTTTTTTTTACATGAAATATGAGTGGCCTGTGTGGCTACCATAAGTTTTCATTACGAGACTCGATCATAAGCGTCGAACGCTTTTGGCGCTATCATTGGTCGAGAGTTCTTACAACCTTGAAGTGGCCAATCGATGAGTTCAACGCGGCCGATATCGATCATCGAGTCTTCGTAATGAAAACTCACACTGTAGCGTAATCCTATCGAGGTTACATTTTAAATCGGTCGTGTTTTTCATTTTGGTAACTAAGGTCATTTTTAAGTCATAGTTTATTTCCGATATGAGAGCCAAAAGCAGTTTTTTTTTGTCAAATTAAATAAGCTGGCGCAGACTCTGTAGACGTGACGGACTAAACGTAATAAAATAAACTAAAAAAACATGTTTGATATCAGCAACAGTATTTAGATTGCTGCATTTGCATTTAGATTAGTAATTAAAGGCCGCTTATTGTGTTTTCTTTAGTAGTGAAATCTTGCAGTCTGTCACTCATAGTAATGTCATCTTGCAAACTGACTCATTATAATGATGAGTGACTCATTATAATGACATCTCGCAAATTGTCACTCATAGTAAAGACATTTCGCAAAGTGTCACTCACAGTAATGACATCTCGCAGACTGTCCCTCATAGTAATTACATTTCGCAAACTGTCAATCATAGTAATGACATCTCGCAGTCTGTCACTCATAGTAAAGACATCTCGCAGACTGTCAGTCATAGTAAAGACATCTCGCAGACTGTCGTTCATAGTAATGGCATCTCGCACATTGTCACTCATAGTAATGACATCTCGCAGTCTGTCACTCATAGTAAAGACAACCAGATTGTCGATAGTAATGACATCTTGCAAATTGTCCCTCATAGAATTACATTTCACAAACTGTCACTCATAGTAATGACATCTCGCAGTCTGTCACTCATAGTAAAGACATCTCGCAGACTGTCGTTCATAGTAATGACATGTTGTAAATTGTCACTCATAGTAAAGATATCTCGCAGACTGTCGTTCATAGTAATGACATCTTGTAAACTGTCACTGACAGTAATGACATCTCGCAGACTGTCGATAGTAATGACATCTTGCAAATTGTCACTCATAGTAAAGACATCTCGCAAATTGTCACTCATAGTAAAGACATCTCGCAGACTGTCGTTCATAGTAATGACATCTTGTAAACTGTCGCTGACAGTAATGACATCTCGCACATTGTCGCTCATAGTAATGACATCTCGCAGTCTGTCACTCATAGTAAAGACATCTCGCAGACTGTCGTTCATAGTAATGATATCTTGTAAACTGTCACTGACATTAATGACATCTCGCACATTGTCACTCATAGTAATGACATCTCGCAATTTGTTACTCATAGTAATGACATGAATGAAACACGTCCGATTTGAGAGACCTTGCGGCTGTTCGTGCCCTGCCCATTATGTAATACACGTCTTACTTAGTTTGTGTTGCATGAATTTTGTGAATGTTATGTTAATTTTTGTGAGAAGTATCATCGTAGTTATATTTTTATCGCCTGTGATTCTAGGTTAGAATTGTGACTGCGGAAAAACAAAAAAAATCACCACACTCCTCCCGCACCTCGCTGCTACCTCAGGCAATGTCGTAGTGAAGTGGTATGCCTTTAAAAAGTGCATGACATTAATTTCCACTAGATTTTAATTTGAAGACAGGACAATAAATTTCCGTTTTAATTTCGTAGGCTCAATAAAAAATCATATCTAATATAATTTTGTGTTAAAGAGAATGTGTTTATTTGGGACTCACAAAAATAACACAATTTAAACTAAACACACTCTTAAAAAATAAAAAGCAAAATGGTAATGGAAAGTCCTGAACGAGCCCAAAAAGGCTATGTCTTAGCTTGATGCTGCGAAGTTAAAAACTTAGTATCGAAGCGCAGGTATTCTGCAAATTACTTATTTTTCCGCCATCACAACTCTATCCTCGCTTTTTTGTTTCACGAGCACCAATATGTCAACATTTGGCAAATTTCAATTGCTACAAACAATCCAAAGTTAAAATACGACACATTACTTAAACCTATAGGCTCAAAATGTTGCTTTTTTAAGACTTTGCCCCACACTCATGTATCGTGGGAGCGTTTTCAAACAGCAGTCGGTCGCTCGGACAGTATCGTCTATATTCGTAATAACATTATAAAATCACAGATTATTTAGAAGACAAAAAAGCTTGGGACTGAGCTGCTCGCTCTGTTAAGCATTGTTATTAAGCAATATGCGTAATCATAACGTAAATTATTGTAAACATTTTCATTTTTAATGTCTGGACTTGAAAAAAGACGATGATCACTGAGTTTGTTTCGGCTATTTCTTCTTAGAGGTAGTCAGTTAGGAAAGGACGCCTTCATCTAGTTAAAAAAAACATGACGTGTAAAAGTGATCAGTGATCCTACTTGCTTAATAAACGATTTCATTTCATAGAAATTCATTGAATAATAAAGGTTTAAAATGCTTTTGAATAAAGCGGTGTATACATATTTTTGCTCGTGATCATACATTTGTAACAGTTTCTGTGTATGTATATTGTAAGTAATTTTGAAGTAATGTTACAGCTTTGTCATGATAATGTTCGTCTTTATATTAAGTGACTTGCGTTGGAACTAGGACTCGTGCAATAATCCATTCGGTACATATTACAATCAGACAAACCTTTAATGGACTGATTTAGTTAAATTCAGTAGTCGAAATATTATTCGCTGATAGCGCACAAAATGTCTTATAACATACTGGTGCTAATTCTAAAAAGGTTTTTCCTAAGATAACTTATTCCGTTGAATTATAACGTGTCTTAAAAACTTTAAAACTCCTTCTCTTGGGTTATTTTTTATATGCACAACTTCTTATTTTCCAGTCTGGTCCATATAAACGCATAAAAGTCATGTATAAAAGGTAAAATCGTGGTGAGTATAATTTTGGCGTTTTCAGCTTGTTGCAAAAGTGGTAAACCTTTCACCCTTTATTTATGTTTTTCTCATTTAATCATCAAATCAAAGCTTATTGCTAAACACCATTCTTATTGATTCTCAATACATACACGCTCGCAGGGACTTTAACGTGCAACTTATTGCCACGATTCGGCACATGATTATGACGTTACCCGTTCTGGGTGGAGCGGAAAGGTGTGTCAGACTTTTACTGACTAAAACCCACCCGTGTACCTTCATTCATCGATCCTTTTGGACCGCATCACTGTCTGCTGATAACTCTTTAAGGCGCGCGTAGAACACAATGCGCCTATGATTTTAAGCCCTGCCCTAAAATAATAAGGCTGTTATTAAAAAAAAAAAAAAAAATGTTCTATACATTTTGACTGAATAAGTACTGAATTAATGCTTATAGTTTGCGCTTCAACTACCCGTGTTATACCACTTTTGCAGCCAATAAAGGACTAAACTAAATAAAACTAAACTAAATTTAAGTTCAATGCATATTTTTCTTTCTATTTCATTATGAAAAGGAAAGAAGGTATAATATTAGTCCTGTCAAAATAAATATTCTATACAACATGTAACATAAAGGGTATATACATAACAAAGGCATGGCATCTTTACATGATATCAAACGATATTGGAAGGGTTTTTTAATCCTATCTCTTTATGATAGGAAGTTATGAGGAAAAACACCGCCTGTGATAGGCTACTATCATACTAGTCGCACAGAGATATTGAAGACATTTGTCGGATTTTGGCAAGTAACGTGACGGGTAACGAGTAGTTATTAACGTATGCAGTGTGCTGCCACGTTTGTTATGATTTGATTTTAAGAAACACACGAAGCCGAAAATTTGGTACCAATTTTTTGAGTATTTTGAGTTGAAACTCTTCCGATATCGTTTGATATCATCTAAAGATGCCATGCCCTTGGTATGTATACAGTATGTTAACTAACAGAGGGCGTTCCCGTTAACCCGAAATAGTATAGCATACGTACATGCTAAAAAAAATATTTCCATTCGAAAACAAAATGTTTTAAAATTTTTTCCAATATGAAAATATTCAATAAAAAATTTAAATTGACATGTAAAAGAAACACACTGTACACGCGAACATGAAAGATGGCAACGTCGCAATTTATTTATACATGACGACTACTATTTTGATTTAAAACAGGAGGTTTCAAATTTATTTCCAATTAATTTTTTTTTTTATTCGGATTTTTTTATGCTTATTTTTCTATGCTGATAATTTTATTTTAATCTATTAATGATATACATATATTAACGAGTTTAAGGGAACGCCCTCTGTTATTTAACATACTGTATACCCTTTTTGTTACACGTTGTATACAGTTTAAAAACATGGCGACCAATAATACTACAGTTTACGTCAGGTGCTGACTAATTTGACAGGACTATACTAATATTTATTTTCTGTCCTTTTCTAAATGAAACAGAAAGAATAAGATGCACTGACCTTGAATTTAGTTTAGTTTGTGAACTAAAAAATCAGTAGCAAAAACAAATATTTTTTTTTATTTTTTAAGTCAATTTGCGTTCTTTGTATTATAGGGAATATTTTCCTTTTAAACAATAATTTTTAGATGAATTATTCTCTTTTTTTATTTTCTTGGTATTAATTTAATTCATTACCTATTTATGATTATAGCCGTGACGTTAAAAATTAAATTAATTTTGGAATACTTGTATATAATATTATTGTAAGTCTTATTGACAATATTTTGATGTAGTTTTAAAGTTTTTAATTAAAAATGTTTTCTTAAATTATTTAGGGTTAAAAAGACTGCTTCGGAGTGTAGAAAAAGACACAAAGCAAGCTTGTGTTGTCCATTTATGATTTAATTTTTTTTTACATCCAACACACCGAACACAAAGAAGTGTTGTTTTTTTAAGTTATTTTGTTGATCACATTTCCGCCCGAAATAGTAATTTTATGAAATAAATCAATTTCCGAATATCTTGTTATGTTTACGCTTAGCTCGTATTAGTCGATTATTTGGCATTAAGCAATAATTTAATTATTATTATTTTCCGTATTATTATGACGATTCAATGATTTATTATTTATTTTTAAGTGTATTTTTTTATGTTGAAAATATACGCTTGGTGACATGTGCTTTTGTGTTTTTGTTTCCTTTGCCTGTTTGGTTTGTTTTCTTGCTACAATATTTTATAAGCTCTCACACACACACACACACACACAATTAATTTTGAAAAGCAACCGCATGTAAAAAGGGCATGAGAATGACTTCTTTTGCTGACTTTTTAATGCTATAATCATAAGCTCTTTAGTCTGCATGGTTCAATTTTAAATATCATTTCAACAGACTGTATTTAGCATAGTAATTGTGTCTAAGCACCTAAACTAAATTAAAGTTCACTGCATCATTTTTTTTTCTATTTCAAGGGCATGCGAATGACTTCTTTTGCTGACTTTTTAATGCTATAATCATAAGCTCTTTAGTCTGAATGGTTCAATTTTAAATATCATTTCAACAGACTGTATTTAGCATAATAATTGTGAATAGGCACCTAAACTAAATTTAAGTTCAATGCATCATTTTTTTTTTTAATATTTCAAGGGCATGCGAATGACTTCTTTTGCTGACTTTTTAATGCTATAAGCATAAGCTCTTTAGTCTGCATGGTTCAATTTTAAATATCATTTTAACAGACTGTATTTAGCATAATAATTGTGTATAGGCACCTAAACTAAATTAAAGTTCACTGCATCATTTTTTTTTCTATTTCAAGGGTATGCGAATGACTTCTTTTGCTGACTTTTTAATGCTATAATCATAAACTCTTTAGTCTGCATGGTTCAATTTTAAATATCATTTCAACAGACAGTATTTAGCATAATAATTGTGAATAGGCACCTAAACTCAAAACCTAATTAAGGTACTAACCTTAACCTAATTAACTCCTGCCTAATTAAGGTACTTTATGGACAATTTAGATGTGGTTAAGAACATGACGTTTAGAATACGTCAAATATATGCTAATTTGACAGGACTAAACTAATGTCTAAGTAATAAATAATCTTCCTTTTAATAGAAATACTAAAAACGAAAGAACTAAATATAATTCATAGTATATCGCATAGAATTTATATTTAGTCCTTATGGCTCTGAATTTATATTTAGTTTAGTTTGTGAACAAGGGAATAGGGTAGTTGACTAAAAAAAACTAGTTCGTCAGTCAGATTTCCAAAAAATACTAGACAAGTATTTTTTAACGTCACCAGCCACCACTCCTGATCTTTGATGCCTTTTATATTTGTCAATTTTTATTGATTTGATAAAATAAAATACAATATATAAAGAAAACCCTGTCCGACCCATAAGGATAATAAAGGTTAGGTAAACACTTGACCAAATATAATATAAAATTTTACATAATCATCCTAGTAACAATACTATTGAATTTTGAAATAATCTTTTTTTCCCAGGAATTAATTCAAATTTCCCCGACATTTGGTAATTTTTAAAAAAGTGACAGCACCGTTATTATTATGAGCGAATCACGACGCGACCACGTGCCGCGTGCCCTGCCCCCGCCCCCCGCACACCGCCCGCCTGCCGCTTACCGCACATATATTAAGTTAGCTCTTTTTGCGAAATAATATTTATTTTTTTAGGGGGATTTTTTTTTAAGTTTAACCCGTCTTTGTACCCATTAGTAGAATCAGTTATCGATACATAACAATACCTTCACGGATCGGACAGGGTTTTCTTTACATATTGTATAAGTATCCAATATTTTTCTATAATCTGAATGACGGACTAAATAGAATCATTTTTTACCCAGGAAACATCCCTATTGGTGCCTATATCCTAGAACCTTAATTGCGTAATACACTGTTACTGTCAGTTGGAATCATTTTGAAGCAAATTGCTAGTGTATGATTGTCTTATGCAAAAGTTTTGAAGTCGCTCAAGTTTTTCTAGTTGTGCCGCAGTAAGATCTGGATAACTGACATCTGCTTAGTCAAGGATGGGAAGTAAAAATGATTGTGCAAGCCCAGTTTTAGTGGCAGTAGGAAGACAGTTCCGCACCCGTCTCAGAGACTTACCAGATGCAAAAATTTTGCGACTGGCATCCTGTAGCTGTTGGATCCCAGGAAAGATGCTTGTCGATCCAAACCCTAGGATTCTTAACCTTCTCACTGAAAGGAATAACAGTTCCGCTGAATGAAGTTGCGACCGGTTTATCTTGGGGAACATCCTTGAACTGCCAGTAATAATGACCTGAGTCTTCGATGGGTTAACATGCAACCCATGCGCCTTACTCCACTCATAGATAAAGAACAAATCATCATCATCATCGTCATCTTAGCGTTTATCCCGGTTGAATCCACGGCTTTCGCGTTGGAGCCCGGGGTCCGCTTTCTTGCTCAATTTCCTCCATTTCGCTCGATCTGTAGCATCCTGTGGTGTGAGATTGTTGGCACGCATGTCATTTCTTACAACGTCAAGCCACCACTTCTTTGGTCTACCCTGCTTGTTCCGGCCCGGCGGAGGCGCCATGGCAAGGCATTTGTGACATATAGATAGATAGAGAACAAATCTTTGTTGATACCTAATTTGAATAGCATCTTCTAAATTTGAGTGACCAGCTTGTTGATAAATCAGCAAATCATCTACATAAAGGTAGGAGAAAAGGTTTTTGGTGATAGAGTTGATAAATATTGCGAAAAGTAAAGGAGATATAACTCCATCCTGAGGTACACTGGCAGAAGTATAGCACCACGAAGAGCAAGACTCTTCTATACATATGTATACATTGTCGACGACCATACAGTTAACTACGAAACCAGTCAATCGCCATTGGAGATATGTTAAGCGAGCGAAGCATGCCAAGCAGGATATCGAAATCGACAGTGTTGAATGCATTACTAAAATCCAGTAAGCAAAGAACCGTCAGATTTCCCTGCTCCATACCCAAGCGTATATCATCAGTGATATTAACTAAGGCTGTAGCGGTACTGTGACCAGGACGAAAATCAGATTGGAAAGGATTCAGTAGACTATTCTTACAAAGAAAAGTACTGAGCTGATTATGGACAAGGCGGTCTAATACCTTGGAGAGGAATGGCAAGATGGAGTTAGGACGGTATTCACAAACGAAGTTGGATTGGATTGCATCTTCTCATTGGCATCTTTCCATATCGATGGAAAGGCACCATAGAATACAGAGTAGTTAAGGATGTAGCACAGGATAGGAAGGATCTCGTTGAGGACAGGGAGTATCATTTTCCGACTTACACATTCAGTACTGACTACGTTAGACATGTTCGAAAGTATGCTCTTCTTAACATCACAATCAAGGCCTGCGCAGACGGCGGAGAAAAAGCACCCTCCGCGAATAAAAAGTCCACCGCGGATTTACCGCGAACTCAACGCACACGGCGTGCGGTCATTTGTTGCCCAGAAGTGTAGATAAGTGAGAGCACACAACGCGGATTAAAGTCCGCCATGTGCGTTGCTTCGCCGAGTCACACGAGTTCTATTTTATTCGGGAACTCCCCCGTACTTTTGTCCGGTACGCTCTCTGTATGTCCTCAGTTATTCGGGGGACTTTTTGTACGCGGTACTTTTAATCCCTCGTTTGCATTACTCGATACAATTGTAAGCGTTCTATTTTAGCGTACAAAAAAGTCCGCGGACAAAAATTCCTCGTCTGCGCAGGCTATCAGTGAATTGACTAAATTATATTAATTAGTTTTAGCAACAGCTTTTCTGTGGTGATAATGATGGATGATCCTTATGATTTGATGATTCCTTTCCTATAAAATTCGCCCACAATTTTATAGGAAAGGAATAATAGATCATGGTAAGAAAACATGTCAGCTGGGCATTGACCACGCTTGCTGACGTGTTGCTTGCTGACGCGTAGCGTGTAGAAGAAACAATGATAAGATCCAGTAGTAATGGATTACAGCTGGGAAAATGAAATTAAATATAAACATTTTTTTATTATCGCAAAACTTTCTGAGTGTCCCACGTATTTTAAGTTTAAATGACAACTAAAGTGTGAACAGTAATGGATGCTAGTCCAATGTGGTGATAATGACATTTCGGTTTTTCAAAATTGGTTTATTGTTGGAAAATTCCAGAAAACAATTGAATCCTATTGTTGATGTGTTCCCGACAGGACTGGGCGGAGTTCAACGCGGCCACGTCGACGATCGATGCTCTCCGTCCGTCGGTCCGCAGTCCGGGCGCGTCCCCGCGACACAGTCCGCGTGCGCCGCGCCGCACGCCGGCGCCGGCCGAGAACGCGTACGGAGAGCTGCGCGCGCCGCCGCTACCGCCGCGCAAGAGTCTGTCGCCCGCCGACAGCGTGCTCGGTGCCGCGGTCAGCGTGCAGGACATCGCCGCGGCGAGCAGTGCGCATGGTGAGTGTCTTCAATATTCCCAATGCTGGGACACAGGTCTACGGGGCCCTAAGCTATCACGCGGGCCCAGTGCTGGTTGGTGGATGTCACATGTCTTCGAGTACCTCAAGATATTTTGCTTTATCGTTATGAGAGCAGTGGTATTAAAATTAAATACACTATGTTAAAGTGCGAATTCATTACCTGTATCTAGTAAGTCGAGGTCGAGGTGTTGTCTGGCATGCAACTGCCCAACGATTGATATTGGGACGTCGTATACTAGTCGCGTGGGACGTCAGTGTAATGAGTAGTTTGCATGTGGCGATGTAGATAGCGCCACATACTTTCAAAAGTATAAATACAATATGATTTACCTTTGGGTTTTCCTCCAGGATTTACAGGCTTGCAGCTATGTTAAACCATATCTCTTTCCAGCGGAGCCCAGAAGACGTTCATCATTAGAACCAGAGCCGGATTCACGACACCGACTAACTTCCATCATCACGGGATCTACAGAGACCATCACCGGGGTCATTGACACGAGACACGAGGTAACTACATTATATAACTTCTCTTCTTCTTCTTCTTCAGCCTATAGATGTTCACTGCTGGACAAAGGCCTCCCCCAAGGCTTTCCACGCCGACCGGTCTTGTGCTGCCCGCATCCATCGGCTTCCCGCGACCTTCACCAGGTCATCGGTCCACCTTGTTGGGGGCCTCCCTACGCTGCGTCTTCCAGTACGTGGCCGCCACTCCAGAACCTTACTGCCCCATCGGCTATCGGTTCTACGAGCAATATGCCCTGCCCACTGCCACTTAAGTTTAGCGACTCGCAGAGCTATGTCGGTGACTTTGGTTCTTCTGCGGATCTCCTCATTTCTGATTCGATAACGCAGAGAAACTCCGAGCAAAGCTCTTTCCATTGCCCTTTGTGTGACTCTGAGCCTTCGTATGAGGCCCATTGTGAGCGACCACGTTTTAGTTCCGTAAGTCTCACTGGCAACACACACTGGTGACTTTAGTCTTGAGGCACTGTGGTACCTTGGACGACGAGAAGATATAGCGTAGCTTCCCGAACGCTCTTTCTCGAAGTTGGACCTACCTAGTTGGACTGTTTGTCCCAGGTATATATATACTCGTCAACAACTTCGAGAGTAGAGCAACCAACTAGAGTTCGACATGATCTTCGTCTTATTCATGTTCATCTTTAGACCCACTTGTTGGGAAGCTCTGCTGAGTGTATATAACTACTAATAGTTAAAGGAAGAGTGACATATGGATTGTATTATGACTGGTGTGACTAGTAATAATCAAATCAAATCAAAAGTCATTTATTCAAATTAGGCTGAGAATCAACACTTTTTGAACTTCAATATTACATAAGACAGTCCACCAAAACGCCCACCCATCGACACTTCCTAGTACTTTCGCTAGGAAAAAGTGGCGGAACAAACTCCCTAGCAGCACAGCTGTCTGATCATTTAAAAAAAACCTGACTTTATACAATACTAAAATGTACGGGTTGTGTGACTACATACACGTAATGTCAATATGCACGGGTTATGTGACCACGATACACGAATGTCAATACCTTTTTCTACCGCAAGCAACCAGACATCACAACTGCAAGTGACAACTCGTCAATAACAATGAATGAGTTGCCATTTTCATCAACACATCCTCGAAACGTTTTGGTGTCGCAGTAATTTTTATGCGACCTGTCATTCAATCGACTCAGCCTATCACAGTTCCCCGTCGATATTGGCCTCTCCCAGACTGTGCTACAATACCATGCTTTTCCGACTTTTACATTCAGTCTGTCTCAGCCACCGTTTTAATGACGTCAGTCCATCAATGTGCGGAAAGTCCAAGACTACGCTTGCCTATACTCGGTCGTCCTACGATCTGATCTGCTCCTGCAGCTATCGGTTCATCGACAAACATGGTCAGCGTGTCCTTTCGCTTACATACTCTGCAAGCTATGTCGGTAACTGCTGTTCTTTTCTCTTTGACCAGTAGAAAATGGCAAAGTACCCGAAGTAGCCAAGTAAACAATATTCGTGTGTCCATCCAAACCAAATGAAAATAATGTATATCTCTCATATGTCAGGTGCCTCCCGATCCTCGAGCCTTCGAGAAGCCTCGCCGAGCCTGCACCCCACAATCAAACAGCCGACCCCTCCCCGCACCCCCTCCCGAACGACCTCGCACCCCCACACCCACAGAACCGAAACCAGAACCCCGACACATACCAGACAACAGACAAAACTCCGATAGACCTGAACCTCCACCAAACACACAAGAAAAACCGCAAGAAAACAGACATCATATGCCAGAAAACAGGCAAAACGACCGACATGCCCCAGAAAGATACGTCCCAGAGCGAATAACGCAAGAACGACACGTCCAAATAACGCAAGAGAGGCCAGAACGAGTCGAAAGTCGACAAGAACGTCACATCCCTACTCCTGATAGGCAAGAGAGGCATGTACAGCAAGATAATAGACACGAAATCAGGGTAATGGACAACAGACAAGATAGGCACATCTCTGAAAAAACAGAAAGGCATTTGCCTCTAGCGGAGACACGACATACAGATTTTCGGCTTCCTCCAGAAAGGCCACCGGATAAACCCGACAGGATAATAGAGTCCAGGTGCAGTTTTGATCGGGAAACCAGGCTAGAGAGTAGGGCACCTCCCAGGCAACGGTCTTTGCCCGCAACTACCAGTGGGAGTGTAGACCAGCCTACTAAGTCTACCACTATGCCCAAATTCCCGTCAGAAGATACGAAAGACCCACCGTATGAGAATGTAGCTGTGGAGAAGAATGAGCTGGCTGTTCAACGTGAGTATAAACCTTTATCTTTCCTGTTATTAAGGAAGGCATCTCATTCCGCAACATTAATTGTTTGGGCAAGTGCCCGACAGACATTATTATGTCTCCGTTATTATCCTCCCTTTTCTAGAGAGGATGAGTCCTCATACTTCTAAAACACACTATAATCCATCAAGAGTTTATGTAGATATTTTTATTCACATCACTAAACAGAACCATTATTTAAGAGGAGAGTTAAATAATAGTCGCACTAGTCGTTCGATCAGTGAATTGGTGACTCCTCGTGCCTCGGAATGCATGTTTAGCCATCGGCAAAAGCTACCACCCACCAGACAAAGTCTTGCCGCCAAGCGATTCGTCTTGTTCCGGCATGATGTCTGGTGAAGCCGTACGGAGGACGGGTCTGAGCAGTTGTGTTGCGATGTGTGCCGGGTGCGATGCGTCAAATGTTGTTGTGTCGGGAGTTTGGTCGTGGAGGGTCTCCACATCAATCTCCTTCTGGCGCAGCATCGTTGGTCGTGTTGTTGGGTTTAACATTGCACCACCTCGCTCAACTGCCGTCTTCCTTCCTATTCACTAAGTTTTTTTAAGTGAATGGGCTTAATAAACTAGAGCACTTTACCATCAACGATTGCATCACTGCTCATCATCAGTGGCGGGATTGCAGTCAAGCACTATTTATAATTTAAAAAAAAAATTAAGAGGAGAGTTAAATAATAGTCGCACTGGTCGATCGATCAGTGGATTGGGGACTCCTCGTGCCTCGGAATGCATGTTTAGCCTACGGCAAAAGTTACCACCCACCAGACAAAGTCTTGCCGCCAAGCGATCCGTCGTGTTCCGGCATGATGTCTGGTGTGTCCGTACGGAGGACGAGTCTGAGCAGTTGTGTTGCGATGTGTGCCGGGTACGATGTGCCAAATGTTGTTGTCGGAAGCTTGGTCGTGGAGGGTCTCCACATCAATCTCCCCCTGGAGCAGCATCATTGGTCATATTCTTGGGCATTGCATCACCTCGCTCAACTCCCGTCTTTCTTCTTATACATTCAAATTTTTTGAGTGTATAGGCTTAATACCAACGCGCGCGCGCTTTACCATCAACAATAGAATCATCAACAAATAGAATATCAACGAGCAGAAATTTCACCCTAACTCGTAATGTTCATATATTCATTCATGAATTGTTTAAGTATTTAAAATAATAACTATCGTGAACTATACAAAGTTTCCCAATTGTTTTTATGCATTATATTGGTTTGACATGACAAGGTCAATTGTAAATCTGTTGCATCAAGTTCTTTACTTAAGTACCATAGCGCAAAATCACCAGTAAAAACACAATTATCAATAAAAATCGTCGCAGATATCCTAACACGCCTAGATAAAAGTTCATAGCAATGTTATTGTTTGAAGTTTTTGTACCAGTGTCGCAGGAGTTACGCGTTATTGTTTTCAGTGTTGTGCACACATGAAAAGTTCCTAAACCTTTTTAATTACAAAATACAAATTTTCAGCTATTCAGCATTATATGTTGCTAGAAATCATGTTTATACATGCGTTTTCATTGCGGGGTCTCTTCCATACTTAAATATATATAGTAAATATTCTAAAGAATTCTTTATTTTGTTCCAGCCAAAAAAATCAACCCGCTAACACACGACAAGCATGGCAGAAAATACGGCGACAACGTGTCGTATGAAAACATAAACTTAGACTACATTGCGCGCTTGGTAGGCGAAGGATACCCTAAAGACATAGTCGTACGCGCATTGGGGATCACACGGAATGACCTCGAGATGGCGTGCGATATACTACACGAGTTTGGATCTAAAGTACCTAATAAATGTTAATTGTAGGTAGTTTGTTCTTTAAATTATTTCGTTTGGTGAATTCAGTGGTCAATAATGAATTGGTCCGGTCAAGTCACATTTTGAGTAAGTATTTCTTGGATACTTTTTCTTTACAATTTTAATAGATACTGATCTTACGTAAAGGGGGGAGGTGCGTTCTTACGTAAAGGGTGCTCAGAATAGTCTTCCGTAATAAATGAACAGCTCCCAATTTCTTTGCAACATTAAAAAGTGACCACTCACTTCACCAAATCGACACTACAGGTTTAGAATTCGTACCTTATGAACTAAATATAAGTCTGATTTTAACGTGTATATATATTTCAGTGTCATCGTTTGTTTTTTTGACATAACTTTACATAGGAAATTGACTTTTATCACTTTAGACATAACCACTATTTTACTGAACAATTGCAGCGAGTTTATTCCTATAGTCAGTTAAGAATTTTACGGGTTTTGCATATTTGAGCTGTTTTTTGGATTCTGGTAGATTAATTAATTAAATAATCCCCACTATTGGGACACAGACATGTCAGTGAGAGGAAATGGGCCGTCATCCACCACGGTAAGGTTGATAGTTGTCACATGTCTTCGGATTTTTGGTTCAAGGACATTTCAGTTTCCTCACGATAAACAAATATCACCTTCATTATAATTACAATTAAGTTGATTTTTGAGTGACGAACACTATTGAAAAAGTTATAAAATTTGAAATTTGTACAGTAAACTCATCTTTATTTTGTAAGATCTAAAGCTGGTTTTCCCTTAATTCTTATTGTTTACATTTTGGGTTAATACGTAAGTTGGATCCACTACTATTGGTCCTGTTAGCTAAAATTACTGCAGCTAATCAAACCTGAGCTTCTACATATACCAGGAATCGAGAATTTTTGACCTTAAACGGCATGGACCGCGTCTTCATATATTACCGTACATTGATAAAAGTGGACATTACATTTCAATTGGTTGAACTTTGCAAATTAAGAATAGCCACAAAGTTTATGAGCGAGTATTTGGTCTTGTTTATCGTACAAAACATGATTGCAAATCCCCCTCTCTCCCCTCTTCCTCCCCCCCACCCAGCCTCTTCTTCTTCTTCCTTTTAGCGCCATCATCAGCGTCCATCAGTTCCTGTAACGTGTAGCTGACAGGACATGGTGTTAGGTGTCACATTGTTTGTGGAATATCATTACATTTACAATCCATATCCAAGTCCACTATCTCCAAGCCAATAATTAGCGTAATAAAAATTCATAAATACTTTCTTTCTTTATCCTTTTTTTTACTGACATCTTTTGATAGGATCAAGTGTCCTCCTTCGAAAAAAAGCTATGCTATCTAATTATTATTCTTTGACGCAAATATTCCATAAACCAAAAGGTGACCCATTTTTCTTTACACAGCAATTTTAACATTACCGGCATAATAAAATTAAATAAAAATATTACTTATGACATTTAATAAAACGTGTAAAAAATAAAATTGTTTTAGCAAACGATCATTAGAATAGGTAAATATATCACTAAGGTTGAATTTGTTAAAAACAAGCATCATACTACTATTATTAAGTAAATGAAAATTAAAAACTCTATTACGTAAAAAGTCATTTTAATAGTTCAATAATTACTAATCGATTCTTTAGAGTACCTTGAGAACACCAAAAGTGTTACATTCATTATTGTTATTAGTAAAAACTGGGTAAAGTGATTTTTTATCCGGGTCGATATTGCATCGACCGGGTATATGAATTGTTGGCCAATCACGGTTAGCTACAATTTGGGAGTTACGAATGCCTAGTATGAAAACAGTGATGTTTTGAATTTCTACTTTGCATCATAATTATACAACTATTTAGGATTCTCATACAGCATTTTGAATTTACCATTGGAAGTAACTAAAGTGGCCAATAGATCCTTGTGTATAAAGGAGCCTGACAAAATGGCAGATTGACAAGCTGTCAAAACGGATAGGCAGTATTTAAATATCACCCTTATTCGCCTACCGGTCGAAACTGTCATTTAAAAAATCTAAAATCGTGTGATAGTATTATAGATTAATAAATAAATAAACTTAATATTAAGGCACATGTAATGTATTTATTTTAAATCATTTTAGTGACATTAATACTTTTATTCCAGTGGTTTTTATTTGAATCAGTATTCATTTTAACTCAATTTATTCTTCATTAATTAAATAATAAAATGCTTTGTAAATAGTTACTTGTACGAATAAATATTGCCTATATTTTCATAAAAAATTGCTGTCTCATGTTTACTTAATAGTGGTTCATATAGAATATATTTTTTCATATTTATTCGTGGAAATATTACAAATTTTGACACTTTGACATATGTCACTTGCAATATTTAATATCTAGTATATAACACTTAATATTGTTGATGTAAATATAATAATTAATATTTGTATTTTTTTGGAAAAACAAAACTTTCGTGTTGCATTGATCTTCCTTTTTGGTATATTAGAAAAAAAAACGATGTAGGTAGTTCGATAAGTTTTTACTAAATAAAAACAATTCTTTTGAAATTCGAAGAGCTTACAATGGCACCAACGTTTCCAAATATTGTTCTTCGTATTTTTCTATATAAAACATATTTTGTAAAGTGCAATTTTTCTAATTGGTCGTCTTTTTTTATATTGCTTATACACTTTTAAGAAAATGCTTCAAATCTTAATTGTAATGCGTTTTTTTTATTATTGAAATGTTAATGTTTTGTTTGGCCTTTTCACAGTTGATTTTCAACTGTATGCAGTTTATGCAAAACAATTAATGTGCTTAGTGAATGACTTGACTGAACTTTTAGGTTATAATCAATCTAGTCCTAATATTTCACTTTTTTTGCTAATTTCATCTGTTCGTTTATAGTAGATAATTAAATGAGGATGCTATAAGTTATAAATAAAGCCAGTAATTCTAAATATTACAACTGTAATAAATAGTTTTTAGTACCCACAGTGCATAAGGTACCTATTAATTGGGTTGTATCCTAAAAAATAATTTAATGTCCATCAGATAGATTTATAAAAAATATTGAACACGTATTTTTTTATTTTTTATTTCATTCAAATACTTAGGAAGATATGTTGATTTGAAATGTCGCATGACGTCACGCCGTGGTACAAAATATACCACGGCTCGGCCCCCACTTCGTAACTTTATTACGCTATATCTCAGTAGTTTTTGGTAATTTGGACATAATAAAAATTACGTGTCTTAATTTTTTTTTATTATCTATACGACGAACTATTTATTTTTTTGATTTTCGTACATTGGATACATCCCTATTATGAGTGAATACATATCCACCACATTACCAGTCAAATTTTTTAGGTACATAAAAATGTTCTGCGATTTTTGCTTATACATTTTTATCTAAACAGCTGTAATGTTGGTATTTTGTAATTCTAAAGTTGTGTGTACATTCAACGATTTAAACTACCAACACATTCTATACAGAGTGGTGCCGACAATACGACAATAAATGAAAACACGAACAATGCTGGTTCATAGGAATAATCCTAAACCATACAAAAAAGACTAGCACCATAAATAAAAAAATGAAAATTTCAAACAAACTAAATCGCATAAAATTGCGAACGGAATAGAACATCCTTTAAAATATTGGTCCAATGACCTCCGATCAGCGGGCGACAGGGCGGTCCTGTATCGACTTGCTTTTTGGCGCCATTATTATTAAAGCTTAGTACCGCTAGATGCGGCGGTCATCAACCTGTAAGCGTATCCTTATCAACATGTACATCATGTAGAAAATGTGAAAAATGAAAAATAATTTCCTGTGACTAAACTAATCGACATATTTATATAATTTTTTTTATGGGTAGACTGAGAATGTGTTGAGGTACACGATGTTTAATTTATTGTCGTATTGTCAGGACCACTCTATATAATTATTTTTATAACGGACAAATTCATTACTCTAATCAATTAATGAAGCAGGGATAATCTCGTATTGTATATAAAATAAAAAGTAAATAAATTAAGTCGCAACACATTAAATTAACCGCAGACCATACAACACTTAATGTAAAGTTAATTAAACATTAAAATCATTAAGTGTACACCAACATAAATAACTTGTAATTCCCTTATAACTTAAATTATCCAATACGCAAACTGTAATAATTATTATTTCATTTAAAAGCGCGTATTGATTCTTATTATATTAGTTGTATTACGAAATATTAGTAATTATTTATATTTAGTCAAATAATTGTTTATAATCTCACGGACATCACAAAAAAATATTTCTTTCGTAGTTTAATTCAATTAATTATTTAAAAATCTATTTCGGATCTCTTCAAATGATTTCAATCAAAGTATCAAGCAACTTTCCTATGTGAACATTGACCGGTTGATACATTACATGCAGATTTAGACAAAGTGAGACATTGTTATTAAAATGACTAAAGCTACGGTTTCTATGAAGAGCGGTGACCGCTACTTAACGGTCGCCACGAAAATGATGGCTTTTATGAAAATGATAGCTCCAGTGTTTGTTTGGCTTTACGTTGTCAATAAACGATCGTCATTCGTCAGTCCGTCAGTCTGTATGTCAAGAAAGTTTTTCTCAAAAAGGTATGGAAGTGTGAATTTGACATTAGTGTCAAATATGTAAGAATAGGCTATTTGGCAGTATATTTTTGTGATTATTTGCTTTAAATGCATAAAATGAGGGTTCTTTATGTCATTTACACGAGTTTTAATGAAAATAATAACATTTAATATATCCAGAAACACGAAAATATGTTTGGGATTTTGTTTCTCGCGCCAAATATTGTGAAACGATCCGGATTGGCTAATGTCACGATGACGTCATACGTTCATAAACTCTTGTTGTCGTTCTATGTGTTCTCAGGTGTTTTAGCGTTTTTAGAAGATTTTTAACGATATTTGGAGCGATTTGTGGTATTTTTTTGTTTTCTGACTGACAAATAACAGATAAACACGAATACCACTGCGGATAAGAAAATCGTTTATAAGTTTGTGACGTCACTTACAAAGCACCACGCCATATTGCAGAATAAAGCGTTTCGGCGGCTTATTTGAATTTTTATTTGCGTGTTTCTTACGAAATACGTATTTAAAATTAAAATAAAAAACTTTTGGTGAACTTCTTAACCGCAACCAAGTAATTCAAGATAGAAATTATAAATCTGTCAAATAGCCTATTTGATTTCGGTGTCATTATTTATTACTAGACGTCATTAAGATTTCCGAATAAATGAATAGGGTAGAGGTGAATTAAAAAAAAAATTAATCCATCAGTCAGATTTCAAAAAAAAAAAACTGGACACGTATTTTTTCTTTTTTTTTTTTCATACAAACAAAAAATGAAGACGATACAGTGACAACGAGTGACGTCACCAGCCCCCACTGCCTTATACTTGCACTTTTGATGTCTTATAAAAGGCATCAAAGATCAGGAATGAGGGATATTTTGTCAATTTTTATTGATTTGATAAAACAAAATATACATATCCAATATTTTTATATAATCTGAATGCTGGAAGGCTGCCCCACTAGACACAATCCCTAGCTATTTCCAATGCGCGAATGGCGGCCATCGCAGTCTTATGAAACCCTAGCTTTCAGGCATTTGATTGTTTCATACATCGGAGAGTTGTTACTGTTCCTTTTTACAAGAGAGAGGCAGAATACTAGTAGAATTTCATATCATGGGACAATACTTTGCGGTTGCCACAAACCTTGATGTACAATGCACTTTTACCAGTGTTAGTTGTTACTGGCTAATGTTGTTAATATTAAGAGGTCTGGAGAAAGTGCGTAGCGGCAATGGTTGGCATTTGACATTGTAGGAATTATTTCAGACGTGTCTGGAAAAAAAGACAATGAAGAAAATATAATATGGAGTTGTTTTTGTTAGTACTTGCGATTTAATTATTTTATAAATAAAATTGACCTTGTTTTTCTTAACATTGCAACTGTATTTGCAACTGATATGCCGCGTTATAACGCGGCATATCAGTTGCAAATACAGTGCCTAAAGCAATCGCAAACACTAGTTCAGTGCCTTGATACTGGTCTTCCAGGACTGGTTCAATGCACACAGTTGTTGGCGTTACTAAGCATTCTAAGTTCGTCGTACAAGAATGCGAAATCCAAAACACGTGTCCAATATTTTTTAAGAATCTATGTACAAAATTTCAAAAATATATTATGAAAAACGACAAAGTTATGGGCTTGTTATCTTATCTGGTTGTCCCGACAAAAATATGGTCAACGCTCAGCTCGCCCGCCCGCGCTAGCAGCGGCGCGGCGCGAGGGGTTGACCATATTTCAGTCGGCTCTGTTGCGCGCTCGCTAACCACACTGCAACAATTTCCATATGTATTTGGGAAAAATATAACAGGCTTTAAAAATAATTGGAATCGATTCAGTTGCTTATTCTGAACAAACAGGTATATTCAGGTTTCGTATAAAGAAAAATTAACTTTGTATATACCGACGATTGCTTTCGAGTAGAACGCCGGAATAGGACGCGTCTGAAATATTATGTTTATCATTTTTATCAATAAATTGTATTCATGTTGTTAATATTTGGTTTGTTTGCGTTATACATTGAATTTTCTTTTGGTGGATTGTATGAATTATATAGAAATGTAATGAATAATGAATAAATTCAGTAATACATTAACGATGAAATTGTATAATATTATTTTTGGAAACTACGCCATCTATCGGGTGATTGTCAACGGAGTGTTTTGGGGAAGGCTACGTTTCGTTTTACGCTTTAGTAAAATACGTTGCTAAATATATTTAAGTAAAATTACATTTGTAGTTTTTATTCAAGTACTTCCTTGTTCCAACCTAAGTTTGAATTCTTTGAAGGGGAGGGAGGGGGGAGGTTGTACTCCTTTGCATTTGCTTTGTAATATATTTGCAACGCAAATACAATTTTGCTATGGCGATATTTGGGATAAAAGAGCTAATTTAAGCCAGTTTGCAACCTTGTTGTGATCATGTTCAGCTGCTCCAAAGATGAGAGTACTAGGAAGCACCATTAAGCACATTATAATAATAATAATAAACTTTATAACACAAAAATTGGTATTATGGCAGTATCATCTGCATATACCTACTTGTCCTGTCAATCTTTGAATTCGTTAATTTATTTAGGTATATCAAGAATAACGTGGGCGCTAAGACGCTTGCCTGAGGAACACCGTACTCAATTTTAGTGTCAGGGCTAGAGACAATATCAATTTTAAGGCTTTGAGGCTTTGCTTCTTAGGTGATCAGCTAAAGAGTTTTATCGGCATGCCCCTAATGCTTATTAGCTTCATCTTTTTTTACAAGAGTGGGAACAGACAGTGTCGAAAGCACTTTTTAGGTCAAAAATCTCTTTTCAGATTCCTTTTTTAACCGACTTCAAAAAGGAGGAGGTTACTCAATTCGACTAAATATATGCGTTTTTATAATTTGGGCACATTTTTTATTTCAATGCTGGTTTTTCTTTAGTTATTTTGCATCATCTCCAGCGTTCTCGTTTAGTGAGTAACTTTCAGTTTCTTAATACAGAACCTGACTCGAAACTCAAGCATTAACTCATTTGAAGCAATTTTATTGGTTAAAGCTTTGGGTAATTCTTGAGTCTTAAGCAAGGTTCTGTAAGTGCTTCTTGGCATTGGTTACTTGAATTTTCTACAAATTGGGGTGAATAGTATTAAATGCTTGCTGTTGCCTGTTGATATGTATTTTCTTAATGCCACTCGCATCTCTCTCTCTGCAGTCGGTCCCACATATCTGAGGATCGTGGTCAGCATTGGGGCAGCATTTCGAATGGATGATCTGCCTCCATCGGTTTCGATCCAGCACGTCTCTCACCACCGCGTAGAATTGAGAAGACATCCCACAAGACTAAAAAAACACATTCAGGATGCCATTGAGTAGGTGCACAAGCATACCATCATGGATGCGCAACGCTTCCACGTGCATCATGCATGATCACGGCGAACCCGTCGACCCTCGCCTCCACGAACCCAAACCAAAAGCACCCTGAACGTGTTATTGTACCTACTGTACGCGTAGGTCGTTATATGTCCGCAGGGTATACGGGGTCCACAGGTTACTTATGTAAAACAACTGGCAATAGGCCTTAAAACCGTTATCTTAACAGACTCAGAACAGCGTACAAAACTGGGGGCCTGCTACGAACAGCCAGCGCTGTTCGTTGCAAACCTGCACTCCCTGTCAGTGTCCACATTGTCCTTCAAGTCGTCAGTAACCCAGTGAACAAATACTTAAAGTTTGAAACCTGCTCCAAAGGAGACCCAGACAGAGAGGTATTATTATTGACACCTCACTCTAAACTCACTTCATCTAAATTTTTACGGTGAGATTTCTACAGAGTTGAGCGGCAGATGGCGTTGGGTCGACGAGACGGTAGTCACGCTGATCGACGCAGTAGCTAGCCTCAACCCGGCGTTATACGACATCCGACGCACTGGAGTATAAAGCAGCGCCACCATCCCGACTCGCTGGGGAACCTCCGCAGACAGTTCCGACTCACCGTGAACTATACGGCAACCAGTCCGGTCCGCAAGCAGAGTTTACCGTGCAATTAGCATACATACAACTTCCCAATTTCAACCGTTCGACAACTGCCCGCCGGACATAACACCCGTCTGGTCGGAGGATCCTCCCTTTTCTTTGGAAGATGAGTGAACTTTACTCCCTGTTCCTCATGCCTCCATAGGTGATAATGTAAAGTAATAACAAAAGAAAGGCATCATTGTTCAATTATGGGCTTATACAAAAATAGTGTGTTGTATGTGCGTGTGGTAGGTAACATATACCTAGATAAATAGCAAGACAACGCTGTGACTATTTTGAGATAGAAGATTATCGGTGGTATCGTAGTCAAGATTCATTAGCCATCCATTAAGCTTTATCTTACAGAGGCGTAAGTTGAAAGACATTGTGAACTTTGTTTATTCTATTATGGAGATATGCTCCAAGAAAACAAAAGAATTGTTCAGAGAAACAGGTAAAAATCTTTCAAGGGTCCGGTGAACGGGGTCGTAGCGTCTTTTGCCGTTCGCAGGCGTGGGACTGCAATACAGAAGTATCATGTGTTGCCTCAGTATGGTCTGCAGTTGACCTTTAACCGTGCTGCCAAGTCCTACAAAAAAGCGCTTAGAAAGGCTCGCTTCGGCCACATTACTCATATCAGCAACAAACTCTCTGCGCAGCCCTCCAGTAGCAGATCTTTCTGGTCCCTTGCCAAATCGGTCGAAACAAACTTCTGTCCGCCCACACTGCCTCCGCTGGTTAAGCCTGCTGGAACACCGGCTCATGCGGCGAGAGAGAAAAGAGATCTCTTTGCATCCTTCTTTGCCCACAATTCGCGTCTTGATACTGCAGTGCTACTCCACCGAATTTGTGCGACACTTCAATGCCGGAGGTTCGCATTTTCAACAAGGAGGTTTTGAGAGTACTGTGTCGTCTGGACGTGATTAAGGGTAGTGGTTCAGATGGTATACCAGCATGTGCGCCCGAGTTGTCTCCTATATTGCCTCTCATTTAGGACTGGTATAGTGCCGAAGTCCTGAAAGGTGGCAACGTGTAGCCCGTGGTCAAAAAGATCCAACCAACTATCGACCGAATTCAATAACCTCCGAACTTTGCAAGATTATAGAGTGTGTGTCGAACTCGCGCCTCTTGGCATACCGATGGAAGGTAACGATCTCCTGAGTAACAGACAGTATGGTTTTCGCCGCAATCAGTCAACTGGAGACCTACTAGTGTATGCCACTCACTTGTTTGGGAAGGCCCTCGACAAAAATGGGTAATTGCCGTCTCCCTAGATGTTTCGAAGGCCTTCGACCGAGTATGGCACGCTGGCCTTTTGAGTAAACTTCCAGCGTACGCATTCCCCTGGCCTGACTAGCTGGGTACAAGACTTCCTGACTGAACGGTCTCTTCGTGTAGTTGTTGACGGATGCTCATCGGAGCCCATGTCGACTAATGCCGGTGTTCCTCAGGAGTCTGTTCTCTCTGCAACTCTGTTCCTGCTGCATATTAACGATCCGCTGATGTCCGATATCTATGGGTTTGCAGATGACAGCACAGTTGTGGAGAGATACCTAGCTGCCGGGTGCTCGGGCTAATAAGGAATAAATCCCGTCCGAAAGAGAGGCTATGGTAGAGCGTACGATAGTTGCACTACGGGCAGTCTCCGAATGGGGCAAAGCCAATCTTGTAGCATTTAACGCCGCCAAACCACAACGTGTCTATTCACCGCCAAACGAAGCCTGTTCACTTTAGTACCTACTTTTCGGAATGTGTCTTTAGAGTGCACCGGCCACGAAGGCACTGACCGCCTTCAGCTTTTGGTAGTTGAGATTTCCTCGAACTTAAACTTTGGGCAGTTTATTGAGTCCAAAGCCAAGGTGGCTTGTAGGAAACTTGGCGTTATCGCAAAAGTCCGGCGGTACTTCACACTACGACAGCTTCTAATGTTGTACAAAGCCGTCCGTTCGTGTCCACACACGAACCACCACCAGCCCAAATGTGGCTGCAGTACTCCACAGTACTGCAGCCACATTTGGGCTGGTACTACAAAATGCCACCTGGCAACTTTGGATTCCATGGAGAAGCGTCTGAAGAGGCTAATTGGCGACCCAGATTTAGCTCAAAACGGTTTCTTAAGCCTGGAGCACAGGCAAAAGGTAGCCAGCCTGTTGGTGTTCTATAGCATGCATTTTGGAGAGTGTGCGAGAGAATTGCATAATTTAACTCCCCCATCTCCGTTCAATCATCGGACGATGTATGGCGAATTTCCACCCTTAAGTTGCTGACACCACAACCACCCGAAGAAAGTGTTTCAATTCTTCTTTTTTATCGAGGGACTGGAACAATTTGCCAGCGGCGGTGATTCCGTCGGACTACAATTGAAGTGTCTTCAATGCTAGAGTGAATAGGCTTTTAATATACTAGCGAGCTTTACCATCAACGATTGAATCACTGCTTACCATCAGGCGGGATTGCGGTCAAGCACTACTTTAAAATTTATGAAAAAATACCCTTGAGGTAAGAGCCCAAGCAAGATTCCAGCATCACTACAAGGTCTTTTATAGAGTTTAACTTGCCACGTCCTAAGAAACCTTTCGCTTAGCAAAGTTGATATAATTAGTTGAATAGCATTTAGGGTAAGGTCGTTGTCATGTAACCATTTTCACACCTTATTCAGGCCAGATTGACGAACAGGCATTTTCGTAAACGCTTTACCAGGTGATAGAATTAAGTGAAGATTTTGCCTTTGTCCAGATGGAGCACACACAGTTCGTTCATAAAAATTAAAAAAGAGTAGGCGCGATCACACTGCCTTGTGGAACTCCGTGTGTAATGAATATTTCGGAACTTATATGATTATCTTCTTAACGGTCTGCGTACGGTCTTTAAGATAGTTTTCGAAAAGCTCATTCCCTAGCATTATTAGGAATGACAGCTTTTCCAGTGTTATATTCACTAAGGCTTTCTGTAACAGATATTAGAGTTGATATTTTTGTTGAGTTGATGTTCCTTTCAATAAAACAATTACATGAAAAAAGGCATTTTATTAAAAATGAGGAAAAATAAAATTACAGAGAACACATAGCGCAACATTTATAAATAATAATAATAATAATATTTATATACGGATCCACATAATACATTATGCGTTAACAATCTTAGTATACAAAGATACACCTATGGTTTGTCATGTATTAATTAATATGAACCTTTCTTTAACTTAAAAACAAATATTTGCTACAAATATTATGTACTGGGCTCTAAAGAACTTCATTGATCCACTAGGATTTATAAAAATTCAATTATAAATTCAGCAATATTCGATATTTCTTAGATCATAGTGTGTAAAAATTTTGTCGATATAAAAAAAAATAAACAAGTTTTAGGCACACCCTGGCAATAAAATCACCAAAAAATCTCAGGCATTTAAGTTTAGTGCGGTTCGTTTTTAGTTTAGTACCTTACTGATTCTAGGCCTATGCTTAGTTTATGCCTTTATTAGCGGGAAGGGAAACTAAGGCACAAAATATTTGTAGCATGACAATACAACCAGTCATTCTAATGAACAAAAATCAACATTACTCGTTCTTACATACAATGAGAAAATATTTATTATTACTGGAGATTGAAATGTCACCATGCCCTTGAATGTTGCTAGCCTTGACCAAGTATACGCTAGCAAGCCATCCTAAGTATTTTACATTTCATGTAGGTATAGTAAAATTACTCGATTCTGACATAGTCAAGTAATCAAATCGATATTTCCCCGATTTTATTTTTTCTAATCAGGGATTATATTAGATATTTCGATCTCCAGCAACAATTTCAAAAACTACTAGGTGGTCACTGTAAAGTTATGGCCAAATATTAATTTCTAAGATAGTAAGGTATAAATTTGAAAGCACAAAGCGCGTGTTTATTATTTAAATATTAGATTTATTGCACATTCGACGATTACAGATCACAATTTTGTGCGAAAAAGCACATTTATTAAAACTAAAAAATAAATATTTCGAGTTATACAATTTTAATAAAACATTTAGTGTTGTCAACAACAAAAACAAAACAAAAGAAAATAATGGTAACTATATTTTTTTAAATATTGTCGTAACTTTGAAGAAATGAGGTAGAAAATTTTGTGTAAAATTCTTATTTTTTTGGCTGACATATGTGGTAATGAAATCTAATATTTGCTTTAAAATTGGCTTTGATGGTGGGCACTAGCGATACCTAAACTAATTCTATCAATTTAATGCCATGGAAAGTTGGTTTACTCAGACGGCAGCGGCACAAAGTTGCTTCATCATCTTTTTTAACTTTCAAATCTATTAATCTTATTTAACAGTATATTTTTATATTACTATTATATATTTTGTCTTTATTCCATTATATCTGAATAAAACATTTTCCAACAGTGATTTTTTAAAGCGGGTAACATTTTCAAGATTTTAAATAGTCAGCGACGCTTAGAAATCCTACGGTTTACCTAACACTTACTTTTAAACTTCATTTTTCCATATAAATATATGTAAAAAAGCCTATATATTGTATACGTCAATAGGGTACATAAGTGTTGTACTTATTTTTAATAATTTAAGTAGATTTTGAAAACGATGCGTTGTGCATTTCGAAAGCTTTTTTTATGAATAATCACAACATCCTTATGTTTTTATCGGTGTACGGAGATGCGATGTAAGTCCTGAAATAGAAAAAGAAATATTTTATAAAAACACTAGCAAATGTAGGTAGGCATGTGCTATTCAAAGTGGTGTACTAAAAATATTTGAGGTGGTATATTAGCTGAAGATATGGCAATTCCCAATGAATGATGTATTTAAATTAAATACCTACTCTTTTGTATATTAATCCATACGTTTTATAATCTGCGCACTTCAGCCAAAGTAACACCTCTTCTGTAAACAAATATATAATTCTTGCTAAAATCTATTAACTACATCAAAACAATAAACATACAAGTACAGATGTTGCATTTCACAAACGTAATCATTGCGTCGAATATTCTAATTAATTACTTATACCAATAGAATAATAAGAGAGATTAAAAGACGAGATGAGAGTCATTAAAAGACACGTGCTCGTGAATTGCATCATCTATACGGCATGCAAACGACATCAAATAAATATATACATAAGAGAAATTATTCGCATATTTAATTAATCTAATCAAAATAAGTGAGTTTTATAATAAAGTTACATTTAATTCTAACATTTTCCTTCAGCGAAAATAATTTGTAAAAAATAATAATAGGAAATTTGTGTTAGGAAATAGAAATACGTTTAACTTTAAAAAAAACATGCATAAAAAGCCATAAAAATCATCAAAAATAAAACAAATTATTAACTACATTCTATGACTATTTTTAGTTAAAAAAAAAACAATGCATAAATTAAAACTTGATGCAAAACACACCACCAAAGGCAAAATATTTAAATATTGACGACTACAAACTTCAATAGTTTTAAAGAACCTGAGTGAAAATTGCTTGTATCATTTTTTTGTATTTTTTTTTTTTATATTTTTTCTTGCAGTCTTCTCGCTTAAACTTGACTATTCACTTAACACAGGGAGCATGGATCTAGAAAAATAGTATTTCCTAAGTTAATAAATTATACATATAATGATGAATTATAAATATCATATATTTTCAACGTTTATTATTTATCTACAGATTTTATTTAATTTCAGTTTTGTTTTGTGATATTGATTAATAATAGTAGTGTAGATAAAAAACAAACAATACATATTAAAATATACAGTATGTTAAATAACAGAGGGCGTTCCCTTAAACTCATTAATATATATCATTAATAGATTAAAATAAAAATATCAGCATAGAAAAATAAGCATAAAAAAATCCGAATAAAAAAAATTCTAATTGGAAATAAATTTGAAACCTCCTGTTTTAAATCAAAATAGTAGTCGTCATGTATAAATAAATTGCGACGTTGCCGTCTTTCATGTTCGCGTGTACAGTGTGTTTCTTTTACATGTCAATTTAAAAGTTTTATTGAATATTTTCTTATTGGAAAAAAATTTAAAACATTTTGTTTTCGAATGAAAATATTTTTTTTAGCATGTATGTATGCTATATATACTATTTCGGGTTAACGGGAACGCCCTCTGTTAGTTAACATACTGTATTAATTAATAATAAAATGTGAATTATGAAAAATCTATTTTCTTCGAGGAAAAACCATCATGATTTTTCATATTATTAAATATGATAGTGAAAATAAATAAATTTGAATTTGAATATATATATTTTATAAGCAAAGCAAACTAGAGTTTGTATGAATTCATGTTAATGTATGGGAACGACAAATTTATTATTGGATTATTAAGTGCATAATTTTTGTATTTATTTTCTTAAATACAAAAATATCATATTAAAGTATTTACCTACTTAAGTATTTTAATTTTCTTGTACATCAATTTAATTTTTTTTATTCTTGATATTTAAAGCAAATTGTGACTTGTACAATAAAAACATGGCGCGTGTTATTGCCAGCCTCAAAAATAATAAAACTTTGGTCGGCTTCTGGAAAAAACTGAATTTTCAAAATACAAAAAAAAAAAATTACAATAGACAATATGTTTTTTGGTTAAAGTTGTCTTTCCAAATCTATTCTATAAAATAATGCTATTTTTCAAAAACCCGACCGCATGAGCTAATGACAGTTATATATTTAAAAATGATAGAAACTAGACGAGTACCTTCCATTTCCAAAGCTATGGGAATGGGACCTTGGGCAGCGTAAAAAATAAAAATACATAATATAAGCAATACAGCATAGATGAAATCAGTTAAATGAGTCGACCAAAAATTACAAACTTCTGTGTTTTTTTTTGTGCAAACCTATATTTGCTCGTGTATACAGGGTAATTAAATTGTATTTAAGCACAATGTGTATAGTTGTTCTTTGATATAGTACTTACTAATAGCATTCGATATAGAATTTAATAGCTAGGTAAAGTGAAAATATTAAGGTTCGTATTTGAGAACCTCACACTCAAAACTCAAGCTCTACTTAAATTGCGTTTCAAGCCATTCGATTGGTTGAAACTAGTTTTAAGTAATATGTACTTAAATCTTGAGCAAGGGTTTTGTTATACGGTCCTTAGATCGATCGTTAACCGTTTCTTCAGTCACTCAAAAGTCTCCATACTGAGAAGCGTTTACGGATATACAATTTAAGTATGAGTGAGCGAGACTATTCAAATGTCATTTTCAACGAATAGGGCGAATAGATGAAAAATAACAGATATTTTTTTTAATGACGTTAGGTTTTCATTTCAAAAGTAATTTTTGGTCGGTTTTAAATATGACTAAGTAGGTAATTTGCGTGTATACTGTAAAATGCATATTTTCACGTTTATCAGAAAATAATAGTTTTTCAAAAGTGTCGTTTATAATACTAATAAACAATAATTATTATTAATGTGTATATTTCTGATAAAAGTATAAAATATAATGGATGTTTCAATGCCATAAGCTTTATTTTTAATCTAATTTTGAATAATTATAAAAGGCAGCATTAGCAGCTTATGTTTTGAATAAACTATACCTAAATAGAATAATTTAATAATTACAGAACTAGTGTAACTACAGATGTCATGAAGGATTATAAGGAATGTGTTTGTAAATGTGATAAGGACTTTTACGAGGTTTGTGTTTTATTTGAGTCATAAACAGGTTGAACCGCTTAAACAAAGTATATCAAAATTATGTGGTCATATTATACAATAAACTGAACAGCGTTCTCTATGGGATCTACATCACAAAAATGCAACTGATGGTTTTTTTGCTGTTGTTTCTTTTCGTATCGACGGTATTCTTGTTTATTGTTGTTACATTGCCACGTTGACTGCATTGTTTGTGTTAAGACTGATTTATATGGTGCAATTTAATTAATAAAGCTATAGTTCATTTGTTGTATCAATTTTATTTTATGCCATAGGCAATTAAATTGGACCGTGTATATCAGCCTTTATTCAGGGTGCAGCCGTGCAGGTGAACGGGAACTCATCTCTATAACTCGCAAGTGACGTGTCTCATGGCACTCCAGCATGATCGTGGTCGAGGGCGTGGTCGACCAAGCTCTTAATAAATTATAACCACAAAATTCTGATACACGCTGTATAATATATATTGTTTAAAAACCTGAATTTGTATATAAAAATCAGTAGGTAGGTAGTTTTGTTTTTAACAAAAATTTGTTTATAGTATTCAAAAAAAAAAGTTTCTTTTTTTATCATTTATATTCAAATTCAGTATTTCCTTATTTTCAAACTTCTTTTTTATCAAGATTTACCCCGTGTTTTCTATTTAAAAAAAGAACCACTAGAAATCATCATAATGAATAAGTAAATGCGTTGCCTCTTTCCTAGTGATTCATTGGTCCATCAAAGCAATGAAGAAAATATAAAATTATTTTTGATTTTTCTTCAACATGGGACTGCGGTGTGTTTCAATATTTAAAAGAATATCAAGCGTATTGAAACAAGTCTTTATTTATTACACACCTTGAAACTTTACTGGTCTTCGAACAGAATAGGAGGACTATAAAACATCAAAGTGTATTTTAATATAATATAAAAATATTCAGAGCGAATCCCTTTAGTGTCTGTCATATTGTAGAAATAAGACAGCCAACCTGGGAATTTTCCCGCAAATTGTCTTTATCTGATATAAAAAAAAAAAACATTAAAATAAATTGCATCATTGCAGTGTGTGTCTTAAGTAGTCGTGCTGACTTCATGCATTAATGTACAAGGCACTAAGTCACACGTATCGAACACTATTTGTCAACCTTAGAATCATAAGGTCGTGTGTATAGCTCCACCTTAGAACCATTATGTCGTATAAGCCCCGCGCGTTGATTTGAACCTTGTCACAATAACAGCTGTGGGACGTCATCCGTCGGACAAAAGAACAGCTAGCAAAAATTGTTTTAATACAAAGTTAATAAGCTAGGGTAATGGTTTATTATAATACATACTCTCTTTATACCTACTCTTTATATCTTTATAACACATCCATATTTTGACAAATAAACTTTCATTTCATTATCGAATTTCAAGAGAACTTTTTATTACTATTTATAGGTTTTTTTTTCTAACCAGTTAATTTCGAATTCTAATTAATTTCTTTCTCATTTCTACGGGTAACAGGTAACAAAACTCAAGAAAAACAAAAAACAGAAAAATAAAAACTGTAAAAAGTATTCCATGCGCGTAAGCATGTAAGAAGATGTAAGCGCGGGATTATCTTGCGAACGGTACCGAGGACGGTGGGAGTTCGACTACGTCACCAAGATGGCCGCCAATCGCAATATCAACTTGCGGGGCTTATATGTATGGATTGCCGTAGGCTCGTAGCTATACGTATCTTACGTATGTAACCTTTAATGCTTCTGCGATCGAGAATTTTTATAGCCCGTGCGACCTAAACCCGCACTCGATACTTCCCAGATTGACTGTATAAAAAGTGGTGATGACAATACGACAATAAATTAAACATCGTGTACCTCAACACATTCCCAGTCTACCCATAAAAAATCATGAAAATATATCCATTAGTTTAGTTACAGGAAATTATTTTTCATTTTTCACATTTTCTACATGATGTATATGTTGATAAGGAAGCGCTTACAGGTTGATGACCGCCGCATCCGTACTAAACTTTAATAATAATGGCGCCAACAAAAGCAAGACGATAGAATACACGACTGCGCTGTGGCCGCTCGGAGGTCAGTGAACCAATATTTTAAAGGCTGTTTTATATCTCTGTTTGTTTGAAATTCTAATTTTTTTTATTTTTGATGTTAGGTATTCCCTATGGGTTAGAATTATTCCTATGAACCAGCATTGTCCGTGTTTTCATTTATTGTCGTATTATCAGCATCATTCTGTATGAAGTGTAATGGAAAGGGATTATCCAAAAAAGTCGTGTCATTGGTCTGCATCTACACTTTCCGTTACACGTTGTATACAACGTGTAACAAAAAGGGTATATACATACCAAGGGCATGGCATCTTTAGATGATATCAAACGATATGGGAAGGGTTTCAACTCAAAATAAAATACTCAAAAAATTGGTACCAAATTTTCGGTTTCGTGTGTTTCTTAAAATCAAATCATAACAAACGTGGCAGCACACTACATACGCTAATAACTACTCGTTACCCGTCACGTTACTTGCCAAAATCCTATAAATGTCTTCAATATCTCTGTGCGACTAGTATGATAGTAGCCTATCACAGGCGGTGTTTTTCCTCATAACTTCCTAACATAAAGAGATAGGATTAAAAAATCCTTCCAGTATCGTTTGACATCATGTAAAGATGCCATGCCTTTGTTATGTATATACCCTTTATGTTACACGTTGTATACGTATATACTGTACGCCTGTACTGCCAGCATAAAGCTGCATATATGACAAACTGACAGAATAGATGTCGTCGTTTAATACCTATTTTGTGTAAATAATGCACTAGGCACTAATTACATATATTATAATTTGTAAAAAAAAACTTTCCAATTATGTTTAACCACTTACCGTAACGGCAAAAGTAAATGAGTAATAAAGTGATGACGGCGAATGATTGCGTTAGTGTTGCCTGTTAATAAATTTCTTCTAAAATGGTAGAATTTGGGTAAAGTTATGAAAGATACTGTTAAATAGTGATATAAGTAAATAAACTAAATAACAAGTTAGGATTTTTCATGGATAATTTTCTCCCCTCTTTCTACCTGTTATCTGCATTACATTTGATTTTGATATATTGTAGTTAGTAAAAATCTTGCACAGTGAATATTGTTACTGTGAACAAACCAACTTGATAGTATTGTTAGCCTTATCTGGAAAACTAACAAGAAATACTGCAATCTCGGTGTTTTAAGTGATCTTATACATCTTTATTTATTCGAAACACTTTATTAATTTCCAAAGCTTAATGTTTGGATTTAGGAAGTATTCATCGAAACTACAAGTCAGATTTCAACAATTCTTTCACTCATAGAAATCTACGCTATTGCAGAGTGCCATAGCCCATATTTGGCTTGCGGACGGGTAGAAGTTACTGTTACATAAATAGGGAACTTACAGCTCCATATTGTGCACGCTGGAGCGGGGGCAGTTGGTGGGCACCTTGACGTGGCAGTGCTTGTGGCAGCGCAGCATACAGTCGCGGCACTCGTAGCCTTGCTTGCCGAGCCGCCGCGCTATAGTCTTAGTGCATACCTCACACACTGTGCCACTGGAAATGTATAGAGTACAGTTAGGTTTGTTCAGGAGCTGTATATCGTGTTTTTATTATCGTATGGAAAATCATGTTATTTCAAACTTTTGAAGTAAATCATTACTACATTATCGCGCTTAGTGATAAGACTACCATTTGTGTCACCCTTTGTAAATTCTTTATATTTATGTTTCTGTAATCTATATGGTGTACACAATAAAAAGTATTCTATTCTAAATCACATTTGAAGTAAGCTTTTCAATAGAAATTCAAGTCATCGGCACCCTTCTTCTTCTTCTTCTTCAGCCTATAGATGTCCACTGCTGGACAAAGGCCTCCCCCAAGGCTTTCCACGTTGACCGGTCTTGTGCTGCCCGCATCCATCGGCTTCCCGCGACCTTCACCAGGTCATCGGTCCACCTTGTTGGGGGCCTCCCACCGCTGCGTCTTCCAGTACGTGCCCGCCACTCCAGAACCTTACTGCCCCATCGGCCATCGGTTCTACGAGCAATATACCCTGCCCACTGCCACTTAAGTTTAGCGACTCGCAGAGCTATGTCGGTGACCCTAAATACACTATTTAGGGCGCCTATGATTGCGAGGAATTTGTCATTACTTATAACATTTTCGCGGTCTTACACTTGCAAATATTCTCGTGTATTTGTTCCACTTAAAGAAAACACCATACTATTTTCGATAGGTATAAATATCATTCGATATAGTAATAGGCAACAATAAAGAAAAATAGTATTCTGACCAACTCACCCACTAAGATGTTTAGCAATAAAAGTATGCTCATTATAAATATGCAGCTTGATGCCCTTCCGCCTCCATCTTGAACGCTGGGCGATGGTTAGAGGCACCAGGTAGTGCTTCTTAATACCAGCTTCTATGGTTTCCAACACCAGAGTCGAAGCCTCGTGGATGAAGGTCCTGGCTGATGCTGTACTGATTCCGGAGACCTCGCTGAGAGATGACCTTCAGGGTTTAATTTTTTTTCTCGAAGTTGGGTTGGGATAGGTGCAAAGGGATATCATGCGGGGTTATGTATAAAAATGCAGAGGCGTAGGACAAAAAAGGTTTTTTTTTTTAAAAGATGCCAAAACAAAATTTGATTTGGAAACATTAAATGTTGTTTGATGGATATAATGTGTAAAACAAGCATTTAGAAACAAGCAAATAGTAAAAACAAGCATTTTCATTCACGCATACAGTTAAAAAATGTAGGTAATGTCAAAACATTTATTTTAGTATGAAAAACCGGTGTTACCAGATTGCAGAGTGCCATTACCCCCAGCGCATTGTGAGTGTTGACAGATGGAAAAAAGAGAAAAATCTTTTATTAGTTTCGATGTTGCCATACTCTAAATAGTTTCAAAAATACTATGGCAAGACAGCATTATTTTAGTAAAGCGGTGAAGTTAGTATTAACTAAAATATATATCATAAGAGTAATAATGTTATAATTAGAATTATAAGTAGAAATAATGTAGTCTTGCCAAGCATCTACACTTTTTAGGTATTACCCAAGCATATTTTTGAATACATTTTTATTTGTATAAGCTTGGACCTTGCCAATCGGTTATTGTAAAGCTAAATTCAATGAGGCAACTTCTACACAAAGAAAAATGTATATTTTCATTTCTGTCGTTTTCGGTGAAGGAAAATTTTCTTTACTGACTCGATCATATTTAAAACTGTAAAATGATCATGGTCATACCACAAAATAATAATATTTAACTGTTCGCACCGTCAAACCATGACGAAATGGATGATGCATGGAAATGAGGAAATAGTATATGAACAGTTTCCAGAAGCTTTTTTGTATGTAGGTACATAGAACACTGTTCCCAACCACCAAAGTGACGCGATGTAGAAAAGCCAGTATATTTGAAATATCTAACTTCTTTGAGAAAAGTGGAAGCCTTGTTATGCAACGTACGTTTTATAGAAGAGGACAAGGATTCTAAAAAAATATATTTTTTATTTTATTAGTCTTACTGTTTGGCAAACACGGCGACACCACAAGCTGTTCCAATTTTAGCTGACCTCGTATTGTATAGCTTTGCCGTCTAATCAGAAGTGAGCTTATACTGATTATGTATACACAGTGGCGGCGTAGCATAGGTTGGCACCCGGGGCGACTTTCTGTCGAGCACCCTCAAAATAAAACAACAAATATTAAACGTGTTTACGTGACTTTATTTTGCTAAAACACTCAATGACATCACCGGAACTCCCTCCGAACCTTGGATTTATGCCCCCGATAACGCCTGAGGAAGTCCAAACTGCTCTTCGTCGCATGGCGAATCGGAAAGCTGTCGGAGCTGACGGAGTCCCCATTGAGGCCTGGAAGGGGAAGGTCCTCGCGGTGTGGGCATGGTAACGAACTTCCTGAACCGCGTGCTCCTATACGGCAAAATCCCGAGCCAATGGAGGCTGAATATTATCACTCCAGTCTTCAAAGGCAAGGGCTCGGTACAGGAGTGTGGTAACTACCGCGGTATAAAGGTCATGTCCCACACCATGAACATCTTTGAGAGGATTTTAGACTCCCGGATCCGGCAGGAGTGTGCTGTCTCGACGTGTCAATAAGGGTTCCGTCCAGGGTACGGAACCATGGACCCTATTTTCTCCCTAAGGATCACCATTGAGAGATAGGTACAGATCGAAGAACACGCCTCTGCATATGCCGATCTGGTGGGCACTGAGGTCCAATGGGGTACCAGAAGCCTATGTTGACATAATTCGAGACATGTACCTCAATTCTGATTCCGTTGTTAAGACCGCTGTTGGCGACACTAAACCCTTCCCCAGCACCGTCGGAGTTCACCAGGGATCCGTCCTTAGTCCGTTTCTGTTCAGCGTGATATTGGACGTCTTGTCACACAGCATCAAGAATTCACATGAGCAACCTCCCTGGCTGCTCTTGTATGCTGATGATATCGCGCTGGCAGATGCGGACAGGGAAAGGTTGGTGCGGCGGGTGTAGGTACCTATGTGTGGAAGAATTCGCTTAAGAACGGTCACGTCTTACGAAAACCGGCATGTTACGTGGGTAACAAATGTCTTGACATTGGCCGGAACAAGTGAGGTAGACCAAAGAAGTGCTGGCTCGACGTTGTAAGAGATGACATGCGTGCCAACAATCTTACACCACGGGATGCCAGAGATCGTGCGAAATGGAGGAGTAAGTGTAGGAAAGCAGACCCTGTGCTCCAACGCGAAAACCACGGATGCAACCGGGATTATTCGCTGAGATGATGACTCAATGACATTATCAAATTTTACTTTCCTCTCCATTTCAATGGATCATATGGATAGGCTGGAAAGTCGTGTTTAGCTCATTGTAGATCTTTAGTAAGATTTTGTCACCCCTTGATACTTGGCACCCGGGGCGGACCGCCCCCACCGCCCCCCCTTTACGCCGCCACTGTGTATACAATATGTTAAGAAAACCCTGTCCGACCCGTAAGGATAATAAAGGTTAGGTAAACACATGAATTTTAGATAATCATCATAGTAACAATACAAAAAAAAAATGTCGAAGTTTAGCCATATCAGCAGTTAGACTGGTAAAGCGGACCCCAGACTCCAATGCTGAAAAAGCTTCGGATGCGACTGGGATAAAACGCTGAGATGATGATGATAATAGTAACAATAGTAGTAAATTTTGAAATAATCTTTTTTTCCGGCGAAATAATTCCAACTTCCCCAAAATTTGGTAATTTTTAAAAAGTGACGACTTTATTTTTGACGGTATAATTCTGAGCGAATAGCGATGCGACCGCGTCCCGCGTACCCTGAACCTCTTTGCCCGCGTCTGTATGGCATATCGCTCATGTTTTAAGTTACCTCTTTTTGCGAATTAATATTCGTTTTTTTAGGGGGATTTTTTTTAAGTCTAGCCCGGCTTTGTAGGCATTAGTAGAATCAGTTATCGATACCTAACAATACCTTCACGGATCGGACAGGGTTTTCTTTACATATTGTATATGCTTGATGTGTAGCTATGCGTATGTGGATTGTATTTTGGGTGAAACTATTTAGATTATATTTTTCTATCCTTTTCACACATAACGATCATAGTATCGAATGGTGCGAAATTGCTATGGCGTTCCTTTGTAATGACGTCAGATGCTAGTAGTGCTATCTCTGTTTAGCATAGACTCGAAAACGCATACAACTTCAGCGCTATACCTATATATTTTTAGTTTCTAAAAGTCAGATTATATTATCCATCGCCAAGACAAATATACAACAGCTGCCTAATCGGCGAACACATTTTTGTCAAATGATTGCGACTAGTTGATATAATTTAGATATCAACTAGTCGCAAGTATTTGACAAAAATGTGTTCGCCGATTAGCCTGTAGGTCCTAACAACATAATGGAGTGATGATCATACCTCCTGGAAGTCCGGGACTCATCTCCGGACTGCGCGGGTGACGCGCCCGCTGAGTACACGTTCCTGTTGGGGATGGAGAGCGCTTTCTCTGTTGGAGTGAAGATTTAAGCATCATTAATGAGAGAAATAATAATACCTGAACAGCTCGATCGAGTTCTTTGAAGTTGAGAATAATATGCTTGATTTATTCTGTAACAATCTCAACGTAAAAAGTTAGGTACAGTGACCTATCAAGTGTCAATCTCTAACAGTTGTTGTGACATTTTTGACGTTTAAAAACAGATTATGAGGTAAAGGAGATGTTTCAGAAATGTATGGAGCCTGGGTCAGCACATTGTACACTTAATGCTAGGTATAGTTACGCTATAGTTAACTGTTTTTAATGTTAATTTCCTATATTGTGGCTTAGCTTTTATACAGATTCAATTTAATTCTGCAACACAACTACTAATAAATATGGTGGTCAGCAATAAGCGAAATAAGATTTTGACAGTGACATTTGATTGACGTGTCATATAACTAAGGCTATCGTATCTATGTTATCTACCATATGACTGCGAAAGACACAAAACATAAATTCCAAACATACGGCCCATTAAATAAACACAATCAGCTCAAATCAACACTCGACACGAACACACCGGGAAAATAGACCTGTCAAAGTCGCCAATCAAACGTCATAACCACTGTTATGGTTACTTTAATAAAGGGTTATCTCACTAAAAAACGTTTCAAATAATTAATTATATATACTTCTATTTTTATTCAAATTAATTTAGTAGTATTTTATGAAAATCTTTTATTTTTTTCCTTTTTATCTATATAAGGTACATAGTGGTGGCCCAAAATGAAACATCTCCTTCAGCACAGTTTTCAGTCGAATGATTCGAATCATTTTGAAAATTACATTCATTATAAATGTAATCTGTTTTTAGAGCTTTGAAACCAAAAATTAAAAACGGGGTCCTCTTAGACTCTACGGCTCGCAATTGACTAATAACCTAACCGATACCAAAGCCTGTGTTACGTTTTAAATTCAACAATAATTGAGAGACACTTACCATGTGCATTCCTCTCAGCGCTGATGCTGCGGATGCGGCTCTGGTTCTCGACCTCTGAGTCTGTTAGGTCCAGAGACGCACCGCGAGTGCGGGATCGGCCTAGTCTGAAAACAAAATATAATTAGATATAACCATAGGATATAACTTAATTATAACTCCCACTTTCCGAAGTCTACATAAAATGCTTTAAATCGTTGACAGAGATCTACGCGCGTTTTGGCTTAGACATGTTCCCATGTCAATGTTGCACTGTTTTGGTAATTTGACAGAAGTTTGACAGTGACAGGAACATGTCAAACTTCAACTTCATCATGGATTTGTTCATAAACAAATCAAAGTAAGTACACGTAGCCACGGGCTGTTATAAATAGATACCGTGGCCCTAAAACCGAACCGACCGAGGGCCGAGGAACAAAACTCACCCGGGTTTTAGACGGAGCAGGAGAGGTCATTTGACGACTTCCAATCCAAAAAAGTGCACGTAAGTCATGTTAAAGATCTAGGCCTTCAAAGACCAATGATGACGAGCCTCAAAGTGTTTACTTCAGATATTTCGAAGGCACAGAGGGTCAAATTGTTCCCTTTTAAACGATTATGATAATAAGGGACCTTTTATTCTAAGCTATCATATTTGGCAAACGAAACATCTGGTGGTCCTTTGGCGACTGTTGGTACCAGCTGGATGAGAGCAGTTGAGGAACCAGGAGTTTCCAGCTTTACCAGTTTAATGGCGCGTAATTTATTCCCACGCTTGGACACAGGAGTGGGTCGTAATCTACCATGCGGGCCAGGTGAATAACATCATCATCATCATCGTCATTTCAGCCGAAAGACGTCCACTGCTAGACATAGGCCTCCCCCAAGGTTCTCCACGATGACCGGTCCTGCGCCTCCCGCATCCAGGGGTTTCCTGCGACCTTCACCAGGTCGTCGGTCCACCTAGTCGGGGGCCTACCCACGCTACGTCTTCCGGTGCGTGGTCGCCACTCGAGAACCCAACGGCCCCATCGGGCATCGGTCCTACGGGCAATGTGTCCAGCCCACTGCCACTTTAGTGTTGCAATTCTTTGGGCTATGTTGGACAACAATAACATACCTTCTCTTAATAGTCCCAAAGAAGTCGCGTCTTCTCTTGCGAGGCGCTGGTTCCGGTGGGACGTTCTCATTCTGCTGTTGTACGTAGTCGCCCTGCTGAAAAGACAGTTTTATTTGAATGGAGAAAAGTCTAAATTCAAACCACATACTTAACCTACTGTATCTGCCCGAAATTAAGGCAAAAGGGAAGAAAATAATGGAATGACAACTTGTGTAATCTATACTAATATATAAAGCTGAAAAGTTTGTTTGTTTGTTTGAACGCGCTAATCTCAGGAACTACAGGCCCGATTTGAAAAATTCTTTTTGCGTTGGATAGTCCTTTAATCCAAAAAAAGGCTTTTGGCTATACAACAGCACGCTGCGATCAATAGGAGCGGAGCATATAAAAAAGGCGGACGAAGTCGCGCGCGGCCTCTAGTATTTAATAAATACATCATAGCAAAATGGAATTTTATTGGGCATTTTAATTAAAGTGAAAATACACTATATAAAATAAATCTCCAAAATCAAATAATATATGATAGAAAAATGGACACATATGTGATAAAAAAAAACAACTAATCTACCAAAGACTGTGCATAAAAAAGGAAAGTTAATAATTTTAGTATGTAAAAAAAGAAAACAATCACAAACAGTACAGTACCTCGGTATCACCGTTAGCTTTAGCACCATTCTCCTTTATCCTCACCGTCTTTCCGGGCGAGGCATTAGGAGTGACTGTGACAGGCATATTATCTGTCTCATTCTCACTCTCATCAATCGTGTCACTCTCTTGAGGTACTTCGGATTCCACTTCGGATCTCTCCACTTCGATGAATTTCCCGGAGTCGGTAATTTCCATCTTTTTGGGTAGATTTTTGCGGGGTTAGTATGGCAACACAGCACACGGGGTTTTGGGAGATATTGAGTGACATTGACAGGTAAAATACGATAACGATTTGGTTTTTTTTTTACCGTTTCGTAGTGTCCTGTCATCCTGTGGCTTTTAGAAATAATCACAATATTATTTCAAAATATAATTAACGGTGTGAAGCTAATATTTATCTTAGATTAATGTAATACTAAAGTTTACATCCATTAACAATATTATTATTCTCATATTAATATTTACAAAGCTTGCCATTGGCTAGAGATATTTTATTTCAATTGCCAGTAAGCATCAGCCATTTTATAGATATTATAAAGGTTGTCATGTCACAAAATATTTCCCAAAATTAAATGATCATGCTTAGGATAATTAACTTACAAACAACATAGTTCTAAACTAAACCTTGTAACAATATAAGCTACTCTAAGCGTTAAGTACTAACGCAGAGTGAATCTTATTAGACACTTGGTTAAGATTTAAATTCCAGAAGCACTTAAACTTTACCAATTTTTTTAAATTTTGTAGAATATTTAGAGACGAAGTTCCTAGATCACAAGTTGTACCAACATTATCCACCAAGAATTTACTTAAATTTATTATGACGTCAAAAAAAAATTATTTAGTTTTTAAATCAAAATTTAATATTTCCACAAATACTTATTATTTAAGGCTCGTTTACATGGCGTAATAAATCTAAATATTATTTCCAAATTATTGAATTCAATAGCCAAATAAATTGGACCATGTAATCTACTTTCACGACTTATTTGCCAGAAGTGTAAACAAATATGTGTCTATGGAAAAGCAGTTTAAGCTTGTATTATTTTGCCAATAGTGCTAGCCACTCTGAAATCAACTTATTTACCATCGAAATAAAGTTGATATTTGTTTGACGGGGACATTTCAATGCTTCGGGTTTCATTCCTTGCATTCCTTTAATAGAGTTCCAATAATTTAAATTTTACTTGTTTTGTGTGTAAGTTTTGTATTTAAGGTTTTTTTAACTTCCTGTTCGATGAATTTCTGAATCCCAACTGCTAGCCTAAACTTAAAATAAATAAAACCAGTAAAACATCTCACCTTGATAGATTTCTTCGGTTCCTGTGGATGTTATCACAGCAAACGCACGCAATGTAAAGGAAAACCAACAATGTGTTAGGTACATTTTGGAAATGGGGATATGATAGGAACTCTTGGGACACACTATTTACAAACAGTGTTTCGGTATAAGCTTCTGCTTTGAGAAACGCTCTAATTTAAAATATCCGTTAAAAATAAATGTAGTCAATCATAAAAATTCCGTGTGCAATTTGCGATTATAAATTACCAACAACATTTCATTTCTACCATTTTAGTAGAAAATTGAAGAAATAAAAACCAGCTCATAATTTTCGTGTTGGTATTACAGAATATTAATAAAGTTAAATATTTGGTTATTTTACTGAAAGTTGTGCCTTACGTGCTTTTTAAAAATAACGTTCATAATTTCCTTTTTATCATAAAACGTTTCCTTAAACATAATGCCTTAAAAAGTAAGTAATATATCATTATCACTCTGAATTCTCACGTGTCGTCGGTGCCTGCACGACTATGAAACTCAAAAGTACACATCACAAAATGATAAAGTATGTAGGCCACTAGCGACATCTACACAATTCAAGTGTAATTTTGGAATACGTATTCAAACTTTTTTTGTTTATGCTAAGATGATCTGTATAAGCATAACTTAATACATATTGGAAAAAATACCAGCTTATTAAACGTTTGACATGGCAATGGCAATTCTACAGTCACTTTCAAATTTTTAAATAATGTGGCGTCATTTATTCGTAATTAATAAAGTTATTTAAGCTTAAGCTTGAGGCATTGAACTAATATTTATAATGACTTATTTGCACGTACTTTATTTATCTACACTAACTTTATAAAGAGGAAAGATTTGTATTTTTGTATGTAACGAATAAACTCAAAAATTACTAGACCGCTTTTAAAGATTCTTTTTTCATTAGAAAGCTACATTATCACTGAGTATCATAGGCTATATTTAGTACTAGATTACTATAGAAATCTTTAGAAATTCTTATTAAAACTAACCGAAGGTGTAAAAAAATTAGCCATAAAATGCCTTTGATCGCATACGCTGCGAAGAGTATTAATGATAGGACAAAAAAATGTTCGACAATATTATAGAATATATCAATAATCAATATCTACAAAAATCTTCATGAGACCATATGTCTAACTATTGTTACGTCACTATAACTACTTTTTACATTTAACAAATTGATAGAAATGCCGATTAAATCCAGACCGTGTTATCCATTCCATTTATAAATTTTTATCCAAATAAATAATTTAATATTCAAGACTATGTGAAATCGGACATTCCATTGAAAAGATATCATGAAATTAAAATAAAAATACATACACGCAGCGCACCGAGTAAAAGTCCGTGATGGTGTATGTGTATCTCTTATGGATATCCCACAACATTTTTATTTTTTTCATTTACTTTTTACTACAAATACCTGCTAATTTTTGAAGTGATTCTAACCAATACAGCATTAATCCTTATCCAATTTAATACCTTAAATACATTATTGATTTGATATAGATATTAAAAATTGCGGGTTTCGCGTTTGCGGCGGTACATGGCGTGGCATTTGCGGCGGGTTTTTATACAACGTTCACAGTGTTTCTGAAGTGTACTTTTTATCAGCATTGCACCAGTGTGAAGCCGGGGCGGGTCGCTAGTTTATTTTTTATAATTTTGCACGCTCGTGGAACTACACGTAGTTTATTATAAAATTAATTATGTCGCTAGTCCTCTACAAACTTCTAGAGGTGTGCTAAGTGGTATCTCACCCTCTGCACAGAGTGTATGATGAGTGTGGACTTGTTGGCTGCGTTTGTGGGGCTCAGCTCTAGTTCACGGAGCGCTGATTCCGTTAGTTGGGAGTTGTCATGTCCTGAAACGATAAAATGTGGTGATATAGTGCTTTCCGATACCCGAAAAATGTTTAAAAAATTACATTATATTTTTACATCGTTACAAAATATGGTATATATATAATTTTATATATAAAATTCTCCTGTCACAGTTTTCGTTCCCATACTCCTCCGAAACGGCTTGGCCGATTCTAATGAAATTTTGAATAGAGTCTGAGAAACGGCCAACATCTATTTTCATCCCCCTAAATGTTAGGGGTAGTCCACCCCAAAACTTTTTTTTTTAGACAAAATTTTTAGTTTCTATTTTTTTATGTTACAACATACAAAAATACATATAATCCTAAATTTTCACCCTTCTACGATCAGCCCTTATTTTTTAATAGACATTTTAGTAATTTAATCATTTTTCATCTCCGGTCGAAAAATTATCAATCGTCATTTAATGTTTTTTATTCCCGAGGCAAAACTAAAAAACGCGATATAACCGAATTCCACGCGGGCGAAGCCGCGGGCGGAAAGCTAGTATATATAATAAATACAGAGCTTGCTAATAAAATGCTTATACATATAATATTAACGACGAATGGTGGATATTTTTCTAATACTTAAAGTGGGAAGCTGTATAGTTATGGAACATACCATTTTGTTTGAAAATAGTCTTGGTAGTGGTGGTGAGGTGTCCATGTGGGGACATAGTTCGGAGACTCTCCTTGATCTTGACAGGACGGGAGCCCAAGTCTGGGATATCAGCACCCTCGATGAAGAGGAACTATAGAAAAAATTAAGAACAATTAACGTGCAATACTTATATTATTCTATTATATACTCTATAGTACGATTCTGATGGGTATAATTTAAAAAACCGGTTAAAACAATCCCAACTTTTTTTGACTTTTAAAAATGGGTCTAGTTGCACTTTTCGTTTTCGTTTAGCTATTTTTATGGGGTAACATGTATTCGATAGAAAATGGCTCCAGAAAAAAAAAGATATGGACACTTGCAACACAGGCATTGGAAAACTCAGAAACCAAGTTGATTACTACTTTCAAAAACATTTGTAATGTAAAACAAGCCCTACAGAGCTTGTTCTACGGACAAGAAGTATCCATAAGACCAATAAAAAAATTTAACAGATTTTTATTCGATATTTAATCGGTTCACGGTAGTCGATATTCACACGGTCTAAGTGCTGTAAATTATTTTATGAGTACATGAAATATGTATATAATAGAAAAGATATTTACTTCAACAGTAAGAGTACCGCTGACGTCATGGTCTTCCATAGGACGTGTCTGTAGGGCGATCTGTTGTCGCTGCGACGGAGCTGCCAACAATTCATCTATACCCACAAGACCGAGACCTAGGAACCTGGTGGACAAAGACATTTTTGTAGAAAGGTCTAAAATCTGGTTAAAGCTGATGAATAGGATTGAGAAACCTGCCCCCTAATCGGCGAACACATTTTTGTCAAATGATTGCGACTAGTTGGGATCGTTTGGATCGAACGGACCAATGGGCGGTCCAAACGATCCCAACTGATACCAACAGGTGTTCAACAAAAATGTGTTCGCCGATTGACCATTATTAAAATGGGATTTCAGGATAAAATCCAAAAAAAAGTCTAATTTTTCCAAAATCCTTTCAGGACCTTTTTTGCTACGTTGTCGCGAACCAGCTTGTCTCGCCATATTTTGATAATTATAAGTTTTTTTTTACTAGGCACTAGATCAAAGCGTTCCTTACAGGCTTCACTCAAGTAAAAATATGTTGAAATGGTTTCGTTTTGTTTAGAAGAGGATAACTATTCCTGCGCTATTTACCTGTTCTGTGAAGGCCCGCCTCCTGGTGATGGTGGTCCGGTGCGGTCATACACCTCGAACAGGAGCTCCGCCGTCTGCGGGGACAGGTCACTGTGGACAAATCAAAAGAAGTGAATTAATCCCACACTCCTATCGTACACTTAGCAAAGTAGATACAATGGAACGAACGAGAATTCCCAACTGTGCAAAAAAGGCCGATTGTACGAGATGAAATTACGTTTTCTTTCGGTCTACTTCAGGTCTACAATATGCATTCAAGTCACCTAACACCATTTATAATCGCCTACACTACTTTTAGGTTATCTGTCGTCAGATAGCCTCAAAGGGCTCTTGGCTTGGGCTCTTTATTTATCTTTTTACCTGATTGCGTGACATCACAGACACGGCTTATGTTTTTAAACATACTGCTGCCATGATGGCGCGCTTGCGCTCCTCACATTATACAATAATAAATTTGCGTAGGTACCTGGAGCACAGCTTAGTAGCAAGTTAGCCGCCAGTATATCTATTAATTTGTTTGACTGTACTTCAGAAATGCTTAGTACTTACAAGAGGAAGTGTTCCTCCCACTGCGGTGAGTTGGTGTCTTTCTTGAAAGCTGTCTGGTTCTTCTGTGGGGGCTCGTCCATCTCCACAACGCAGTACGGCGCTATGCAGCCGGTTTTACCTGAAGTTAGGAGACACAACAACATCAATAGGTATCTATTGTATGACGAACTATATCGTTAAAAATCAAGGTAGGAATATTCATAACGTTGTCTTAGTATAGAACCTGCTAGAAGCTGCGTTAAGTAGTAACATTGTTTATAATTTTTCGTGTTTGAGTACGAGGCTTTTGAGTGCACAATACTTTGTGTGTTTTGTTTGTGCGGAATAAACAATTTCTCTCTCTTTCCTTCTAAGTCAGGTTATCTTTTTTGTATCTCTTGTATCGTGGGTGTATTTACAAACATATAAACTCACAAACCCAAACAGCCAGACCCGTACAATTAGGTATTTGTAGGTCATACCAGGTCATACAAATATTTGTTCGCGGGGATCGAATCCGTGACACGCAGCGCAGCAGCATAGCTTAACCATTGCGGTAACCGTGCAGTGCGTATGTTGTAATAAATCTCCTGGTTTGGTAAGGTCATTTTTGTACTTATTCCTTATTAAGAATTTTGCTCTCAAATTCACGTTTTGAACAGATTCCGGATAGGTAACTTTAGTCGCAAATTTTCTTTAACTGGTATGCTTATGTACGAAAAAAGCCTTCGCTAAGGGTTATGTAAACAGTATAGTACTCACCGGTGTGTCGTGGTGGCCTAGTGGTTAAAACACCAGCTTCTCAAGTATGAGTGTGCGGGTTCGATTCCAGGTCAGGCAAGTACCAATGTAACTTTTCTAAGTTTTATGTACTTTTTAAGTATATCTTGGACACCAATTACTGATTAAAATGTGAAGGAAAACATCTTGAGGAAACCTGGACTTTAAGTCTGAAATCGCCAACCCGCATTGAGCAAGCGTGGTGATTACGCTCAATCCTTCTCTGTATGAGAGGAGACCTGTGCCGAGCAGTGGGGCGATGAAAAGGTTGATGATGATGATGATAATAAATAGTACTCACCTCCTAGATCCTTAGCAGATACCAACTTGACGAGCAGCCTCTTGTCTCCGTGAAGTGTGATGTTGCCCGCTGTCGAGTTAGGTGTCGACGTGTACAGATGACGGTCTTGTTGCAACTGAAATGATAAGTTTTATCGTTAACTCGAGATAATCGGAGAGGTGCATTAACGTGGTCATGTCGTGGTCCCAGCTGAGATGGACAGCATTTGGTAAACTTCGTCGGGTATTTTCGCCGCACATACCCCAAGGTTTGAAGACCAAAATCTTCAACCAGTGCGCAGGGCCGCGCCGCCCCTGTGTGCGAAGTGTGCGGCGCACACAGGCGCCAAGTCAATAGGGGCGCCGCGCCGCCTTTGCCACCTAAATTATTGTGTTTTTTGTAGTGGAGTATTGATAAGTAAGTAGGTACAATAGGCGAAACATAGGTCTTGTAAACAACAAGACATACTTATATTACGCTTATTGAACAAGTCTCTCAATGTTTATATATTTATTAATATTTACGTTTATGGTTTCATTTCACGCTTAGGGTTTTAGTTTACATTACAAACGATCTCAACTTTAAAAGGGCGGCAGTTCTTTTGAAACTCAAATAGAGTATTAGTTATTTTGAACCGTAGGCGTCGAGCCGATTCTCCGATTTTAACGAACGAGATAGCCAAAATAAAACAATTGAACAATCATTTGATTGAAACTGAAAGTGTGTGTAAGGTGCGCATTGAATTTTTATAAGAAAATAATAGTTTGTGTTACTTATTGTTTTAACGTGTTTTCACGATGAGTGATAGTAATCATGATAAAAAAAAGAAAGAAATTATATGGTCACCAGAATGTAACAAAGAAAAGAAAACAAGAAGAAGAACGTAAAAAAAATGCAACTAAAATAAGTAAATATTTTACGGCTCTACCATCCACTTCTACACAATCATTTAGAGACAGAAACCAGTCATGTTATCTATGATAGTGTTGTTAAATCTGATTCAAAAAACGCTTCACGCAGTGGTATGTACCTTTTATGTGATTTTCTATACAAATAAATATAACTACTGTTTGGGACATTTTTAAAAAATGATATTTTTTTCAATTTTGAATAGAAAAATTGACTTTTTTCGAACGGTTTAGAGCTTAGACGAAAGGAACAGACAGACAAAATTGTAAAAAATGTTATTTTGTTTTATGTACCGTGTTTTATGTACCTACTTTACGTACGCGGTTATTTTAATATTACAAACAGAGACTCGACACAAATTTTGAACAAATTGTAAGTGATGCCAAAAAAATTGCCGAAAAATTAGACGTTGAGACCGAATTTGAAACTGGAAGTTTCAAATTCAGACCCCTAAGACGTCGTAAAACTCCAAAGAGTTTTGATTATGAACATGAAGACCACACTATAAATGATCTGAAAACCTCTTTTAAAATTAATGAATATTTTTATGTATTAGACCAAGCGTTATCCTCCGTAGATGAAAGACTAAATTTATTGAATATTCACAATGACGTGTTTAATTTTTTATTTATATAAGTAGTATATAGTATAAGTGATGGCCAAGATCAAATACGATTAAGAAGTAGCTGTCATCGTTTACAGGAGAAACTTTCAGCAAATGATTCCTTGGATAGTAACGCCGATGATTTGTGTGAAGAAATTATGTCATATCAGCAATTTTTCAATAAATTAATAATGATGTGGTGAAAATTCATGAATTTATATATTGAAATAATTTGACAGCAGTATGCCCTAACATTGCCATAGCATTACGATTTACGAATTATGTTAACTATGCCAGTTACAGTAGCAAGCGGGGAAAAGTCCTTTTCTAAACTAAAACTTATAAAAAATAACCTGCGCTCCACAATGAGTCACGAAAGATTAACAAATTTAGCAACCATATCCATAGAGGAGGCCATACTAGACCATATAGACATACATAAAACTATTAAAGATTTCGCAAGCAAAAAAGCGAGAAAAGTGGAAATATTATAAATAAAGTATGTTTATATACTTGCAAATGTTAGACTCTTGTTGTTTTTTTTTAACATAGCATACTGTATAGTCATATTAGTATGTATTATGTAATCTGTGTTAGTACATATTATTAATAACAGACTAAAGTCAGCTTCTTTATTCTTTGTATTAATAAAGTATGAATATTAATAAACTCTATTAAAAAACTATTATAAAACTAAATTAAAAATTTAGTTCGAGTTTTACTGCAAGCAGAAGCGAACGGGATATATCTACCTACCTATTTAGTATTCTAATTCTTAAATGAACATTTATTTCAGTCAAAATTAACAATTAAAAATATTCGTTAAAAATTTAAATTCGTTTTTTAGGATGATTCGTTAAAAAAGAGGCGCTTCATAGGTTCCGCACACAGGCGCTGCCGGGGGTCGGCGCGGCCCTGCCAGTGCGCCCTACCCGTCATGACTTACAGAGCCAAGACGTGGACACTAACGGTCAGACTAGTCCATAAATTTAAAGCCGCTCAGTGAGCTATGGAGCGGGCTATGTTGGGCGTCTCTCTGAAGGACCGCATCAGAAAATGGTGATCCGACAGAGGACCAAAGTCACCGACATAGCTGAGAGGATTAGCAAGCTGATATGGGCTGGCCACATATGCCGCAGGACCGACAACCGTTGGGGTAAACGAGTCCTCGAGTGGAGACCGCGTCTCGGCAAACGTAGCGTAGGACGCCCTTGGGTGAGATGGGGCGACGACATCAAAAAGGTGGCTGGTAGCGGAGAACTGCTCAGGATCGAGCTTGTTGGCGTGCCATGGAGGAGGCCTATGTCCAGCAGTGGACGAAAAGAGACTGATGATGATGATGATGATGATTAATGTGGTATGGGTTTTAGGACATGCCGGTTTTCTCACGATGTTTTTTTTTTGTAATTAAAAATAGTGCTTGACCGCAATAGGCTATTTGACAGTACTCAATTTTTTGTAACTTTTTGCTTTAATTGCATAAAATGAGGGTTCTTTATGTCATTTACATGAGTTTTAATAAAAAATAATAACAATTAATAAGTACAAAACACAAAAATATGTTTGGCTTTTTGTTTATAAACTGTTTTTCTTTGGGGGGAGGTTATCGATTTATTTGTACAAACCGGTACAGCACACCACTTGTAAACCATTTTATTAGATAACAACACCAAATAATAAATAAAAACAAACACCACTGAGAACCGAAAACCGCTTGTGACGTCACTTACAAAAAGCGACGCCATATTGCTGAATAAATCGTTTTCGCGGCTTATTTGAATTTTGAATTTTTATTTGCATATTTCTTACGAAATACGTATTTAAAATAATAAAAAAAAACTTTCGGTGAACTACTTAACCGCAACCAAGTAATTCAAGATAAAAATTATAAATCTGTCAAATAGCCTATTCGATGCAATCGTTGATAGTAAAAGCACGCTAGTTTATTAAGAGCCTATTCTCACGCCCTTCCACTCCGTCCAAAGCGGGAGAGCTCATTTGATGATTTCCCGTCACACCAAAAAGGGGACGACTAAGGAGACGACATCTAATAGTAGTAAAAGAAGAAAAAGACATACTGCGCTGACCACAAATAAATTTGGATAAGGGCTGGAGAGAAAGATGAATATCTATGGCACCAGGTCTATGTATATTAATTATGACACCAGGTCTATGTATAATAATTATGGCACCAGGTCTATGTATATTAATTATTGTGGCACCAGGTCTATGTATATTAATTATGACACCAGGTCTATTTATAATAATTATGGCACCAGCTCTATGTATAATAATTATGGCACCAGGTCTATGTATAATAATTATGGCACCGGGTCTATGCATATTAATTATTGTGGCACCAGCCCCCTAATCGGCGAACACATTTTTGTCAAATGATTGCGACTAGTTGGCATCAGTTGGGTTCGTTCGGACCGCCCATTGGTCCGTTCGGTGCAAACGATCCCAACGAGTCGCAATCATTTGACAAAACTGTGTTCGCCGATTAGGGGGCAGGTCTATGTATAATAATTATGACACCAGGTCTATGTATATTAATTATGACACCAGGTCTATGTATATTAATTATGGAACCAGGTCTATGTATATTAATTATGACACTAGGTCTATGTATATTAATTATGGCACCAGGTCTATGTATATTAATTATGGCACCAGATCTATGTATATTAAGTATGCCACCAGGTCTATGTATATTACGCCACATGCCAAAAAACCTATAGGAAACATAAAAGTGAAGGTATGAACAGATTCCTGTCTTTGATGCTTACCATTGAGTCATAATGCAGTGGGAGCCTCGGCCCGGGAGTTTCGACGTATCTGCGCAGGCGCGGGCAGGTGGGATATTGCGCCAAGTTGAACTGCAAGTTGGTACTACGCAAGGCGTTTACTACTATGTCACTGGAAAAAGGAGGGTAGTTTTGTAAAAAAATATCCAATAATCTACTGTGTTTATGGCTTTCACTTTCGACGAATTTTATAATGATGTATTGTATAAAGATAATGTAAAAAACCAGTCTAATGCGAGTCGGACTCGCGCACGAAGGGTTCCGTACTATTATCTTTAAAAACGGAAAAAAATCATGTTTGTTGTATGGGAATTATTTATTTTTATAAATAACCAAATATTCTGTGAACATTTCAAGCGTCTATCTAATCCCGTTATTAATATGGAGCAAAAAAACGGCAATAAAAATTAAGTTTGTTGTTAAAGAGCCCCTCCTTAAATATTTTATTTTTTTATTTTTAGTATTTGTTGTTATAGCGGCGAAAATTTCAACTGTTTAGCTATTACGGTTAATTAGATACAGCCAAGTGACAGACGGACACCGAAGTCTCATGAATAGGGTTTTTCCGTTTTACCTATAAGGTACGGAATCCTAAAAACACAGTAGGTATAAAAGAAGCAAAACTAAATATTTATTTAACACAGAAACTATGCAATAAACAAGTAATTCAAAACGTGCCAATTGGCTAAGTTACACATATATCTTTGGTGTTGAAGATTCGTCCACAAATAAATATAAGTACTTCGTGCAAGTAGCACTTAAAAAGTTACGATTCGAACGTTTCGTGAGAGTTAATTCGTGCATTTCGACAACCCTCTCCCCTCTTTTTCCATCCTTCCCCTCCCTTTTTAGTGTAGAACCTATGAAATTCATAAGGCTCATTCACACGCTGTTAAGTAAAAAGTGTGCAAGTGTCAAGTGATTAGTAAAATCAACGAGTAACTGTCGCTCTGTTAAGTGATTAGTGTTAAGTGCAGGTGCAAAGTAAAATAATTAGAATGCCGCTCTATTTTTGCTGTTAAAAAGCTTCCCCCGCACACTCGCGAAAACCCCGCACTCTCAACGTCGCCCGTCCTAAACACCGTGCAAAAAATTTTGCTTTGACAAGTGCATAAGCATACATACTTTAGACTTAACAAGAATAGCTAAACACCGTCCGAACTATTACTTAACACTTGACACATAACATTGTCAACTAATCGCTACACACTTGCATTTGCTACTTATCAGCGTGTAAATGAGCCTATGGAACCCGCTGAATGGACAATGGACAGCAAAATTCATGATAAATACCTGATGAGTTGTTGCAAGTTGCTCTCCGTGGCGTTAGGCCGGAGTGCCCCCACTGGGGCCAAGGCCACTTTCACTTCAGGCCAACCGTCGCACTTCAGCTCACCCGTCAACTTGTCTGTCACGCAGACCACGTTCAAACGAGCCCTGAACCTGGAATATTGAATCGAGAGTAGTCAGTTATTATTCTAATAGCAATTTTTATTTTGGCCTCGGATTTAAGGCCTCTAATTATTCGAATAATTCGATTCAATTCTTGATTAATGGCCTTTGACGAATAATTCGATTATGTTGTATATTTTGACATTTAAATTGACAGGTGTCAAAGACAAAGAATATTCTTTTTTTAAATAAAAGCTATCCAAAGGTTTAATTCAAATTCTTTCGATTATTTCTCTTACAACCCGTAGCGAAAAGTCGGCAACCTAATTGCGTAGTAAAACACAATAATCTAAATTATTTTGAAGGATATTACAAATCCATTGTTACCTTTGCTCGAACAAATTGTCTGCTCAGCAAAGGAAATAACGCAATGAATGTTGTTGAACTATCAAAACATCTACTATGATAGCCGTTGCTACTGTCTTACGCAATTACTCCGTAAGTGTGAAACTTTATGTGATTTCGGATGTCTGTGCAAAGGCGGCTATTTTCATAAACTCATAACATTTCTAGTTCCCAGTAACTGTAACCGTACGGAGGACGGGTCTGAGCAGTTGTGTTGCGATGTGTGGCGGGTACGATGCGCCAAATGTTGTTGTGTCGGGAGTTTGGTCGTGGAGAGTCTCCAGATCAATCTCCCTCTAGAGCAGCATCGTTTGGTCGTGTTGGTCTTGGGTTTAACATTGCATCACCTCGCTAACTGCCGTCATCCTTCCTATGCCTAAGTTTTTTAAGTGAATAGGCTTAATAAACTAGTGCGCTTTACCATCAACGATTGCATCACTGCTTACCATCAGGCGGGATTGCAGTCAAGCACTAGTTTATAATTATGAAAAAAAAACTGTTTAACTATTTTTCTTTGCAATCACGTCGGAAAGACGAGATTTCAGTTACTCGTATTTAAGTTTAGTTACTCATACTCTTCTGCGAAGACCACAAATCGCCAAGGATGAAGGAGAAAAGAGATAGGAGAAAACCTCTTCTGGCGAGATGGTACATCTAGCCTTCTCCGAGCACACAGTTTTCTCGGCAACTCACATTCAGCACCTGACGGCGACCTTAGGAGGAACACCCGCTACAACGCACCACGCGACTGGGTGCGTAAGTATCAAACGTTTTTTTCAATTCGTTTAATAAATCACGCACGAGATTGCGTGGTAATTTAAGATCTTCCTTACATTTGTAGATTTTCGATAATCATTCAAAAAACGTTTCTTTTTATATAAAATTATAAACTAGCGCTTGACCGCAATCCCGCCTAATGGCAAGCAGTGACGCAATCGTTGATGGTAAAGCGCACTAGTTTATTAAGAGCCTATTCACTCTTGCCTTGAAGACACTCAAATTTTAGTCCGACGGAAACACCGCCGCTGGCTAATATGGTATAAAGGAGGAGGCGAAATGCTTCCACCACAAAGAGCAGGGTTATAAACCACTGTGTGTCAAATTTCATCTAAATCTGTTCAGTAGATTTTGAGTGAAAGAGTAACAAACATCCATTCATAGTCACAAGCTTTCGCATTTTAATATTAGTAGGATAATAAATTTCAAACTTGACAGTCTCCATGGCGTAGCGCTAGCGAACGCGGCCGCTGCGCAAGGAGGCGCGGGTTCGATCCCCGCGGAGTGCAAATATTTGTATGCATGAATATGAATATTTACACTGGTCTGGTCGTGCCTCGGAAAGTACGTTAAGCTGTTGCTCCCGATTGCCATACGATAAAATAATACGTTTTGGGTTGTTGGAGCCGTCAAAAGTCCAACAATTGGTCTAACTGCAATTCTTTGATATCGCCTTGGTTGTGGAGGTCAGACGGCAGTCGCTTCACGAAATATATGGAAGTTTAGCGAAAATCAGCAGTTAGACTGGTAAAGCGGGCTCCAGACTGAAAAGCTTCAGTTGCGACTGGGATTAACGCTGAGATGATAATGATGACCTAGTTCCAGTAGTGGAGGTCTTGCGATGATAACAAAAGAAGATCTATTTAATATTTCAGTCAAGCATCGAGATATTCAGCCAGTGACTCTTTAACTCCGCTTAGGGTTCCCAAGTTTTCCAGCGATTAACGCTGAGATGATGATGATGATGATGGTTGAATTTCAAACTTACTTATTGACATTAACTCTGTAGTGTGAGACTTCTACTTTCTCCCCACGTTGACTGAAAGCCTTCAGCTGGAAGGCCGGAGTAGCTTCACAGTCACATGTGATGGTCTGAAAATTAAATAAACATCATTTTACATATTTATTTAAATAAATAAATACTTATTTAATTTTGTTCAAAATCGTTGTGAGGTTTAAGCGGGAAAGCATAACAGACAGACAGACAGACAGAGTTACTTTCGTATTTATAATATTAGTATGGACTAGCTTTCCGCCCGCGGCTTCGCCCGCGTGGAGTTCGGTTATATCGCTTTTCCAAGAGAACTCTTCAAAAGTCCGGAATCAAAACTATCCTATGTTATTTGTTAAGGTCAACTCTATCTTTGTACCAAATTTCAATAAAATCAGTTCAGTGGTTTAGACGTGATAGCGTAACAGACAGACAGAGTTACTTTCGCATTTAAAATACTTACTAGCTTTCCGCCCGCGGCTCGCCCACGTGGAGTTCGGTTATATCGCGCTTTTTAGATTTCCCTCGAGAACATCAAATTTTTCCGCGATAAAAGGTAGTGTATGTCCTTTCTCAGGGTCTAAAGATTGTCTGTGCCAAATTTCATCAAAATCGGTTGAGAGGTTTAAGCGGGAAAGCGTAACAGACAGACAGAGTTACTTTCGCATTTATAATATTAGTAGGGATCCGTACTGGGCCCGCGTGGTAGATTATCGACTCCCTCTCATCGAGAGGAGGCATGCGTCCCAGTATTGAGGACATTATAGGCTGATTGCGTGTGTATGTGCGCGCTGATTTTGCTGAGTTCACTTCCTCTACACGTCTGCTTATATTACACACCAAGCTATTATACATTTAAAATTTTAAGTAACCTTGCATTGTATAGGTTTTCGTACAATCTGCACGCTAATACGGATGATTCCTGGGTAAAAAAAAAATGATTCTATTTAGTCCATCATTCAGATTATAGAAAAATATTGGATACGTATATTTTGTTTTATCAAATCAATAAAAATTGACAGATATAAAAGACATCAAAGATTAATAGTGGTGGCTGGTGACGTCACTGCTCGCTAAAAAGTGTAGCGTGCAGTGACGTCACGCGAGTTTTCAACGCACTGTGTCGTCTTCATTTTTTGTTTATATGAAAAAGAAAAAATAGGTGTCTAGTATTTTTAGGAAATCTGACTGGCGGACTAATTAGTTATTTTTAGTCAACTACCCTATTGCGTAATGCACTATTGCTATCAGTTGGAATCCTTTTGAAGCATATTGCTAATACATTGCTCCATGTGTTCAAAAATGTATCTGCTCAACAACGTAAATAGCGCAATGAATGTTGTTGAACTGTCAACCCACTGATAGTGTGTTACGCAAGTATCCTGCAGATATAATGCATTTATGATACAAAAAAAATCATCTTCTTCTTCTTCTTCTTCAGCCTATAGATGTCCACTGCTGGACAAAGGCCTCCCCCAAGGCTTTCCACGCTGACCGGTCTTGTGCTGCCCGCATCCATCGGCTTCCCGCGACCCTCACCAGGTCATCAGTCCACCTTGTTGGAGCCTACCTACGGTGCGTCTTCCAGTACGTGGCCGCCACTCCAGAACCTTACTGCCCCATCGGCCATCGGTTCTACGAGCAATGTGCCCTGCCCACTGCCACTTAAGTTTAGAGACTCGCAGAGCTATGTCGGTGACTTTGGTTCTTCTGCGGATCTCCTCATTTCTGATCATCATTCGTAGATAAAATCTCAATTTAGGAGTCGCTTCTGTCTTCTTAGAAGCAAAAGACCCTTTCAATAGAAAGTTAACAACAGAACTAGTAGGTTTAATCACCACAATAGTTCAGAAATCGTATTATTTACATGTTCTGTAAATATTTTATTACAAATCTATTTTCCCCCAAGAGGTACCAAGGACAAATCTATAGGAATAAGTAAATATATTAGCATTACATCCCCACATTAGCAAAAGAAAATAATACCATAATTTATGCTAACTAACTTTCATTTTCTGAAGAAAACAACAAATATAAATATTCCCTCGAGAATTCTCCGCATAAACAAGTTCAATGACCTACGATATCATACAACAACTATTTAAGCAAGACCTTCCTTCTCAAATAAATTAATAATTGTTTGAAAACAAATGAGGAGTTCAAGTTAAGCTGGTTATCGTGATATCTTCTTCTACCCACACACTGTTAGTCGCGGAACATGCACCCGTATTTGGCATTGCCTTTCATAGGGGATATAGCTCAGTGGCAGAGCAATCGACTGCAGATCGATAGGCCCCCGGTTCAAATCCGGGTGTCCCCTGATCAACATTTTTGTGTTTTAAAATATTTCGTATTAAAAAGGGTTTTTAATTAGTTTTTTGTATGTTTATTTTGGTGCTACGAAGTTGCTACGATGGTGCTACGAGATTGCTACGCAGGATAACTTTAAGCTTTTTTTTTGTTATCATCTTGTTTTTTTTAAAAAAAAAAAAACAGCAGGTTGAATCTACGTACAGTAACGTATGTAGTACATATAAGGTAAAATACAATTAACCAAATCAAAGCATTTATTTCAAATAAACCAGGCACTTTTGTATTGTCAGAAGGTCGGTCAGTCAATAAGATGAAGCTAGTCGCCCATTCCAAAGAGTAGGTACCTATGGAGAAGAACGGGCAAGAAACTCCATGGATACTCTTTTAAATTATCAAGCTATTGATACAAATATTTGATTGCCTCATTCATGTTGAAATCAACCGTGTCAGAAAGATGCAGAAATATATTGTACGCTGAGGGCGTCCACTATGGAAAACACAAAAAAAAGCAATTCAGAAATTAAAATAACCCAACAAATAGATGCTTTATAGCAAGTACATTGTGCTCACACGTGTGCCATGCAATTATACAATACTAAGAAATTGAATCTACACAATGCAAAGATAATTTTCAGTGTTCCCGAATACTAAGTTTAGCTCCTGTGTAGCTGTACCAGTGCCGAACACCCCTGTCAGCGATGCAATTCCGTAACGTACAATATGCTTTTAATCGATTTTAATTAATGAGGTTCGTGAGAGAATCCGTCTGCCCCCAACTATTTACTAGGAGGATAGCTAGGTATGTGACGGTCATTCAAAATCCCATACACGACTATGTAGGCATGTTAGATCATTATGTTTTCATACATACATATGTACATATATCGCTCATTTAGTAAAATATAAACTCACTAGCTGTGGTTTCACCGGCGTAAGCGCCTGTTAAAATAATGGGAGCAATATATACATATTGCTCCCATTATTTTCCGCGTTTGCCCCGTTTTCGCAACATTTTTTGTTCCTGCTCTGCTCCTATGGGTCATAGCGGGATGTTTTATAGCCTATGTCCTTTCTCAGGCTCTAGACTATCTGTGTACCAAATTTCATTACAATTAGTTCAATAGTTTTGGCGTGGAAGCCGGACAGACAGACAGACGGAGATACTTTGCCATTTATAATATTAAGTATGGATTTGTAAAAAAACGGGCACCTAAGCAATGAACTATTTCAAATGTTAATACTGCTTTGTTTGATAATTATCGGTAGTTTTATCCTCACAATTTGGTAAATCCATACTAATATTATAAATGCGAAAGTAACTCTGTCTGTCTGTCTGTCTGTCTGTTACGCTTTCCCGCTTAAACTTCTCAACCGATTTTGATGAAATTTGGCATAGACAATCTTTAGACCCTGAGAAAGAACATAGGCTACATTTTATCCCGGAAAAATTTGATGTTTCCGAGGGAAATCTAAAAAGCGCGATATAACCAAACTCCGTGCGGGCGAAGCCGCGGGCGGGTAGCTAGTTAATAATAAAATAATCGTATTCATCAGTATTTCATAAAAGTTTGATACAAGTTATGGGAAATAATGCTAAACCTCGCTAGTAGTGTATGTTCGCTAGTAGTGCATATGTTCATGAAGTAAAAATTAAAAGATATTTGTTGAACTTTTCTTTAATAAAGTAAAAGCAGATACATGTTTAGTATCGAGTGCGACCCCGTCTAGCTAAAATCACAGCTTGAATTCGTCTGGGCATGCTAGCGAGTATATCCCGGATACTTGCTTGCGGAATACGTTCCCATTCCGTATTTATCACATTCTTCAGCTCTCTGATGGTCTGCGGAGCCGGTTGTACTGATCTCACACGCCGTTTCAGAACGTCCCAGACATGCTCAATGGGATTGAGGACGGGACTTCGAGCTGGCCAATCTAAACGACGAATGCCGCCCTCTTGCACATACTTTAACACAAGTTGTCTTGGCAATTTAGCAAGGGTACTGGTGTTGCCACACTATTGTTTATATCCTTTTAACTCTATGTACTACATGTTTCAATGTACTGTAACATTTGATGCAAATAAATTATTATTATTATTCCTTTATTTATTATATACACTTATAAATTACATTTTTATAAATACATTACAAATATTTCTACATAAAAATATATAAAAAACATTTAAAAATATAAAAAATAGTAGCCCACCGGTATCGGGAACAGGGTCCAAGCTACCGGCGGTCAGGGCTCCAGAGAGACGCATTTGACATTATTTATTTATTATATATTTTTTTAAATGTTCTTGTAATCATATCTGACATTAGTTTATATATCTATTGACACACTTATGTATAATTGATTGACTTGTTATGTTTGTCTGTGATTATGTTTTATTTATATTCCAATTTGACATTTTTCATTTTTATAGCCGCATGTGGTATTCTATTTTAATTTTATATGCAATGTTTAACACAATGTAAATTGTTATGAATAAATAAATGATGATGATGATGAGAGGAACTTCCTGACGATGCGAACCGTGTCCAGCAGTACCGCTTTCTGAATCAAGCCCTTGATCCAGCTAACCTAACGAGAGCCTCCTAAGGTGTTGGTCGAGGCTCTTGGCTATTAAGCCATTGGCTGTCACGACTATCGGTACAATGATTGCTGAATCCATTATTATAATTATTATTATTATACGCTTAAACATCGCGAAATCAGTGGGCGCAAGCATTGTCGTCCATAAAAATTACTATCATTTGGAATCATTTTGAAGCCAATTGCTAATCCATTGCTCTATAATGCTCGGAAAATGTGTCTGCTCAACAAAGTACATAACGCAATGGATGTTATTGAACTGTCAAAATGAAACCCATTGCTACTGATATTACATATGTTACGCAATAGGCTATTTGACAGATTTATAATTTCCATCTTGAATTACTTGGTTGCGGTTAAGAAGTTCACAGAAAGTATTTTTTTTTAATTTTAAATACGTATTTCGTAAGAAACATGCAAATAAAAATTCAAAATAAGCCGCCAAAACGCTTTATTCAGCAATATGGCGTCAAGCCTTGTAAGTGACATCACAAGCAATAAAAACGATTTTCGGTTCTGTAGTGGTGTTTGTATTTATCTGTTATTTGTTGTTGTTTATCTAATAAAATGGTTTACAAGAGGTGTGCTGTACCGGGTTGTTCAAATACATCGATAAAACACCTGAGAATTCACACAGAACAACAACAAGTGCTGATACGCGTATGACGTCATCGTGACATTAGCCAATCCGGATCGTTTCACAATATGTGGCGCGAGATACAAAAAGTGAAACATATTTTTGTGTTTTTGGATATATTCATTGTTATTATTTTTATTAAAACTCATGTAAATGACATAAAGAACCCTCATTTTATGCATTTAAAGCAAATAATCACAAAAAAATTCATACTGTCAAATAGCCTATTACCCTGCACCCACTGCTCTCTCCATACTTAAATAAAACGGTCTGCATAGTTCGTAATAACATAAATTGACTTATGATAGGTCAGTTTATGTTATTAAGAGTAATAAGATTGTATGACTGCGTTCCGTTTCACGCAATCATAACATCCTGTCAACCAGTTGAGATTAAATTGAACTGATTCAAGTATAATGGAACGCTGCATGTGCATCCTGCATTTTATCTCAAATTCGGGAAGGGTCTCCCGAAGACAGCACTAAAGTTCATTTCTGATAATCATACAATAAAGTTTGTTCACTTCTCGTACTAATGTATCCTAATATTCCCACACGATACAAAAACAATAACAATGTCGTACCGTTTTTTTTTAAAATAATTATAAACAAGTGCTTGACTGCAATCCTGCCTGATGGTAAGCAGTGATGCAATCGTTGATGGTAAAGTGCACTAGTTTATTAAGCCTATTTACTTAAAAAAAACTTAGGAATAGGAAGGATGACGGCAGTTGAGCGAGGTGATGGAATGTTAAACCCAAGACCAACACGACCAAACGATGCTGCGCTAGAGGGAGATTGATCTGGAGACTCTCCACGACCAAACTCCCGACACAACAACATTTGGCGCATCGTACCCGCCACACAACGCAACACAACTGCTCAGACCCGACCTCCGTACGGCTTCACCAGACATCATGCTGGAACACGACGAATAGCTTGGCGGCAAGACTTTGTCTGGTGGGTTGTAACTTCTGCCGGCAGCCGATGTTATGGCCTACCACCGAGAAACCTCTCGTACTAAAGTATCCTAATATTCCCACACGATACAAAAACAATAACAATATCGTACCGTTGTGGTATCGTGGTAAGAGGCGTCAAGGTTACACTTGTTTTTGTATCGTGTGGCAATATTAGGATACATTAGTAGGAGGGGTAAACAAACTTTATCGCAAGAATATCTGAAATGAACTTTAGAAGTTGCAGTCTGTAGGCTTTTTAACCATCTAATGAACTGTGACAGCTTTGAAGAAGTTTCCAGAAATCGAATCATGAATGGAATCCAACTTCATGTCCGTTATACGTACCTCATAAAAATGCATTGAGAGCAGTGATATCGCATGCATATTAATCTGACTGGAGGCAATCCAATTTTCCAATATGCCTGAAATACCCGCGTGTCATACATTTTTTACTGGATTGCCAACATTTCGGCAAAAAGTTTACAACTTCACTGCTAATACCGTGTTTCCTCTCGCATTGGATATAACATCACGCCTGTAATCCTCAAAGGGTTACAAGCAGAGGTGTACCGATTGTACACCCACATTTAGCCAGGTACATTTAAGTCCAAATTACGCTGCGTGACAGCCTTTGTGGCGCAGCGGTAGCGAACGCGGACGTTGCGCTAGGAGGCGCGGGTTAACGTTGCTTCCCAACATGGGGGGCCCGAGCGCCGCCTGTAGGCGGTTATACGTGGGAATCGTGCGATCCATGGCCCTGTATGGGGCTCCTGTGTGGGCGATGGACCTGACGGCCGGAACACTCGCCATTCTGCGCAAGCCGCAGAGGGCGATGGCCGTCAGGGTCGTCCGCGGGTATCGCACGATTTCCTAGGAGGCAACTTGCGTCCTGGCCGGATCCCCGCCCTGGGACCTAGAGGCGAAAGTACTCGCGTCATTGTACCGATGGCGCGAGGAAGAGCGGACACAGGGCTCCAGTCCGGCGCAGCGGCAGATGGAGCTGCGCCGAGAGGAGCTCCGTCAGGTCCTGGTGGCGGACTGGCGGCAGAGGCTTATGCGCCTTACCGCCGGCCTCGCTACCGTCGAGGCGATCCGGCCAGTACTCGACGACTGGCTCGGGAGAAGGCACGGCTCCCTGTCGTTCAGGGTGACGCAGGTGCTGTCGGGGCACGGCTGCTTCGGCAAGTACCTGTGTCGCCTAGACAGGGAGCCGGACGCTCGGTGCCACCACTGCGTCCAATGCGGGGAGGACACAGCGCAGCACACGCTCTCCGAGTATGAAGCTTGGGAGGAGCAGCGCCGTGTCCTCACAAATGAAGTAGGAGGCGACCTGACGCTGCCGGCAGTAGTGCGGAGGATGGCCGGCAGCGCAGAGTCGTGGGACCTTCTGCGAGGACGTGATGTCGCAGAAGGAAGCTGCGGAACGGGAGAGGGAGATCTCAACTCCCTTCCCGGGCCACAGAAGACGCACCGGGCGCCGAAGAAGGGCGGATAACGCCCACTTCCGCCCCCCCATGAAAGGCTCCAGGGGCGAGGGACATGGGGAGGTCCCCGCCCCTTATTCGATGGACCCCGAGGCGGAGGCGCGCGCGAGTGTCAGCGCGCGCCTCTGAGGCGATGCACGGGGTAGCTTAACACCCCACTACCCCGTGCCGGAGACGAGGCCCGGACAGACCGGGCCAGCACGAGAGTGTGGGACTGCGGAAGAATTTAGACTCCCGCGGCCCCACGCGCGCTCGTGATAGAAGAGACACCGGGGTGGTTTTAGTCAGTAAGCGCGGGTTCGATCCCCGCACAGTGCAAATATTTGTATGCATGAATATGAATATTTCCACTGGTCTGGTTGTGCCTCGGAAAGCACGTTAAGCCGTTGGTCCCGGTTGCCATACGAACATCTAGTGGCAGTTCGTTACGGGTTGTTGGAGCCCTCAAAGTGTAACAATTGGTTTAACTGCAATGGTTAGATATCGCTTTCGGGTTGTGGAGGTCAGACGGCAGTCGCTTCACGGAAAATATCGAAGTTTAGCCAAAATCAGCAGTTAGACTGGTAAAGCGGACCCTAGACTCCAAAGCTGAAAAAGCTACGGATGCGACTGGGATTAATGCTGAGATGATGATTTAAGTCCCAATTAATAGGATAAATGGCTATTGCTATAAACTAGGCACAAATCCAGGCTGCCGGACTGCTGGGAAGTAATTACAGATGAAAAGGCCCGGTAGGTATACCCATAATAGCTGGTTTGACGGTAGATAAACGAAGCGTCGAGAATCTATGAGGAAATGACAACATTTGAACCAGAATACCATTTCTATATTTTCGTATTTTAGGTTCAAATAATTTTTTTTTTCTTAATTTCTGAGAAAATAAATTATAATCTCAAAACGTGTGATGACGTCACTAATACCTATGGTAGAATGAAATCGCTACCTTCGCCTAAGCTTTTAAATTAAGAAAACATCAAGTGTCGAATGTCACTTATGTCAATGTCTGCTATCAACTATTAGAAATCCTCCCGAAAAACTCTGAAGTTTTTGACGGGAAAGCTAAGATGAATCTCACGCTCATTTTTCATTGGACTTTTCCATTATTTATAGTGTCGTTTACTAAATAAAAGCACGTGATTTATGTAGTAAAAAGTGCATTCAGTGAATAATTCTTAAAGAACATTGAAATATCACAGCATAGTGGCCACGTCATGACTTTGCATCAAGTCTCCTAGTAGTCGGCTCACGCGGCCGTCTTTTAAAACTGTCATTGGCGATATCCGCCATTCATCATCATCATCCCAGCGTTAATCCCAGTCGCATCCGAAGCCTTTTCAGCTTTGGAGTCTGGGGTCCGCTTTACCAGTCCAACTGCTGATATGGCTAAACTTCGACATTTTCCGTGAAGCGACTGCCGTCTGACCTCCACAACCCGAAGGCGACATCGAAACATTGCAGTTAGACCAATTGTTGGACTTTTGAGGGCTCCAACAACCTGTAACGACTGCCACTAGATGTTCGTATGGCAACCGGGACCAACGGCTTAACGTGCTTTCCGAGGCACGACCAGACCAGCAAATATTCACATTCATGCATACAAATACTTGCACTGTGCGGGGATCGAACCCGCGCCACCTTGCGCAGCGGCCGCGTCCGCTACCGCGCCACGGAGGCTGTATATCCGCCATTATTGTGAATAATTTTTTAAAGAATTTCTATAATTTGTTACTCGTGTTATTGGCAAAATTGTGGTAGCCACAAAGGCCATTGAAGAGTTGAAGTAGTATTCACTCTAAAGAAAAGAAAGAAAGAAAGAAGAACTTTCATGGTGATTTAATAATAACAGAATGTAGAATCACACTTGTAAAAAACAACATTTATAAACTTTTTTTTTTATATTAACGTTGCCCGACACTGGGAATTTCTCCTGTATCGTGGGTGCGTTTACAAACATATAACTCACATACACAAATATCCGGGAACAACTACTTGAAGGTCATATAAATATTTGTTCCGTGCGGGAATCGAACCCGCGACACACAGCGCAGCAGTCAATAGCTTTCTTTCCTTCTTTTCTTTAGATAGAGTGAATACTACTTCAACTCTTCAATGGCCAAAAACACGTGTAACAAATAAAATAAATTCTTTAAAAAAAATATTTCATAATAATGGCGGATATGGCCAATGACTTGATGCAAAGCCATGATGTGGCCACTATTCTGCGATATTTCAATGTTCTTTTTGAATTATTCACTGAATGCACTTTTTACTACATAAATCACGCGCTTTTATTTAGTAAACGACACTATAAATAATTTTAAAAGTCCAATGAAAAATGCGCGTGACACTCATCTTAGCTTTCCTGTGAAAAACTCTCGTCAATAGCTTAACCACTGCGTTAATCGTGCAGTCGACAATTGACAACAACACAAGTTTATGTGCCAACGAGTTTGACAAGCTGACAACGACAATACAATTGACAATTTGACATCTAGATACCAGTTTTTTTACTCCATAGACAGTTTAGACGCGATTAAAAACATAGTGACTAAAAATACGCCAGTTTACGTCATCATCATCATCAGCGCCTACTCGTCCACTGCTGGACATAGGCCTCCTTCATGGCACGCCAGCAAGCTCGATCCTGAGCAGTTCTCCGCCAGCCACTACCAGCCACCTTTTTGATGTCGTCGCTCCATCTCGCCCAAGGGCGTCCTACGCTACGTTTGTCGAGACGCGGTCTCCACTCGAGGACTCGTTTACCCCAACGGTTGTCGGTTTAGTTTACGTCAGGAGCGCACTAATTTGACAGGTCTAAACTGACATTGTATCTTCTATCCTTTTCTTAACGAAATGGAAAGAAAAAGATGCACATAACTTAAAATTAATTTAGTTTGTGAACAACAGAATCGGCGCCATTGTTTTAAATTTTGTATGAAAAGTACATGACTTCGAAAAATAATAAAATATGGGTGCCCTAGTTTGTAATGTACTTTTATGAAACGTAACACGTAACATTCGGGTTAAAAAAAATGACAATAGGCTATTTGACAGATTTATAATTTTTATCTTGAATTACTTGGTTGCGGTTAAGAAGTTCACCGAATGTATTTTTTTAAATTTTAAATACGTATTTCGTAAGAAATATGCAAATAAAAATTCAAAATTCAAATAACCCGCGAAAACGATTTATTCAGCAATATGGCGTCACGCTTCGTAAGTGACGTCACAAGTGGTTTTCGGTTCTCAGTGGTGTTTGTTTTTATTTATTATATGTTGTTGTTATCTAATAAAATGGTTTACAAGTGGTGTGCGTTGATGCGCGTATGACGTCATCGCGACATTAGCCAAACCGGATCGTTTCACAATGTGTGGCGCGAGAAACAAAAAGCCAAACATATTTTTGTGTTTCGGTTAAATTAATTGTTATTATTTTTTATTAAAACTCATGTAAATGTCATAAAGAACCCTCGTTTTATGCAATTAAAGCAAAAAATCACAAAAAAATTGAATACTGTCAAATAGCCTATTGTTCATAGATAAAAGGTTTAAATACTTACAACATCATCCCTGGAGTCGCACTCACAGAAGACGTTGGATATGTTGGGTGGGTGGCTGTCCAGCGCACGCACCATTTCCACGCCAATGCCTTGCTGGAACAAAAAAAAAAAAATCATGTTAGGATGGCATATTTTCAATACAAATAACAGAGTTAGCAGTAGTAATAAAATTAAGTGTAAAACACGGTGTTTTCGCTGTCTGTAGGCATGGTCGTCAGTGTGTTCATCATCATCATCTCAGCGTTAATCCCAGTCGCATCCGAAGCTTTTTACAGCTTTGGAGTCCGGGGTCCGCTTTTACCAGTCTAACTGCTAATTTTTGGTAAACTTCGATATTTTCCGTGAAGCGACTGCCGTCTCACCTCCACAACCCGAAGGCGATATCGAAGCATTGCAGTTAGACCAATAGGGATGTATCCAAAGTATGAAAATAAAAAAAAAATAGTCTGTCTTATAGATAATAAAAAAAAATAAGACCCGTATTTTTTATTTTGTCGAAATGACCAAAACCTACTGAGATATAGCGTATTAAAGTTACGGAGTGGGGGCCAATTACGTCATGCCATGCCGTGATAGATTTTGTACCACGGCGTGACGTCATGCGACATTTCAAATCAATATATCTACCGAAGTATTTGAATGAAAGAAAAAATAAAAAATAAGTTCAATATTTTTTATAAATCTATCTGATGGACATTAAATTATTTTTTAAGATACAACACAATTGTTGAACTTTTGAGGGCTCCAACAACCCGTAACGACGGCCATTAGATGTTCGTATGGCAACTGGGACCAATAGCTTAACGTGCTTTCCGAGGCACGACCAGACCAGTCCAAATATTCATATTTATTCATATGCGGGGAACTCGCGCCTCCTTGCCCAGCAGCTGCGTTCGCTAACGCTACGCCACGGAGGCTGTCTAAGGAGGCTTATCTAAACCATGTTTTATCCCACTAATCGTACGTTCTAGGTGAGAGCGGAGGTCGTTGCTCAGTGGCAGAAGCGGTGGGCTTCTTCCAGTGACGGTAGGGAGCTGTACTCCTTCTTTCCGGACGTGGCTCTGCGTCTGGTGCTGGGGTGGGTGGAACCGAACTATGTGACATCACAGATCCTAACAGGACATGGGAGTTTCAGAAGCCGGCTACACGCGATGTCGTTATCCGACATTGCCGTGTGTTATTGTGGGCTGGCGGATGAAACTCCGGACCATGTTCTGTGGGACTGTACCCTCTATGTGGTAGAGAGAGAGGCCATGTTGTCAAACTGGCCTAGGCGCGGGATCGGTCCGGTTTACCACCAAGACCTGGTAGCAGACGCGGAGGGCTTCCGGAGACTGCGGTCATTCGCCCACAAATGGCACAGGAAAAGGAAGGAGTTGGAGCTTGGTGCAGAGCGTGAGGCCGGCTAGGCATAGTGCTGATGCGGCTGTAGATTTACTTTGGGACTAGCTGCTCGGGTGCGAAGTCACGTATTGTGTCGTTGCACGTCCCAGTCGGGAGAGCTGACATGAGCAGACGGGCAAACTAGACTGTACAACGGTCCGTATGCCGCAAGGCGGGAAAGACCGGCACAGGACAGTCGGGGTGTCCCTATCGACTATCTATCTAATCGTACGTTTATGAACGTGAACGTGAATATAGGAATGGATTTATGTTTGTTACTCTTTGGTGCAAAAACACCTGAACAGATTTGGATAAAACTTTACAGTAAATAATAGCTCATTAGAATGATACATAATCACGCTTATCTCGATACAACCACGGGGTCAACACTTGTGCGAATGTAGCAAATAGGGGTCCAAAATATGCGAGTCCAAAATAAAGTTATTTTTTTATTTATTTTATCAAGTATGTCCAATATTGGGTATCATATTCTTTTATTTTTATACCATTTTTTATACCGCGTACATCGGGGTACTGGAACATTTTGCCAGCGGCGGTGTATCCGTCGGACTATAATTTAAGTATCTTCATGGTTAGAGTTAATAGGCTCTTAATAAACCAGCGCGCTTTACCATCAAAGATTGAATCACTGCTTACCATCAGGCCGGATTGCGGTCAAGCGCTAGTTTATAATTAACAATAAAAAGAATGGATAAGAACCCGGATAAACATTAAAATAGAATTAAAACATAACGATTACTCAGCAGCAAATCGATTACAAGAAAAATGTTCGTGAACACAATTGAGGTTATCAATTCTTTCATTTGATGGCATTTATCTGATTTCATTAATTGTTTTATCGATTAACTCATAAATTGATTAGGTGATTGATAAAGAGAAGAGAAAATGTTTTTTTTTTCATTTGTTTTGATTAAGTTCTTGATATAAAATGTTACGTGCTGTTGTTGTTTCGAGAAGGTAATGAAATTTGCTTCCTAAATATTTTTTATTGTATTCAATTTACTACTAACGACAGCAGGTCAAGAATCCCCAATCAATCTTAACCCTTAATGCTTTATAAATAAAGTTGAAAAAAGTAATAAAGAAATCTGACAGATTGTAGCAGCTTGGTGTGCTGTCGTCTGTACATTGGTTTATTTTTAATCTCATCCGTATAAGAGTTGTATTTATAATATTTGCACCAACGATAGGCCCATTTAATGTTTAAGAAAATCTCGGTCCATTCTTTGGTTGCCTGGAAGAGGTTGCATTAGCGCTAAGTCCGCCCATTGTATATTTTGTAGTGTTGAATATATATTTTTAATAAATAAATAAATTAGAAGGTAGGTATCGCGTTTTTAATGGACACGACGCTTCCGGAAGCCATTACTCTGACGTAATGACGCGTCTATTATCTATGCGCAGTTCTTTATGCGTTTGAATAGAGAACGACTTTTAAATGGCTTGTTCTAGTTATTTTATTGAGTATGAGCCTTGGGAAAGGTCATGGTATCTGTTGAGTAATTGTTAAAAAATAAAGAGGGATTGTTGACTAGCGAATTTTTGAGAGATTACTTTCTAAACTGATTATAGACACCACTTAGTTTTTGGTTAATAAATCAATGTTAAATAGTAATAAGTCTTAATTATCTGGCGTTTCCAAAAACAGATTTGGAATAATAAGCATACCTTCCAGTATTTTGTCAGCCAAAAATGACAACCAAAGACAACAGACCACACACCAAGATGGCAACAGCAATCGAAATTACGTAACGACACTGCGGGCACGTACTCCATATAACATAAACCATTACGTACGACGAAAAGGGACAACGCAATACATTATCTATACTTTCTCATTCACGCAATGCATACAAAACCGTATCATCATCATCAACCTCTTTATTGTCCCAATGCTGGGCACAGGTCTCCTCTCATACAGAGAAGGATTGAGCGTAATCACCACGCTTGCTCAATGCGGGTTGGCGATTTCAGACTTACAGTACCTACACCTTTTACAAATCCTCATAATGCCAGCGTATTATTTGTTCCACTGCAAGGCAAAATTGCATGATTTAATTCCCCTCAGTTCCTATACCTAGCCTTACGACGGGTCATCCGATAATGGAACGTCATAGGTCAAAAGCTATATTCGTAAATCACCACTCACCCACAATCACCACTTGACTACCCCACCACTTCTCTGACAAAGCCCACCGGCTTGTTTCTCTTCTTCAAACAATTGTGATTGAATTCGCCTTGATTTAGCATAGACAATTTTGCTGAATATCAATCTAGGTATTATGTAATTCTTTTGTTTGGTATCAGTCAATCGGAGAAAGGTTTTCTAAAGCCATTTCCTGGCTTTTAAATTAGGACTCAAATGGTAGAAAAGTAAAGTAGGTACTTTGGTGATTAAGACAATGGTAGGAAGTAAGTTAGTGGTATTTATAAAGTTATATAACGTAGAATCGCGCCTGTAATTCTTCGCTAGGGCTGGGTGTAATGTTAGCGTAATTGGTCATAATTTAAGTATCATTATCATCATCAACCTTTTTATCGTCCCACTGCTGGGCACAGGTCTTATCTCATACAGAGAAGGATTGAGCGTAATCACCACGCTTGCTCAATACGGGTTGGCGATTTCAGACTTAAAGTCCAGGTTTCCTCAAGATGTTTTCCTTAACCTTCAGTCATTGGTGTCCAAGATATACTTAGAAACTACATATAATTTTAGAAAAGTTACATTGGTACTTGCCTGAACTGGAATCGAACCGGCACACTTATACTTGAGGGGCTGGTGTTTTAACCACTAGGCCACCACGAACTTAAATTTCACTTAAATTTTCACCAGCTATGTTACTCTCATATTAAACCTCATTTTATATTGGGCGAGCCTATTATCATTAATCGAGTACAAATCCGGACTCCAATCTGCTACTAAGAAATTCCAGTTGGACAACTCAATTAGGTACATTTCGACAGACCCGGGAATCTAAACCAGCAGGGTAGTTGGGTAGACATATTTTTGGAACGTATGGGGCGGTGAATATCGCTACTCAACAAAATGATTCAGGTTGACAGTGATAGTTTGATATAATATACAGTTAGAACGCTGGACTGTTATTAAGAGGGAACTCTAGAGGTGCTTTCTCTATACAAACGTATTCCGCTGTTTTCTTCGTGGATAATGCTTTTAGAGCATTTTTTTGACGTCACCGTGATTATACGTGCCCCTATCATTTGATTTTTTCCCATACTTAATTACTAAAAGAAATACGATACCTCAAAATCGCGAAAAATAACCCATTTTTACCGTGATGTTCAGATGACTATTAGACGAACGTGATACGTTTTTGACAAAAAAAGAAAATAATAGAAGCATAGGTATACTTTTCCTCTAAATAATTGAGATCTGTCATGTTTTGAAAAAGAAAATAGCGGAATACGAAACGTCTTTTGATCAACGTTTTTGTAAGTAAAATCAGCCTGAGCTGCAACTGTCCTTTCCGCACTTGACCGGGAGAGGTTGAAAGCAGCGCGACCTATTTTCCAAATTCCTCGGGCACTAGAGTCCTCTCTTAAGTTTATTCTGTTTGCCGGAGTAGCACCGAACTGCAAGATTGTGTTTACAAATGAAGACTTAACATTACTGACATTGATAACCATTTTTATTTCTTTCTTTTTGAAGACAAAAATTTTTTATCGACGTTGAGCACTTTTTGGATGGGGGAAAAAGCAATGAATTCGCGTGAGCGTTACCGACCCGACACCGCGATCGCTACAACGAAATATACATATTCAACCTTGTTCATAAACGCTGCTTAAAGTTAACTAGTGGTTAGCGATTCTTTAAGCATAAATTTTTGTCGTTTTGAGGTCACTTAACTTAATCATCCTTTTTGAATAAATACCACAGTGTTTAAGGGGTTTATTCATAAACGATGATTAAAGTTAAGTGACGTTGAAAGGTAAAAAATGTACGATTAAAGAATCGCTAATCACTAGTAAACTTTATGCAGCGTTTATGAATAAGTGGGTTTATGTATTGTTCATACAATATGTAAAGAAAACCCTGTCCGACCCATAAGGATAATAAAGGTTAGGGAAACACTTGACCAAATATAATATAAAATTTTACATAATCATCATAGTAACAATACTAATGAATTTTGAAATAATCCTTTTTTAAAAAAGTGACAACACCGGTATTATTATAAGCGAATAGCGATGCGACCACGTCACAGGTGCTGCGTGCCCTGCCCCCCGCCGCCCGCGGAAGGGGTTGCTTATCGCACTTTTTTTGCGAAATAATATTAATTTTTTTAGGGGGATTTTTTTTAAGTTTAGCCTGTCTTTGGGGGCATTAGTAGAATCAGTTATCGATACCTAACAATACCTTCACGAATCGGACAGGGTTTTCTTTACATATTGTATATTGCGTCATCGCTATAACTGATTTATTCTTTTTTAGTTTTCACTTCTGTCGGTCAGTCCCAAGATTGCCTTTTTTTTCTTTCCTATATGAGACAATATTCACCATATTCATTCAGATTCATTCAATCAAACTGTAAGTGTACACAGAATTGTTTGTTATGTTTTACATGATTATGTTGAGCTAGCTCAGCCTCACGGTTTCACCCGTATAAGTTTAAATCCCGTAGGAATGTCAGAATACAAAGTATCATATATGTTAAACCTGGTTATAAGCCATCTATGTACAAAGTTTTATCAAAATCCGTTCAGTAGTTTTTACGTGAAAGAGTAACAAACACATATACTTAGATAAATACAAAGTTTCACTTTTATAAACTAATAGGATTTTTATCTCACGGAGCAGCGCGCGCTGTTGCCAAGTGTATCTCGGTATCGTCCGAGACAATGGTAAAATCGGAAGTGTGATTGCGAATGTTATGTGCTGGCCCTAGTTGTCTTCACCACAAACAAAGGTCAAAGCGCACCCCGCTTCGTGAGATTATCGATACGATATACGCACATAAAAATTAAATACATACATCAATCAAATATACCCGCATTTTTCCCTTTAACCTCGTGGCCTGGGGGAGCGCCCAATCAGCATTAAGGATTGGAGAAAGAATAAAAACGCAAGAAGTCTATATACAATATGTAAAGAAAACCCTGTCCGACCCAGAAGGATAATAAAGGTTAGGTAAACACATGACCAAATATAATATAAAATTTTACATAATCATCATAGTAACAATAATAATGAATTTTGAAATAATCCTTTTTTCCCGGGAATTAATTCCAATTTCCCCGAAATTTGGTAATTTTAAAAAAAGTGACAACGCCGGTATTATTATAAGCGAATAGCGACGCGACCACGTCACAGGTGCCGCGTGCCCTGCCCCCCGCCGCCCGCGGAATGGGGTTGCTTACCGCACATGTATTAAGTTACCTCTTTTTACGAAATAATATTTATTTTTAGGGGGATTTTTTTTTTAAGTTTAGCGCGGCTTTGTATCCATTAGTAGAAACAGTTATCGATACCTAACAATACCTTCACGGATCGGACAGGGTTTTCTTTACATATTGTATAGAGGGATTATGAAACCAAAACTTGACTATAAGACTATTATACAAGGTAGTTACTAGAAGTTTAAAGAAAGAGAGAGAGTCAAAAGAAATCTAAGTAATAATTATAAGAAATCCTATGTCAACAAAAGTTTGTAAACGCTTTCGATTGCCAGATTAAATAATTATGATGATGATGATGATGTTCCCGACCGATTTCGGCCACGGCGACCACTTCGACTCCTAGCCGATGATTTGGCGCTCATGCGCTTGAAGATGGCTTATGTAGCCTATCTTGGCGGCGAAATTTCGTGCACACTGAGGGCACGTAAGCACGCCGTCGACGTAGTTGTATGTGATGGCAGCAGGTGGGCGAGCCTTATTGGTCGCGTTTGGCATCGAGGTCAGCTTTGCGCTGCTCCTCAAACTCGCGTACTTGTCCGTACACCATTCTGCGCCATTCTGACCGCTTTGCCGCCAAATGCTCCCATTCAGAGGGTTCTATATTGCATCTCTTCATGTGTCGTTTTAAGACATCCTTGAACCGGAAATAATTATGTACTTAATTTAAAACTTATATATCTACTTAACTAAAAACTGTAAGTATTTAAACTAATTTTAGATATAAAACAGACTCGTTTTAAATAATTTTCATATCGTCTGAGAATTTTATTGAATGCATTGTCAACGTGTCTATGATTCCTACCGTGTAACTTTTAATGACAACTGTCAGATGCAGCAAATATCTATCAACTGACGACTCTATTAATGCTACTATAAAGTTCATTTTTAAGTGGGTGATTACACGTGTTCGTCTATCAATTTTAGGGACATGTTTTTTGTTTCTTTCTATTTTGGGCTGGCACGCAGAAATCGCCAACGCTATTGGTTGGAAGTTTTTATGACAGGGCTATATTTTATAAAACCGTCTTCAATAGACTTTAATGATTGATTACTTTGTAGACTTTCGTTTGATTTACGAAAACATAAACTTTCATTGGATATCTTGATCTGACTTCGAAGTTCCAATGGTGACAGATGTACAGAATAGACCGTCTGACCTATTCCGTAAGAATCTTATGCTTAAGCTCACGCTTTCAGGTAGGTTTTAGGCATTTGGAACTTAATCAATAGCAATAATTATCGGAATTGATTTAAAATGTTACTCTGTTTTTAATTCAGATCTCTTAACCACCCCAAGTGTGTTCCTAACTATGTATGTTGGGGTTGGCCTTCAGTCTAACCGGATCGGATACCGTAACGACTGTCAAAGATCTACAAATGAGAGCTGGGATCAGCTAACGTGCTTTCCGAGGCACTAAGATGTCCCGGTAGGTAAACATTGTACACCCAACCACAGACCTACCGCGACAAGTGTAGCTTTACCTGATAGATTAACCCGTGCAGCTGTTTTGATTTAGTCACGTTCCAAATATTTCAAACTAGCTTTCCGCCCGCGGCTTCGCCCGCGTAGAGTTCGGTTATATGGCGCTTTTTAGATTTCCCTCGGGAACATCAAATTTTTCCGGGATAAAAGGTAGCCTATGTTCTTTCTCAAGGTCTAAAGATTGTCTGTGCCAAATTTCATCAAAATCGGTTGAGAGGTTTAAGCGGGAAAGCGTAACAGACAGAGTTACTTTCGCATTTATAATATTACTAGCTTTCCGCCCGCGGCTTCGTCCGCGTGGAGGTCGGTTATATCGCGCTTTTTCAATTTCCCTCGGGAACATCAAATTTTTCCGGGCTAAAAGGTAGCCTATGTTCTTTCTCAGAGTCTAAAGATTGTCTGTGCCAAATTTCATCAAAATCGGTTGAGAGGTTTAGGCGGGAAAGCGTAACAGACAGACAGACAGACAGACAGACAGAGTTACTTTCGCATTTATAATATTAGTATGGATTGATATAATTTCAAGTTAAACAAATATCGACTTTAATTCAATGGTGTTTGAATTCATTTTTAGTGACTAGCACTCTTGAAGAATTATAAAAATGTTGCCGTTGAACTTATGTACGTTTACATTTTGTAAACGTACATAAGTTTATGGAAAAATGTGTCACAACTCGCAATATTATTTTAGACTAGCAGCCGCCAGCGACTTCGTCCGCGTGGAATTAATTATGCTCCGCTCCTATTGGTCGCAGCGTGATGTTATATAGCCTAAAGCCTTCCTGGATTAATGGGCTATCCAACGCAATTTTTCAAATCGGACTAGTAGTTTCCGAAATTAGCGCGAACAAACAAACAAACTCTTCAGCTTTATAATATACTAGCTTTCCGCCCGCGGCTTCGCCCGCGTGGAGTTCGGTTATATCGCGCTTTTTAGATTTCCCTCGGGAACATCAAATTTTTTCGGGATAAAAGATAGCCTATGTTCTTTCTCTGGGTCTAAAGATTGTCTGTGCCAAATTTCATCAAAATCGGTTGAGAGGTTTAAGCGGGAAAGCGTAACAGACAGACAGACAGACAGACAGACAGACAGACAGACAGACAGACCGACAGACAGACAGACAGAGTTACTTTCGCATTTATAATATTAGTATGGATAGTATGGATTAAGTATAGATTAAGCCGTATGGAGGACGGATCTGAGCAGTTGTGTTGCGATGTGTGCCGGGTACGATGCGCGAAATATTGTTGTGTCGGGAGTTTAAGTCGTGGAGGGTCTCCAAATCAATCTCCCTCTGGAGCAGCATCGTTGGTCGTGTTGTTGGATTTAACATTGGATCTCTCGCTCAACTGCCGTCTTCCTTCCTACTCACTAAGTTTTTTAAGTGAATAGGCTTAATAAACTAGCGCGATTTACGATCAACGATTGCATCACTGCTTATCATCAGACGGGATTGCGGTCAAGCATTACTTTATAATTATTAAAAAAAAGGTGAAGTAAACTGTCAATAGTGTCAAACCCTAGCATAAGTTGGAATGCCAGTTCACTCTACACTTAAACTACTGGAAGATTCTCGCCCCACGGTAATCCTTCGCCCCCCTCCTCCCCCGCCCCCACATATGGCTCCTGGACCAGAGCAAAATGCAAGTTTTCGCTTACTGGCAGCTATCATGAGCTCCGTGGTCGCCAGTTGTTTTCTCTGGAGGTTCGCCTGGGCTACTGAATATTTGCTGATGGTGCTGCCTGCCCCGGAGCGACTTGTAGCGATCTTAGCAGTAGGCAGCCTTAGCTCTGGCCAAGGCTTCCCACCTCCTGCGTAAATGCATTATGCTGTGTGTTTTCCGCTTTACTGGCCACGCAGGTGCAACATGTGGGTGGTGCTGCTACCAGTACCAGGCCGTCACCCTACACTACTTACAGAATGGTACTGCTGACGCAAAATCCTAAGACACTTTAATTTTTCTTAAAATTGACCTGTTCAATCTAAACTCACTTCACCTCTCTCTATTTTTTCTCTCGATGGTAGGCCATAACATCGGCTGCCGGCGGAAGTTACCACCCACCAGACAAAGTCTTGCCGCCAAGCGATTCGTCGTGTTCCGGCATGATGTCTGGTGAAGCCGTACGGAGGACGGGTCTGAGAAGTTGTGTTGCGATGTGTGGCGGGTACGATGCGCCAAATGTTGTTGTCTCGGGAATTTGGTCGTGGAGAGTCTCCAGATCAATCTCCCTCTAGCGCAGCATCGTTTGGTCGTGTTGGTCTTGGGTTTAACATTGCATCACCTCGCTCAACTGCCGTATCCTTCCTATTCCTAAGTTTTTTAAGTGAATAGGCTTAATAAACTAGTGCGCTTTACACTCAACGATTGCATCACTGCTTACCATCAGGCGGGATTGCAGTCAAGCACTAATTTATAATTATTAAAAAAAAAAAAAAAACCTATCTTTTGACAGAAACATTTTTAAGAATCCATCGGCTGATAATTCAAAAATCAAAAGTTATTTATTCAACCTCAACCTCAACTCTTGATCAATGGCCTCTGTGGAATAGATACCACAATTTTGCCAATAACACGTGTAACAAATGATAGAAATTCTTTGAATATTTCACAATAATGGCGGATATCGCCAATGAAGAAGGTTTGATGCAAAGTCATGGTGTGGCCACTATGCTGCGATATTTCAATGTTCCTTATGCATTATTTTTTGAATGCACTTTTTACTACACAAATCACACGCGTTTATTTAGTAAACGACACTATAAATAATTTTAAAAGTCCAATGAAAAATGCGCGTGAAACTCATCTTAGCTTTCCCGTCAAAACTCCCTACCGTCATTTTTTTCAAATTAGGCAGATAAATAATTAGCACTTTTTGCACGTAATATTATATAAGACAGTCCCTCAAAACGCACGCCCTTCGCAGTTCCTAGTGCTTTCGCTGGAAAGAAGAAGTGGCGGAATTGATGACAAAAGAGTGTCTTTCACTGACTGGATATGTAAACACAAAGCATATAACGTGATCTACAAGATATAGGTAGCAGTTTTAATAGGCAGAAGTTACGCTTAACATCAGTTGGGCTGATTGCCAATTTGGATACAAACTGATTTAAGAAAATTACTAAAACTAATTTGCTATTTTGAACAGATAGGCAACGGTGGGGCTTCATTGATTCAGCTGAAACACGTGTTAGTCATAGACTTCAATTGGGTCTGAGACTCCCGCATCTAGCGGATTCCTACGTTTTCCCTTATTACAGAACCTTTAGACCCATCTGTTAACTGTTCTACGAGCAATGTCTCCAGCTCATTGCCACTAAGGTTTGACAGTTTTTCGGATAAACTACGAAACAGTAAAACTAACAATTTAACTACCAACACTAACAATTTAATACCAAGGTTTCAAGATATCTTTCGGCTTCCACCAAAATGCACGTTTATTTCTTTTGAAAAGATCGGATGTTTTGTTTAAGCTTCGTTGCTTAGGCATTTAATAAAATGAATACACAAATCTTTAACGCGCATTAATATTAGACATGATAAAAGGAAATAAAATTTTGATTTCTATAAATAGGTTTTTAAGACGAAAAAAAGTGGAATATTTCCCTCCCTTTGACCTGTCAATAACTGGCACAAAACAAACAGTTTTCTTCATGTATTTAAAAATAGAATCAGAATCAGCCAAGTACTTGAAGATCCATGACATTGATTGAACACACAGATAGAAAACTTTTTGTATATAGCAACAATTTGTCGTAGCTCTAGGTACTGTCAACTGTGTCACTATGGTAAGAATTTGACAGTGACAGCGAATTTATTTCGTAGTAACAAGGGTGAGTTTCGTAGTTTTTACGAGTGGATGACCGTACTACTGTTGGCAAGGTATATAATATACTGGCGGGACGCCAGAATCGTATTGTTGCTAGTATAATGTTATGTTCGTTGTTAAACTTGGTAAATAGAGAAGTTTATGTATATATGTTTTTGCTGTTGGTAGGGACTAGGGATAGTCATAGTATTGATTTTGCTTCATGCTGGTTTCCTTATGGATTATTTTTTTTTAATTTCAAGAAGATTTTTAGTCTGTTCTCAAATCTAATTATTTAGATATTTGCCAGAATGGTGGTACACAAATAAGGTTAAATAATTCGTAATCTGTCAAAACATACTTCTAATTTCCCATTTTTTTTACTTTTTTTGTCGCCTACAGGTGAGTGCGACGAGATTTTCAAAGTTTTAAATCACGAGAATAGCCTTTTGACTGTGAACGTTCATAAAAGAAAATTACGAGAATTACAAACAAAACATAATCGAGAATCTATATTTGAATAGAGTGAAAGTAATCGAGAACGGATCAGGCCGGCCGGCCGGAGATCCGCGTTCTAATTTTAAATTCTCGCGCCAATCGACCTACATTCTCGGTTCCAGAGGGAAGGGCTATTTGACAGTTTTTTTTTATAAGACTGTTGAACTCGGGAAATGTGGTGTAAATCCCATGTTGAAAAATATAAAACAATATCGTAAATTATAACAATCTGTAGGATACAGTGTTAATAAACCTAAATAATAAATGTTTTGATGTTGTATTTATAGTTTTTGTACTGTATACATCAAGTTCATAAAAATAAAATAGAAAATCCGTGGATAATGCGACGCCATTTTCATCATCATCATTATCAACATTTTTATCGTCCCACTGCTGGGCATAGGACTCCTCTCATCTCTCAGAGAAGGATTGAGCGTAATCACCACGCTTGCTCAATGCGGGTTGGCGATTTCAGACTTTAAAGTCCAGAATGACTGAAGGTGAAGGAAAATATCTTGAGGAAATCAAGATATTTTCCTTCACCTTCAGTCATTGCTGTCCAAGATATACATATAACTTTAGAAAAGTTACATTGGTACTTGCCTGATCTGGAATCGAACCCGCGCCCTCATACTTGAGAGGCTGGTGTTTTAACCACTAGGCCACCGCGACTTGATGTTGTTGTTGCATTCACGGGTTATCAACTAGTCATTTCATGTAGGAACCCTTAGGTACGTATTATGTTTAAGTTAATCGAGATATATAAATATGATAAATACATATATGTATATTTCGCTATAGTAATCAGGGTGTCGCTGTCGGGTAACTCGTGCAAATTCAATCCTTTTTATATTATAAACCCGATTGTTTGTGACGATGGGCAGATGTTTATTACTCTTTCAAGCAAAAACTACTGAACAGATTTTGATGAAACTTTACAGTCATATACCTTAAACATCAGCACAACAGCTTGGGACTGAGCTGCTCGCTCTGTTAAGCATTGTTATTAAGCAATATGCGTAATTATAAGGTAAATTATTGTAGACATTTTCATTTTTAATGTCTGGACTTGAAAAAAGACGATGATCCCTGAGTTTGTTTCGGCTATTTCTTCTCAGAGGTAGTCAGTTAGGAAATGCCGGCTTCACCAAGTTTAAAAAAAAAACATGACGTGTAAAAGTGATCAGTGATCCTACTTGCTTAATAAACGATTTCATTTAATTTAATTTCAACCCGTGGGATACTTTCACTCCGATATTCTCACGGAATCGACAGTTATGAGGGACAAACCGCGGGACGCTGCTAGTCCTGCATAAATGGGCACACTAAGATATGATTACATTTGATGTGGTCAAGGTTTTTGTTCTACGCTATTTGATTACGAAGGGTCGTAAATATACTGCGAATAATAGTGATATCTTTAGCAGATTTCCTGTGGGGTTTGCTTAGACAGGCCATGAATTGGCCGAAACCGGAAGATATACATACAATATAATATGTAACAAAAACCCTGTTGTTCCTTCTGCCTACGTTTTAAGAATCGGTATATGGATGTAATAAAACATATCATTTAAGGCGGCTCCAGAGGAAAAACACACCGCAGGCCGTTTTTATGTAGTTTTTCGGAGCTATCTACTCTTTATCCAAAAGAAATATCAACTTATTAAAAATACATAAATTTTCTCCATAATCTTGGCTCCAAAATTGTAGATTTTTTTTTTTACTAAGCATAATGTTTAAATAATTCCTTCACAACGAAACCTCTGACAAGAGAAATAATTATCAAAAACGTGCATCTCCTCGAAAAGTAAGCATTATTTAGATTTCGTTCTTACACTAATGGATAGGCAATTTCATGACGAACATTATTGTAGAAATATTTTTTTAAAACGACCAAAACAAAAATTTTATTCAACAATCTGAGCGTATTCCCCATCATTTCTCTTGCCCGAGCTATTGAGATTCAGTATGCCACAAGCTCTCGAAGGGGGAACCCGTGTCGTTCGTCATCGCGCGGTCCGCTAGCATAGCGGTCGGCGCGTGAGCGAGAAAGCATCTGCTTGCTCGCTCACGCACCGCATGTTGCATAGAGTAAAGTGTCTCTGTTATGATGATATATGATGTTCATTTTGGTGTTAGTTTTTTTAACCGATTTCAAAAGGGAGGAGGTTATATGTTTTTTTATGTTTGTTTGCGGATAACTTTACTATAATATAAATAATAGGGTATTTGACTAAAAAAACTAATTAGTCCGTCATTCAGATTATAGAAAAATATTGGATAGGTTTATTATATAAGTTTTACATTTCCCATATTTTGTTTTATCAAATCTATAAAAATTGACAAATATAATAGGCATCAAAGATCAGGAGTGATGGCTGATGACGTCACTGGCCGCTAAAAAGTGTAGCGTGCAGTGACGTCACACGAGTTTTCAAAGCACTGTGTCGTATTCATTTTTTGTTTATATGAAAAAAGAAAAAAATACGTGTCTAGTATTTTTTGGGTAGGCCCCCGACAAGGTGGACCGACGACCTGGTGAAGGTCGCGGGAAACCGCTGGATGCGGGAAGCGCAGGACCGGTCGTCGTGGAGAACCTTGGGGGAGGCCTATATCCAGCAGTGGACGTCTTTCGGCTGAAATGATGATGATGACTATTTTTTGGAAATCTGACTGACGGACTAATTAGGTTTTTTTAGTCAAATACCCTATTGCATAAGTTGATAAAAAATGCTATGCAGTAGCTTTACCGCGGCAGTTCCCGAGTGCCACATATTTTTTTTTAATTAGAAAGATTATATCTTCAAGGTAGTCTCATGTTAAGGAAATTAGGGTCTGATGATGGAAGACTAAGGAAACCTAGGAGAAATTTAAAAAATCATGGGGGCGCCTAGGGCATTTCTATGTTTTTTCATTAAGTGTTTTAACGCACTACAATTTAGTAAAGTTCGGACTTGATGATGGAGCCGGGAGACAGCCGAGGGATCTCCTTAACGATTCACATCAGCTGCCTCGTGTTTGTGCTTAATAAATTTATATTGATAAGAACTTTACACCTAAACGAGTTGTGATTGTCATTAAAGCTCTTATGATGAAGACAAAGGCCAGTTAAGGGAACTCCTCAAAGGTTTACAATAGTTACCTTGTGTTTGGACTTAATTCATTTATATTGATGAAAACTTTACACACATATAGGTTTAAATGAAGGTCTGCAATAGATCTGACGATGAAGCCCATAGACAGTCGAGGGAATTCCTCAACAATTTACAACACTGTACTTTAACATAGTACAAACACTACCTACTCGTCATGCTTATGCAAAAATCAATTAAAATCAAGAGACTGAATTTAATTTGTGTTATTTCATTGCGTTATTTCTAGAAATGCTCATACTTTCATTGTGGTCTTATAGGAATTAAAGCAAACGAAATACGTCGTTTGCTTGCACGCCTTTTCCAAATATGCTGCCGTCAGCGTCCAGTCTGACCGGATATTGTATTAGTCAGATGTTTATTATTTTTCTCTAAAAGGAAGCTTTGTGTTAATAATATTATGGTATATGTATTTATTTTTAGGGTTCCGTACCTCAAAAGGAAAAAACGGAACCCTTATAGGATCACTTTGTTGCCGTCTGTCTGTCTGTCTGTCTATCTGTCTGTCTGTCTGTCTGTCTGTCTGTCAAGACCCTTTATCTCAAGAACGCGTGGACGTATCAAGCTGAAATTCAGATGAAATACTCAGGTCTATTGTTCCTTTAAGCTGTAAAAATATCATACTTCTAAGCCAAGGCAATCAAAAGATACAGCCGATTATGCCGATATTTTCAACAAATTTTCGCCACTCGCAAAGGAATCAAAACCTACAGGATACTTCCTGTAAACTCAGAATCTTGAAATTTGGCATGAAGCATTGTCATATAATGCAAATATAGGAAAAATTGCGAAAATCACATTTTTTTTGTTATATAATATAATAAACATATTTTAATAAAATAAAACTTACTACCTTATTTCTCACGAACTAATAAAGGTATCAAATGGAAATTTATACCACATACCTAGGTCTATTGTCCCTTTAAGCAGAGAAAAAATCAAACTTCTAAGTTAAAGCTATCAAAAGATACAGCAGTTTATACCGACACCTTAGACGAATTTCCGTCAAACGCTAGGGAATCAAAACCTACAAGGTACTTCCTGTGAACTCAGAATCTTGAAATTCGGCACGAAACAACGTTATATTATGTACTATAATATAAGTACTATACAACGTGTAACAAAAAGGGTATATACATACCAAGTGGACGGCCTCTTGATAAGATAAGAAACGATACGGGAAGGGTTCTCTAACCTTATGTTTACATGTTAGGAAGTTATGAATTATTCCAATACATATGATACCAGAAACCGCAGTTTCAAACTGAAATCAATACAACACTAGCAAAAAGCCAGCTGATCGGGGTCATTGAACAGTTCATCAATAAAAACAAACCTCTTACTTACTTGCTTACCCTGGTATTTCTTCAAACAGTGGATAAAGGGTTCCCGATGTTTATTTTTCTTAACATTTTTTTTTTCGGAAAAATAATTTTACGTACAAATAAGTTTTTTCTACAAAAGCTAACTTTATGTTTGTGAACAACAAACCAAGTCATAAAATAGGGCGAGTGCGTGCGCTGGAAATCGAAAAACGTCTAGCGCCTTCAGACACCAACGTAAAACAATAAAAAACGCAATTTATTTTATAAATGAGTAAACTTATCTAACAAATCGATAGAACCGAGTTGGTAACTCTCTCTCATCTAAAGCGCATTTCCCGGTTGTATCCGCGGCTTTCGCCTTGGAGCCCGGGATCCGCCTCCAGTCCAACCGGGTTCGGCTGAATACCAGTATTTTACATGGAGCGAGTGCCATCTAACCTCCACAATCCAGTTACTGGGTAATACGATATCCCTTGGTAAGACTGGTTGTCTCACAGATCTACGAATGACAGCCGGGACCAACGGCTTAACTAACGTGTTTTCCGAAGCACGGAGGATACACACACAAACACCCAAAGCTGGAACAACTACTTGTAGGTCATACAAATATTTGTTCCGCGCGGGAATCGAACCCGCGACACGCTGTGCAACAGTCAATCGCTTAACCACTACGTCAATCGTGTAGTCAACTACCTGCAATTCACTCAGTAGCTACTCAATCCTACTTCCTACTAATAAAATGCGAAAGTTTGTAAAAATGTTTGGATGAATGGATGGATGTATCCATACATACATTCTTACAAATTTTCGCATTTAAATACTAGCTGCTCCCTGCGGATTCACCCGCGTAAGTTTCGATCCCCTGGGAATATCGAGATAAAAAGTGTCCTTTATGTTAATCCTGGTTATAAACCATATCTTTGCCAAATTGTATTCAAATCAGTTCAGTAGTTTTTGAGAATCGAGTTGGTAACTACAACACACTAAATAATACCCAATCTATTAACTACATTCCTATAAATTTCCTTACGTAACTAATTCTTTTCATGTCGGTTGCCATTTGCCATACATAGGTAGGTACTTAGTTTATGAAAAATTAATTACTTAGATGAACGTGCGAAAGAGACTACGAAAAAGGATTTCATATCTGTTCAAATGAACCCAAAATATCATTTCTAAACAACTCATGTGTGTCCTAGTACAAAAACACCCCATGAGTTCCGTAGATAAATTAAATTTTAGTTAGTCTTTGCGTATTCACTTCTGCGATATAAAAGATTTTGCCTTTTGCAAAAATAATAGCTTAAAACTCAGCAGTAGATAGATAGAGTACAGTACAGTCTTAATTTACCTTTTCAAAATAAATAAAAAATACGCAAATGTACTAGGAGTGCAACAGATACGAGGATTGTTATCGCTAAATTAAACAGCGGTTCCGCAATCACAGAACCCTAATTGAATGTCCTAGCTCAAACATATGAAATTGAATACGATAAAATATTATCTCTCAGTCGCGTACGCCGACGGCGTGTATTTTGTGAGAGAGATGACAATATTTCCGTTATTTTTATCCGTTATTCCACACATATATTATTGTTGTGTGAGTGACTTTAGAACGCGCCGAAAGCAATCATGTTGAACATGATAAAATATTGTGTCTCGGTCGCACGCGCCAGTCTGCGTGAATATTTTAAGAGAGATGACAATGTTTTGTTCCATTTGTCTACTATCTTTGGCGAAATATTTTAAAACGCCGAAACAGAAATTAAGTACCTAAATAAATAAAGTTCAATTTTTCATAATTCCTATTAGTTCAGTACAGATCTAAGATTCGAACTTTACGGTCGCATGCGCGTTTTGCGATTTTTGTGTTGTGAACTTGTGACGTGTGTACAATCATGGCCCTTAGCAATACTGAATATTTTGAGATGATCTTGTGTGTCGGACAAGAGGATGGTAATCTGCGTGCTGCTCGCGAACTTTATCGTCAGCGATTTATCGATGGTAGGGCAGAAGGTGAGCGTCGACAGCTCCCTTCGGTGGCGTGTTTCCATAGAATGGTACATCGTCTGCACCAAACTGGTTCTTTTCACGCTCCTGGATTAGGGGGTCGCCCGAACACTACCGATCCAGATTTAGAGGAAGCCGTACTCGAACATTTCGAAAATAACCACGTACTAGTACTCGGCGAGCTGCATTAGCGCTGGGTGCATCTAACCATATGCAAGTATGGCGAGTGTTGAACAATGACGGTCAGCACCCATACCACTTCCGTCGCACCCAGGAACTGACACCTGCAGATTTTTTGCCTCGCGTGACCTTCTGCGAGTGGTACTGCGGTCAGGTAGCAGCTTCGCCAGATTTTGGCTCAAGAGTACTGTGGACAGATGAAGCGTCATTCACAAGAGCTGGGATAAGCAAGACACCAGACATGCTACGGAATGTCCAGGTGTCGATACACAAACGAGCGACCTTGTGTGTACAGTACCAAGGGCGTCACATCGAACCACATCTCTATAAAATGTAAGTTAATTAAATTATTATTTTTAATTTTCATATTTATTTTGCTGATTGTTCGGACTATGTTTAGCTATTTTTGAGGCAAAATTTAAGTAGGCAGGTAGGTACAAATTACCGGGCGGGCCATTGTCAGCATCTCATGGACGCGCGCGTCGCAGCCGCGCGTTTCAACATTATGTAGGCAGACAGGTACTAGGCGATCAGAATTACAGAAGAAATGTTTTGTAATATTAGCAAGTGACTTGGAATGTTGTTGACCCTCCGTAGTGTTGTTACACGTTTGTTAATATTTGAATTCAAGAATCATGCGATACCAAGGATACCAAGAATTTGGTATCAATTCTTCGAGTAATTTATTTTGAGCTGAAACTTTGTGTAGAGTTTCTATACCACCTATAATCTTCAGGGGTTCTTGATGTATATACCCTTTTTGTTACACGCTGTATACAGCGTGTAACGTGTAGGGTCAACAACATTCCAAGTCACTTGCTAATATTACAAAACATTTCTTCTGTAATTCTGATCGCCTAGTACCTGTCTGCCTACATATTGTTGAAACGCGCGGCTGCGACGCGCGCGTCCATGAGATGCTGACAATGGCCCGCCCGGTAATTTGTACCTACCTGCCTACTTAAATTTTGCCTCAAAAATAGCTAAACATAGTCCGAACAATCAGCAAAATAAATATGAAAATTAAAAATAATAATTTAATTAACTTACATTTTTTAGAGATGTGGTTCGATGTGACGCCCTTGGTACTGTACACACAAGGTCGCTCGCGTTTGTGTATCGACACCTGGACATTCCGTAGCATGTCTGGTGTCTTGCTTATCCCAGCTCTTGTGAATGACGCTTCATCTGTCCACAGTACTCTTGAGCCAAAATCTGGCGAAGCTGCTACCTGACCGCAGTACCACTCGCAGAAGGTCACGAGAGGCAAAAAATCTGCAGGTGTCAGTTCCTGGGTGCGACGGAAGTGGTATGGGTGCTGACCGTCATTGTTCAACACTCGCCATACTTGCATATGGTTAGATGCACCCAGCGCTAATGCAGCTCGCCGAGTACTAGTACGTGGGTTATTTTCGAAATGTTCGAGTACGGCTTCCTCTAAATCTGGATCGGTAGTGTTCGGGCGACCCCTAATCCAGGAGCGTGAAAAGAACCAGTTTGGTGCAGACGATGTACCATTCTATGGAAACACGCCACCGAAGGGAGCTGTCGACGCTCACCTTCTGCCCTACCATCGATAAATCGCTGACGATAAAGTTCGCGAGCAGCACGCAGATTACCATCCTCTTGTCCGACACACAAGATCATCTCAAAATATTCAGTATTGCTAAGGGCCATGATTGTACACACGTCACAAGTTCACAACACAAAAATCGCGAAACGCGCATGCGACCGTAAAGTTCGAATCTTAGATCTGTACTGGACTAATAGGAATTATGAAAAATTGAACTTTATTTATTTAGGTACTTAATTTCTGTTTCGGCGTTTTAAAATATTTCGCCAAAGATAGTAGACAAATGGAACAAAACATTGTCATCTCTCTTAAAATATTCACGCAGATGGCGCGTGCGACCGAGACACAATATTTTATCATGTTCAACATGATTGCTTTCGGCGCGTTCTAAAGTCACTCACACAACAATAATATATGTGTGGAATAACGGATAAACATAACGGAAATATTGTCATCTCTCTCACAAAATGCACGCCGTCGGCGTACGCGACTGAGAGATAATATTTTATCGTATTCAATTTCATATGTTTGAGCTAGGACATTCAATTAGGGGTCTGTGATTGCGGAACCGCTGTTTAATTTAGCGATAACAATCCTCGTATCTGTTGCACTCCTAGTACATTTGCGTATTTTTTATTTATTTTGAAAAGGTAAATTAAGACTGTACTGTACTCTATCTATCTACTGCTGAGTTTTAAGCTATTATTTTTGCAAAAGGCAAAATCTTTTATATCGCAGAAGTGAATACGCAAAGACTAACTAAAATTTAATTTATCTACGGAACTCATGGGGTGTTTTTGTACTAGGACACACATGAGTTGTTTAGAAATGATATTTTGGGTTCATTTGAACAGATATGAAATCCTTTTTCGTAGTCTCTTTCGCACGTTCATCTAAGTAATTAATTTTTCATAAACTAAGTACCTACCTATGTATGGCAAATGGCAACCGACATTAAAAGAATTAGTTACGTAAGGAAATTTATAGGAATGTAGTTAATAGATTGGGTATTATTTAGTGTGTTGTAGTTACCAACTCGATTCTCAAAAACTACTGAACTGATTTTGATACAATTTGGCAAAGATATGGTTTATAACCAGGATTAACATAAAGGACACTTTTTATCTCGATATTCCCAGGGGATCGAAACTTACGCGGGTGAATCCGCAGGGAGCAGCTAGTATTTAAATGCGAAAATTTGTAAGAATGTATGTATGGATACATCCATCCATTCATCCAAACATTTTTACAAACTTTCGCATTTTATTAGTAGGAAGTAGGATTGAGTAGCTACTGAGTGAATTGCAGGTAGTTGACTGCACGATTGACGTAGTGGTTAAGTGATTGACTGTTGCACAGCGTGTCGCGGGTTCGATTCCCGCGCGGAACAAATATTTGTATGACCTACAAGTAGTTGTTCCAGCTTTGGGTGTTTGTGTGTGTATCCTCCGTGCTTCGGAAAACACGTTAGTTAAGCCGTTAGTCCCGGCTGTCATTCGTAGATCTGTGAGACAACCAGTCTTACCAAGGGATATCGTATTACCCAGTAACTGGATTGTGGAGGTTAGATGGCACTCGCTCCATGTAAAATACTGGTATCCAGCCGAACCCGGTTGGACTGGAGGCGGATCCCGGGCTCCAAAGCGAAAGCCGCGGATACAACCGGGAAATGCGCTTTAGATGAGAGAGAGTTACCAACTCGGTTCTATCGATTTGTTAGATAAGTTTACTCATTTATAAAATAAATTGCGTTTTTTTATTGTTTTACGTAGGTGACTAAAGCCGCTAGACGTTTTTCGATTTCCAGCGCACGCACTCGCCCTATTTTATGACTTGGTTTGTTGTTCACAAACATAAAGTTAGCTTTTGTAGAAAAAACTTATTTGTACGTAAAATTATTTTTCCGAAAAAAAAAAATGTTAAGAAAAATAAACATCGGGAACCCTTTATCCACTGTTTGAAGAAATACCAGGGTAAGCAAGTAAGTAAGAGGTTTGTTTTTATTGATGAACTGTTCAATGACCCCGATCAGCTGGCTTTTTGCTAGTGTTGTATTGATTTCAGTTTGAAACTGCGGTTTCTGGTATCATATGTATTGGAATAATTCATAACTTCCTAACATGTAAACATAAGGTTAGAGAACCCTTCCCGTATCGTTTCTTATCTTATCAAGAGGCCGTCCACTTGGTATGTATATACCCTTTTTGTTACACGTTGTATACCCTTTTTGTTACACGTTGTATATAGATAAAGGAAAAATTGTGAAATGATAAATTTGAAGTTACATAAAATATTAAAATATTATTTTTGCTTACATGACATAAAATATTTTTTTAATAATTATAAACTTACTACCTACCCTTTTTCACATGAACGCGTAGAGATATTAAAGTTGAAATTCATATCAAACACTTCTTAAATCTAATTGCCTCTAAACTGTGAAAAATTCTAAATCAATGCTAGTATTATAAATGCGAAAGTAACTCTGTCTGTCTGTTACGCTTTCCCGCCTAAACCTCACAGCCGATTTTGATGAAGTTTGGCACAGACAATCTTTAGACCCTGAGAAAGAACATAGGCTACCTTTTATCCCGGAAAAATTTGATGTTCCCGAGAGGAATTTAAACAGCGCGATATAACCAAACTCCACGCGGGCGAAGCCGCTGGCGGAAAGCTAGTACGTCATAAATTGTAAACCGCTACGTTTGTACGGCGGAACCCTCGGTGTGCGAGTCCGACTCGCATTTGGCCGGTTTTTTTTTATACGATAGTTTTGTTTTTTACAATTTATGTATTTGTTTTATTAAACGAGAATAATAATATAATATCAATCTTGCCTGAGCCCAAAAAAAAACATCAAATCTTTTTTTTATGTAGGTTTCCTGTCTGCAGAAATTTATTTGACCCTGATTACGTTTTCCCTTAAAATAATAAATAATTACAAATTAACCTTTATTATATTATTTTTCTATCCCTTTGACCATCTGACTTAGCTAACTTTCAATCTACAAAACTAACTTCCAACCCTGAAGTTACAGTCATAACATATTTAGTTGTAAAGCAAAGATCAATACAAATTAAGTAAGCCCAAACACATTACAGTTGCTTCCGATGTGGATTCCCTTGATTCTCTGTCATCTCCATCATCAGGTCAGGCCCAAATCTTCACGGTTTTATAGTATCATCCGATATAAATACGAGTATCAAGTTTTCACCCGAAGCATGCCTACAATTTTCGATAATTGGCCTAAATTTCTTAGAATTTCCATTATCGACACTGACGTGGTAACAATGAGATTACATAGGCAGCATACTCTTTCATATAAAAAAAGAATGGTCAAAATCGGTTCATTAACGATAAAGTTATCAGCGAGCACACATAAATCGAATTGAGAACCACACTTTTGGGAAGTCGGTTAAAAAATAAAATACGCAAAATTTTTATTATGAAGTATCGTCAACATTTGTTTCAGTCTATAATAACCAAAAGTATTTGGGCGCACCAATAAACAAAAATAAAAGTGCCATGTCTGTTACTTCTGTGGTCTATGAATTTAACTTGTATTTGTAAGTACTTCTTCCGCCAGACGGCGCTAGTAATATTTTGCGAAGTATTGTAGAGGTGGGGCGCGGTGAAGAGGGAGCAAATGCTCGAGGTCATTTGGTGAGGGTACGACCTTAAAAAAATTTGTTCAACAAAAATTATAATTAAAATAAATATTTAATTATTAATATTTGTAATCTTTAACTAATTTCTTACGTTTGCATTTCTGCATGAAGAAGACATAAATAAAACGTTCGCGGCAATCTCTATAACTTATAAAATCAGATATTCTAAACATTTTGTCGAATGTGTCGACTTTAATAGTTATTTGATGTTGACCCCTCGACTAGACAATAATTACTTTTTGAAATTACAATTACATTAATGATGTGCTTATAAGTAAATATATATGCCCCTGAAAGGAACAACAGGGTTTTTGTTACATAGTGTATAACAAAAGTAAGATAACAACAGGGTTTTTGTTACATAGTGTATAACAAAAGTAAGATGTTTTTCGAGGTATGAGGAACAGGGTTTTTTTTATAATCATAAACTAGTGCTGTAAAAGATCGCTCTTAGCGACAAGACCGCACATTGTGTCACCCTTTGTAAATCTTTTTATTTATGTTCTTTAATCTACTTATATGGTGTACATAAAGAGTATTCTATTCTATTCTAGTGCTTGACCGCAATCCCGCCTGATGGTAAGCAGCGATGCAATCCGTGATGGGTAAAACGCGCTAGTTTATTAAGAGCCTATTCACTCAAAAAAATGAGTGAATAGGAAGGAAGACGGCAGTTGAGCAAGGCACGACCAACGAGGCCGCGCCAGAGGGAGATTGATCTGGAGACCCTGCACGACCAAACTCCCGACACAACTACATTTGGCGCAACGTACCCGGTACACATCGCAACACAACTGCTCAGACCCGTCCTCCTTACGGCTCCTCGAATACGGTACACGACGAATCGCTTGGCGGCAAGACTTTGTCTGGTGGGTGGTAACTTTTGTCGGTAGCCGATGTTATGGACTATATAACGCAAAAATTCTTTTTGCGTTATATAGTCCCTTAATCCAGGACGGCTTCAGGCTATATAACATCACGCTGTGACCAATAGGAGCGGAGCATAACTAACTCCACGAGAACGAAATCGCTGACGGCCGCTAATCCATACTAATATTATAAATGCGAAAGTAACTCTGTCTGTCTTGTCTGTCTGTTACGCTTTCCCGCTTAAACCTCTCAACCGATTTTGATGAAATTTGGCACAGCCAATCTTTAGACCCTGAGAAAGAACATAGGCTACCTTTTATCCCGAAAAAAAAATGATGTTCCCGAGGGAAATCTAAAAAGCGCGATATAACCGAACTCCACGCGGGCGAAGCCGCGGGCGGAAAGCTAGTTTATTATATGTAGATTATAGTCTAGTCAGATTTAGCTAAATAAATAAAGCATTCGATATATTTATTGTCTTACATTGATATAATATTAAACTACGTATATTATTACTAACTATATTACTAAATATAGTTAGTAATAATATACTAACTATATTATATCAATGTTGTCTTATATTTATTTTCTTCTCTATTATCTGTAGGAATTGCAATAAATACTTTTATTCTTTTTGTGCATCACCTACAGTTGACTAGGAGAAAATGCCTGAGGGATTAAGTCCACTTTTGTATACTAATTTTTACATACGCATACAATTGCAATAAATAAAGCATTGCCAATTTCTATTACTTCAATCTAAGTTATCCATTATTCTAAATTATGCCAACAGCCAATAACGCAATGATTGATGATCGATTTATCTCAAGATATCTCGCGTCTTGAGATTTATCGTTCATTCAAGGAATGCTGCGCGTGAGTGCGTCTATGTGAAATGTGATAGATTGCATGTATTATGTGATCATTCACGTAGGTGGGATCAAGAACATTCCATTTTAATTTTATGAGTGAGATATGTAATAACATAGAAGTACTCAAGAGGCAGTAAGGTTCTGGAGTGGCGGCCACGTACTGGAAGACGTAGCGTAGGGAGGCCTCCAACAAGGTGGACCGATGACCTGGTGAAGGTCGCGGGAAGCCGATGGATGCGGGCAGCACAAGACCGGTCAGCGTGGAAAGCCTTGGGGGAGGCCTTTGTCTAGCAGTGGACATCTATAGGCTGAAGAAGATGAAAAAGAAGACTCAAGAAAAAGCAATGTTAAGATAGCCATCATTCGGGCACGATGCCAGACTCTGGAATGCTTGTGGATAAACCCAAAAACACTACGGTAACCTGGGAAGAATGGAAACCATGACCTTATGCTCTGCAGTGGCGCTTGCGATCATCATATTAACGAGGTAATCCACCATCTTTACTAGAACTTTACTCACGACATTCTTAAACAACACTTAACCCCAAACCATAATTCATTAAGCGTGCTTATCTAAAGTAATTTGTAAGGTCGAACGTACTAGCAAGTAGGTAACAACACTGCTTACCCTATAAAACTCAGTGAAGACATGTAAATGCGGAACAAAAGCCCATTCGTTTTATATGTTTCCTGTTTTTACAAGTGATTTGTGGCGTAAGGCATGATGCACACTTGTTCGGCTCAGCAAATTAGAGAAGAAATTTTCGACCTGAAGCAATCCCTATTGAACCAATCCATACTCTCTCTCTGGCCATCTGGTATCTCTCTCTATCTAACTATACAACGTTATTATTATTCGTAGTTTATACGAACCCTGAATACAGTTTGTTCAGAATAAGCAACTGAATCGATTCCAATCATTTTTTACCATGTTATATTTTTTCCTAAATACATTTCGAAATTGTTACACTGTGGTTACCCAATAGCTAGCGCCAGAGGTCAACGCTTCGCTCGGGCGAGCGAGCCGGGGCGTTCATATTTTTGTTGACATCCAGGGCCTGTAGCCAATGTAACATCGCTTCGTAGCGAAGCGAAATCGAATATCAAACCAACCAATAACGAAAACGATTGATCACGCGACGCGATAAATCACGTGGTCAATCGTTCCCGCTATTGGTTGGTTTGGTATTCGATTTCGCTTCGCTACGAAGCGATGTTACATTGGCTACAGAGGCTGGTAAAATAACAAGCTCATAACTTTGTGATTATTCATTATATCTTTTTATTATGTTATTATTAATAAATTAGCCTTCTGCCAATGAATCGATTCCTGGTAGTTAGTATATTCAAACACTACCATTCATCTTGAATATGTCTATAAAGAAGAAATAGAAAACACACAGACGAAATGTCGAGCAAAATCTCACTATAATATATTAAAATAATAATAATAATAATAATATTATATGTTCGACATTCATTCGGCTTGTACCGAATAAAAAAGCCAGGAGTTATTTCTTCGACAATCTTGTCAGCCGAAAGGATCTACGAAGAAATACACTCACACCCACTGCTGAGCGCTCGTTTATTGAATAGAATAGAATACTCTTTATTATGTACACCGTATAGATTACAGAAACATGAATATAAAGATTACAAAGGGTGACAAAATGGGCGGTCTTTTCATACATACAATATGTAAAGAAAACCCTGTCCGACCCATAAGGATAATAAAGGTTAGGTAAACACATGACCAAATATAATATAAAATTTTACATAATCATCATAGTAACAATACTAATGAATTTTGAAATAATCCTTTTTTCCCGGGAATTAATTCCAATTTCCCCGAAATATGGTAATTTTAAAAAAAGTGACAACACCGGTATTATTATAAGCGAATAGCGACGCGACCACGTCACAGGTGCCGCGTGCCCTGCCCCCCGCCGCCCGCGGAAGGGGTTGCTTATCGCACATGCATTAAGTTACCTCGCGTTTTCAAAATAATATTTATTTTTTTAGGGGGATTTTTTTTTAAGTTTAGCCCGGCTTTGTTGGCATTATTAGAATCAGTTATAGATACCTACCAATACCTTCACGGATCGGACAGGGTTTTCTTTACATATTGTATATAAACACCTGTCTGTGCCGATTAGTACCCGCTACTACAAGTGTGTAGTATGCCCTCGACAGGTATTATGTACACTAAACACTACACGTAATCGTTGTTACAAAGGAATAAACACATCGCACTCATTGTGTAACGCATAATAGCGTTCTTACTATGTGTGTACTTTGTATTATAAATACCATCCTTAGAATATCTAAACTATGTATTTTGAATAGGTTGATAAACCTACATCTCATCTGAAACAAGACAATATTGATAGACATTTAGATCTAGAACATAAGTCGTTAAAGACATTTATTTTATTATTTCAATAAAATTGGGTCCAGAATTGTACCCTGAGGAACACCACTTAATACAGTGACAAGATTAGATAGATATTTTTGATTTATCATCTACGACCGACAATACACTAGCAACTCTGCATTATCAGTCTTAAGTATCTTGTCTTGTTATCTTGGCTGCGAAAATACGGCTGAAAATGAAACACAGCAATCAAATGCTGTTAAGGGACCGAAATCGTAGTGATTTGGACTTCGTCGAACAAAAGTAATTCATTCAAGGACTTCTAAAGCTCTGACATAGTGCAAAATGCTGCTTAGTACTAACATTAAAGTACCATTGAAAATAAGACCTGTCAGCAGGCCATAACATCACTGTTCAATAAAGATGGCGCCGCTGCCGACATTTACGATACGGAAATATACTCACCGAAATTATGTTACTTTTATGATCGACGGAAAAATAAACCATTTTATTTACATTGTTTGTTTTTACTGGATGCGAAAGGAAGAACACGGATTGTCGTGGCATAACTTTGGAAATGCATGAATTTAGTAGTGGACTGTCTTAAGCAGAGTTTTACTTTGTTAATTGTTAAACAACCAAAATCTTAGCGTACCTATACGGTTATGGTTATGGTAAGGGATGGGATGCAAATTAGGTGGAAGGGAGATTTTTCGCAGGGCGGCTGGTAGCAGCCGCATAGTGTTCACCCCAATCGCGAGTCATGGATGACCTTTGTAATATGCAGTAGAATGAAAAAAACAGGATGACTTGTGATTATATTCCCTTCGGCATATTCCTTTCGGTATATTCGCAAACATTAAGCTTTCTATACAAATAATACCCAAGTTAAAAATAAATATGATACTGAAATAGACATAAGTTAAACTTCATTTTTTGATAGAAGCGAATCTAAGCTAAAATATGAAAATCTATAATTTTAATATTGATACGATAAACAAGTGTATGTTCTTTTTTTTTTCTTTTTTTTTTGTTGTTTTTTTTTTGTGTATGTTCTGTGCTAGATAAAATGTTTTATTACCATCTTTGTCGACAGCTTGGCTTTGATGTACAGAAGGCAGCACATCAAGCTACTACAATCTATAAGTTTTCTATAATAGATTTTCAACTTTATCTCTAAAGCATTAAGGCTCCAGGTTGATGGGAAATATTTGACAGTTTAGGGTAGCTTGACCTGCTGTCGTCCGTACCTACTCAATAAGATATTGATTAATTAATTACAAAGTACCTACTAGAGATACTGCACATGGCGTTCTCCAACTTTGGTTTCCCATGGGAATAAAGAAAATTTCGTAAGAAAACCACCATAATTTCTTAGTCTTTTATATCTATGGATATACGATTAGTATGGAGCTCGACGTAGGAATTAATGTCAACATGATTTAACAGAGTGTTGTTGCCTGTGGTGGCGCGCAGGTCACCGTCGCGGCGCGGCGGCGTCTTGTTATTGACTACATCGACGCAGACGCCCGTACAACGGCGGCTTACTCGTATGTAGTATGTACATATTTAAAAGTAGGTAGGTATTGCAGCTACAGTACTCTTCCCATTGCCTGCCACCGTCGAAGCAGCATTCCGTGCACAGGGGCATTCCGCATACAGCGGTATTCCGCGCATAGCGATATTCCACGCAGAGGTATTTTTTAAACTAATGCTTGACCGCAATCCCGCCTGATGGTAAGCAGTAATGCAATCGTTGATGGTAAAGCGAGCTAGTTTATTAAGTTCTCAGTTTTTTTTTTCTGAGTGAATAGTCCATTCACTTAAAAAAAACTGAGGGATAGGAAAGAAGATGGAAGTTGAGCGAGGTGATGAAATGTTATACCCAATAACACAGCCAACGATACTGCCCAGACGGAGATAGATCTGGAGACCCTACACGACCAAACTCCGGACACAACAACATTTGGCGCATCGTACCTGGCACACATCGCAACACAACTGCTCAGGCCCATCCTCTGTACGGCTTCACCCGACATCATGCCGGGGAACACGACGTCTCGTTTGCGGCAAGACTATGGTAATCCGCGCAAAGCGGTATTCCGCGCACAGCGGTATTTTGCGTACAGTTGTATTTCGCACACAGTGATAGCGAACGCATGTATTTATTTATAAATATTGCAGCTTCATACTATCACATAACAGTCACATTCATCTTAGTCAGGAATGCAGACAGATTACCTTTAGATAATCTTACATGTATATGACGTAACATTGTTACTAAAAATAGATTAGATAACGTCAAACTCCATGATATTGCGTTAAAAAGTCAGTGTGTCATGAAATGTTCCTCTTTTATTTTTTACAAATAATGGCCCCGATTCTCTTGTTCAAAAACTAAGCATAATTTAAGTACAGTGCGTCTCTTTCTTTCTATTTAATTAAGAAGAGGACAGAAAATTAGATTAGTCATGTCAAATTCATCCGCGCCTGACGTTTATTAACGTATTTTTAGTCGCCATGTTTTTAATGGCGTCTAAACTGTCTATGGAGTGTCGTAATTTGACAGGACTAAATTAATATGGTATCTTCTATCCTTTTCTTAATGAAATTAAAAGCAAAAATGGCACTGTACTTAAAATTAGTTTAGTATTTGACACAAGAGGTTCGGTACCATTGATTGGGGAAAATATGTGTGGGTTAACATGAAATTATAGAATAACACCTCATGTATCCAGAACACTGGTGATATCAACCCCTTTTTACATTATTGCGTGATAGCAAAGACAGGGTTGTGTCTTTTTTTTTTTTTTGTTACGCGAGTCTGTTTTGTATCTGTGAATCTTTGTATGTGCGTCGACAAAGATATTACCTACAACTTATATAGCTCTATTTATCGCTTTGTCTACTAAGTCATCCCTTGGCAATAAGCTAGCTTTTGTTTTTATAAACTCGAAATGGCGAATTATAGAACGCAATATGAATCCATACTAACATTATAAATGCGAAAGTAACTCTGTCTGTCTGTCTGTTACGCTTTCCCGCTTAAACCTCTCAACCGATTTTGTTGAAATTTGGCACAGATAATCTTTAGACCCTGAGAAAGAACATAGGCTACCTTTTATCCCGGAAAAATTTGATGTTCCCGAGGGAAATCTAAAAAGCGCGATATAACCGAACTCCACGCGGGCGAAGCCGCGGGCGGAAAGCTAGTAATAAATTAAAACATGACCACGTGCGGCATTAATATTGCATAGTGCTTGAGGAATTAGTGGTACCAAGTCTGAGATCGAAATAAAATAAACTTATTTTAATTTTCAGTACTTGTTTTTTGTAGTGTGGCACTAGTTATGACTTTGTGCCAATTTCAAGTAAAATAAAAATCTTCAAAAGTTCTTCCTTCTTTCTTTTTTGGCTTCGCATGGTTTGTGCATTTAGCCAATGTCACGTAATGAATTACTCATGTCAAAAAAGACGGCCGCGTAACCGTTTTACGAGGGAGGTTTGAGACAAAGTCATGATGCATGATGGAGTTTGTCATGACGACTAGCTTCATTTTATTGACTGACCGACCTTCTGACAATTCAAAAGTGCCTGTAACTGGTTTATTTGAAATAAATGATTTGATTTTGATTTTGATGTGACCACTATGCTGCGATATTTCACTGTTCTTAATGAATTATTTACAGAATGCACTTTTTACAACATAAATTACGCACTTTTATTTAGTAAACAACACTATAAATAATTTTAAAAGTCACACTCTGCTTGACTTTCCCGCCAAAACCCCAATTTCAGTACTTCTTTTTCTTTCAGAAAAGGATAGTAGATAAAAATTAGTCCTGTCCTGTCAAATTAAGATGCTCCATAGACAGCTTTGACGTAATCAAAACCATGGCAACTAAAAGTACGTTAATTTACGTCGGACTTAGACTATTTTGAGACCTTTGAAAAAAAAACAGATTTCTATCCACACAACGATATATTGATTCTTCTTATCCTTCATACTTATTTTGCGTAACCTTTTCTATTAGCATATTATAATCTGTAACATTTTCCCCACCTAATGACGTCACTGGTGACCTCATAATGGCGTCATCTACGAAACTTGCGTGGTCGTTATATGTTTATGTAGGTATCGGTAATGGCTAACGCATCCAAATGGAATCTGTCGATTGAGTGACTTGGAATGAAGAGCGGAGGTGGTATCTTCGAATTTATTATACTTATAGCTCTGGTGTCCCACTTTCTTTGTGTAATACGGAAAGTCTTGTGGCGTCTTGTATTGTGCATTTGTGAACGCGCCTTAGAATACATGGCGCCGCCGTCTGAATTATGTTTCAGATAAGTATACAACAGAAATACAGTGGAAAGAGCTATGATAGGAGTTTCTCTGCGTGATCGAATCAGAAATGAGGAGATCCGCAGAAGAACCAAAGTCACCGACATAGCTCTGCAAGTCGCTAAACTTAAGTGGCAGTGTGCAGGGCACATTGTTCGTAGAACCGATGGCCGATGGGGCAGTAAGGTTCTGGAGTGGCGGCCACGTACTGGAAAACGCAGCGTAGGGAGACCCCCAACAAGGTGGACCAATGACCTGGTGAAGGTCGCGGGAAGCCGATGGATGCGGGCAGCACAAGACCGGTCATCGTGGAAAGCCTTGGGGGAGGCCTTTGTCCAGCAGTGGACATCTACATATAGGCTGAGGAAGAAGAAGAAGTATACAACGATATTTTTTTTTTGTTACACGATACCTGAATATAGAATGTTCAGAATAACCAACTGAATCGATTCCAATAATTTTTACACCATGTTATGTTTTTTCCCAAATACATTTTGAAATTGTTGCAGTGTGGTTACCGAGGGCGCAACTGAAACAAGCTGACGGTAGATCATAGGCGCATAGTGAGACAGAGCCCCCGCGCCGCCGTGCTGCTGCGGCGTGCCTTCGGCGGGCGAGCGGTGCGTTGGCAATATTTTTGTTGGGACAACCAGGTAAGATAACAAGCTCATAAATTTGTGGTTTTTCATAATATTTAAAAATACTGGACACGTGTTTCGGGTTTTGCATATATAAAAAATAATGTTGTATTTATGTCAGTCAGGAACGCATAAATCTCTTTTTTTAGGATGGAATGTTACCAAATGACTTCTCCCGCTCTGAGTGGAGCGGAATGGCGTGTCAGACTTTTGCTGACTAAAATCCAACCATGTTTCTTCACTTGCCTGTGGGCCAGGGCCCACGGTATCTCTTTCGAACATCTCGCGACCCTGATGGAACGCACCCCTGTTAAGTGGCAATACGAATTTTACGATCCCGGAACGGAACCATAGCGTTCCTATAAAAGCTACCTCCACTCGCTCATTAACAGCCTTGTTCCACTTTGGTATTCCATTATACATATACATAATCAGCCTATAGTGGTCTCATTGTTGGGACAGAGGCCTCCTCTCGGGGAGAGGGAGTGAGCCGTAATCTACCACGCGGGCCCAGTGCGGGTTGGTAGAGGTCCCACGTCCTCGAAGTTTTGCCTCTAGGACACGCCGGTTTCCTCACAATGTTTTTTCCACCCTAAATTAAATTATTCTATGCTATCATTCATTGATTAGCATTCAGGCCGTTAGTTGAACGGCCGCCTTTACTTAAACTAGCAGGGTAATTGCGTAATACACTATTAGTAGCAATGGGTTTAATTTTGACAGTTCAACATTCATTGTGTAATTGACGTTATTGAGCAGACACATTTCTCGAGCACGTGGAGCAATGGATTAACGATATATTGAAATTGAGAGTACGCAATTAGGGAACAATATATTGAAATTGAGAGAGGCTGACAGCCTCCGTGGCGTAGCGGTAGCGGACGCGGCCGCTGCGCAAGGAGGCGCGAGTTCGATCCCCGCACAGTGCAAATATTTGTATGCATGAATATGAATATTTGCACTGGTCTGGTCGGGCCTCGGAAAGCACGTTAAGCCGTTGGTCCCGGTTGCCATACGAACATCTAGTGGCAGTCGTTAAAGGGTTGTTGGAGCCCTCAAAAAGTCCAACAATAGGTCAGCTGCAATGCTTCGATGTCGCCTTCGGGTTGTGGAGGTCAGACAGCAGTCGCTTCACGGAAAATGTCAAAGTTTAGCCATATCAGCAGTTAGACTGGTAAAAGCGGACCTCAGACTCCAAAGCTGAAAAAGCTTTGGATGCGACTGGGATAAACGCTGAGATGATGATGATATTGAAATTGAGAGTACGCAATTAGGGAGCTGTTGTCTGGCGACATAAACATCCCTATTTAATAAAAAAAAAACGATATTTCCATTATGAGCTCAAAACAAAAGAATGACGCCCTTTTCTGTCTATAAAGCCTATAAATCATCATCAACCTTTTTTTTAATCGTCCAACTGCTGGTAGCACAGGTCTGCTCTCATACAGAGAAGAATTGAGCGTAATCACCACGCTTGCTCAATGCGGGTTGGCGATTTCAGACTTAAAGTCCACGTTTCCTCAAGATGTTTTCCTTCACCTTGTAATCAGTCAAGATATACTTAGAAAGTACATATAACTTAGAAATGTTACATTGGTACTTGTCTGACCTGGAATCTTGAGAGGCTGGTGTTTTAACCACTAGGCCACCAAAACTATTCAAACACATAAAACACAGAAACAACCTATAAATAACACGTTACTAAACAGCCAAACTTTGGGCGATTCCCCGAACGATTAGGCCATTGGCGGTGCCCTAGTCACGGTACGGTGTAGACGAGTTATGTCATCGGGCGTGTCACGAGCGTGCTGACGCCTCCGTGCCGGCACGACCACGACAGTGATGGGGCTATTATCGTTTTAAGTAATACATTTATAGAAGATATGAAGGCATCGGTAGGTGCCGATGGCCGATGGGGCTGTAAGGTTTTGGAATGGCGGCCACGTACCGGAAGACACAGCGTGGGGACGCCCCTAACAAGGTGAATCGATGACCTGGTGAAGGTCGCGGGAAACCGATGGATGCAGGTAGCACAAGACCGGTCATCGTGGAAAGCCTTGGGGGAGACCTTTGTCCAGCAGTGGACTTCTATAGGCTGTAGAAGAAGAAGAAGACAGGTATAAAGTTAGTCGGCCTAAAATTAGCAATAGTTCCTTTTTTCGAATCGGCGTGAACTTGAGAACTACACATGTGGACATGCAATAAAAGGAACGGATATTTTTTGAAGTGGAAATACCTTTAGTAATTCGAAATGATTCTTACCAAACTTTTTCTAATCCATCGACCCTACTTTTTTCTATCCATACTTGAGTCTTGATGTACTTATAAGCTAAGCTGTAGTAGGAATAAGAAATCGTTTTTAACTTTCAACCACCCTCTATAAATCGCACTTACACCTAATGAATAAAACAGCAACAAAATCCCATTTCACTACTTGCTAACGACCAAAAAATTAGGTCATCCATAATCAAAAGATCGACCCTAGCTACCTGACCTAAAACCGTCCAGGCAAGCCTTGTAACCTACAAATCTAGCCCCGTAGCGTGTCTCTAGAATAATTTGGATAATAACACTAAAAAACTTAGGCAGTAAATGGAATCCAGTAGTTGACGGCTAAAACAACAAAAAAAAAAACCTTTTATGGAACAGTGCAGGGGTAATGCAGTTGTCGTAAAAAAATATGGCATTAGTCATCTGTTCATACGTAATGGTTTCCAGCTAATCTTTTACCAAATGCGAACAAAATTAAATGGCTTGAATTCTCATGATGGGCGTGACCCAGCTTCTGGCCTATAGAGCAAGTAAGGGGGCAAGTCAAATTTCAGGGTCGCATCAATATGTAGGGCAGGTAGACGCAAATGATCGTGTAAAGTCATCATCAACATCTCAGCGTTAATCCCAGTCACATCCGCAGCTTTTTTTCAGCTTTGGAGTCTGGGGTCCGCTTTACCAGTCTAACTGCTGATTTTGGCTAAACTTCGATATTTTCCGTGAAGCGACTGCCGTCTGACCTCCACAACCCGAAGGCGATATCTAAGCATTGCAGTTAGACCAATTGCTGGACTTTTGGGGGCTCCAACAATCCGTAACGACTGCCACTAGATGTTCATATGGCAACCGGGACCAACGGCTTAACGTGCTTTCCGAGGCACGACCAGACTAGTGCAAATATTCATATTCATGCATACAAATATTTGCACTGTGCGGGGATTGAACTCACGCCTCCTTGCGCAGCGGCCGCGTTCGCTACCGCTACGCCACGGAGGCTGTCAAATGATCGTGTAAAGTCCCCGTTTATATATTGATAAGTAATCAGGAGAGTTATGTATTATAGTTTTAGTTAGGATACATGTTCTGCGAGATATCCAGGGGTAGCTGCCAAGCCATCCGGGTACGCCCATGGTTCTCATTACTAAATATACTTTAAGTGGTTCTAGGTCTAAACCTCATTGAACTCCTGGACCCCATAGACACGGGTTTGCGGCACATAAGGATCGGTAAGGACCAGACCCTATTCGATGGCTCGTTTATTTAATGCGCGCCTCAATGAGATGTCAGCACATCGTGACGGACCACGGGCCTCAAAGAGATGTTAGCATGTATCGTGACGGGGTCCACGAAGACCAATGCCTGCCAAAGCCTAGGGTTGTTCAAAAGATATACCGTGGCCCTGGCGCACAGGCAAGTAAAGAAACACGGCTGGAGTTTATACAGTAAAAGTCTGACACGCCTTTCTCCGCTCTGCCCAGATTGGGAGAGGTACTGATGAGTACCCATCCGCAAAAAAGATCAGAGCAATTCTTGAGACTAAAGGCAATTTAACAGCACGCCACGACCCAGAATAGGAGCCACAAACTACAAAAAACGAACCAATAGCAATGGCGGGCGATAACTTTACGAGGACGATGTCGCGTGCAGAAGCATCACATAAAAGCGCCATTACAATTTGACCCAGAAGCGATTTATTTGCCTTCACATTGCTATTTTATTAAGCGACACATTAACATCGCCAGCTCAAAATATTTTGTCGAAAATAAGCAAATAAGAATGCGATTTGGTAACCCAGATTTAGCTCAAAACGGTCTCCAAAGCCTCGAGAACAGGCGTGCCAGCGTGTCGGTGTTCTATAGGATGCATTTTGAAGAGTGTGCGAGGAAATTGCATGATTTAATTCTCCCGAGTTTCCACCCTTATGTTGTTGACGAAGCGTTTCGCATCGTATTTATACCTCGTATATCGACGGTTCAATAGTAATGTACGATATGTCTATAAATAGTTATGAGTGTCCAACTACCACCAAATAGTCACAATGTTAATTACCATGTCGACCTTACCGCTGTTCGGGGCGTCACACAAAGGTATTTGACGCACGGTAGTCCATAAAACATCCGATAAAAACTACAGGCTGTATCCTAAATAGGGTGATGTTAAAACTAATAGCCAAGAAAAGCTTAAAGCCTGTATTTCATTTGATGGCAAGAACCTTTGGCACAAAGAAAACTGAGACTTATGCAGGAAAGAAACATCAGGGTTTCTGCGCCAATTCTTTTGATCACAAGTTTAATTAAGTTCAACTTTTTCCTTCTATTTTATTAAAAAAAGGTAAGAAAATAAATATTAGTTGTGTCCTGTCAAATTAGTCCGCGCCTGACGTAAATTGAGGACTAATTTATTACCCGACTGCCAGGAAGGGTTATGTTTTTTTTATGTCTTTTTCAGAACGAAAAGACTGCACTGGTGCCAGTATCATCTTACTACTTCCCTAAAAACGGTGCCGTCTGTGTCCAATAGAAGACTGGAATTAAAGAAAGTATACCAACACTACAGCTATTTACTTAGTAAAGGAAAATATGGTGGAAACTGGCGTATTGAAACCAGAAATTCGTAGAAATGTAACACCTACCAACCCGCACTTGGGCCGCGTGTTGGTTTATAGCGCGCTCCCGCAAGAAACAGGTTTTCCACCTGTGAGAACATTCATTATAGTCGTCATCATTTCAGCCGAAAGACGTCCACTGCTGGACATAGGCCTCCCCCAAGGATCTCCACGACAACCGGTCCCGCGCCCCCCCATCCAGCGGTTTCCCGCGACCTTCACCAGGTCGTCGGTCCACCTTGTCGGGTGCCTACCCACGCTGCATCTTCCGATGCGTGGTCGCCACTCGAGAACCTGTCGGCCCCATCGGGCGTCAGTCCTACGGGCAATGTGCCCGGCCCACTGCCACTTAAGTGTTGCGATTCTTCGGGCTATGTTGGTTATTCTCGTTCTTCTGGGAACATTACAGGTTGATTATATGAAGAGCTAGTTGTCACATCACAAAACGTAATGCCTTACTGAAAAGAGACTTGATCAGGCTTCTAGGAAATCACGAATGTGCACATATACACAGCGTTTAATCTCGCTCCAGTTATAAATACACCCTGTATAGAAGTGTGTAGACTCAGTCACGGCCGGTCCGTTCCGCGTACGACATGCCAGAAGATATAAATTTACTGTCGATAGGGTTGCCACTTATATTTTTTTTTTAATAATTGTATTTAGTGCTAGGATTAGCAAGCTGAAGTGGCAATGGGCTGGTCACATATGCCGCAGGACAGACAACTGTTGGGGTAAACGTGTCCTCGAGTGGAGACCACGTCTCGGCAAAAGTTTCGTAGGACGCCCTTGGGCGAGATGGAGCGACGACATCAAAAAGGTAGCTGGTAGTGGCTGGCAGAGAACTGCTCAGGATCGAGCTTGTTGGCGTGCCATGAAGGAGGCCTATGTCCAGCAGTGGTCTAGTAGAGGCTGATGATGATGAAATTAGTGCTTGACCGCAGTCCTGCCTGATGGTAAGCAATGATGCAATCGTTAATGGCTAAGCGCGCTAGTTTATTAAGAGCCTATTCACTAAAAAAAACTAAGTGAATAGGAAGGAAGGCGGCAGTTGAGCGAGGCGATGCAATGTTAAACCCAACGACACGACCAACGATGCTGCGCCAGAGGAACAATAATCTGGAGACCCTCCACGATCAAACTCCCGACATAACTACATTTGGCGCATCGTACCCGGCACACATCGCAACACAACTGCTCAGACCCATCCTCCATACGGCTTCACCAGACATCAATTTGGGATTCATCATCATTATCATTTCAGCCGAAAGACGTTCACTTCTGGACATAGGCCTCCCCCAAGGTTCTCCACGACGATCTGTCCTGCGCCTCCCGCATCCAGCGGTTTCCCGCGACCTTCGCCAGATCGTCGATCCACCTTGTCGGGGGCCTACCCAATTTGGGATAAAAATTCGGAAGAAATTGAAGGTGAAAAGTGTTTAGAGTGAGCTGTCAGTAAAGCCAATCACTCAATCTCTAGCATTAGGTAGAATGAAAGTTCCATCCTCACTTCACCTTTCACGTTGATATGCTCCAAAGCCTGGAGTACAGGCGAAGACTAGCCAGCCTGTCGGTGTTTAATTCCCCTTTCTCCGCCCAACATTACGTAGTGAAGGAAAGTCTAAGCAAATGATGAATTTGATGTCAACGCTGCGTGTCAACCCTGAACATTGCCTAGACATTACGTAATTATACCTAGTGCCAAAACCGACGTGCTGTGACTAGGCTTCTTTTGAATAATAATTGTAATGTTATTGTTTATACTGTAATAGAGAAATAAAGTGCATTTTTTGTTTTTCATAATATATGCATCTTTATTCCGAAATTCAAAGATATTTTATTTTTTAATATTCGCATATTCCACAGCTGTATGAAATTAAAAAAATATATATACTCTGGCCAAATCTTCAGCCTATAGAGGTCCACTGTTGGAGAAAGGCCTCCCCCAAAGCTTTCCACGATGACCAGCCTTGTGCTGCCCGCATCCATCGGCTTCCCGCGACCTTCACCAGGTTATCGGTCCACCTTATTGGGGGCATCCCTACGCTGCGTCTTCCAGTACGTGGCCGCCACTCCAGAACCTGACTTCCCCATAGACCATCGGTTCTAGTGATCATCATCATCAACCTTTTTATCGTCCCACTGCTGGGCACAGGTCTCCTCTCATACAGAGAAGGATTCGGTTCTAGTATTGTGCAGCAGAAACAAACACAGAGTGAAGTTTCCTTGGGACTATATAAGCACTAGCTTTACGCCCGCGGCTTTGCCCGCGTAGAGTTCGGTTATATCGCGCTTTTTAGATTTCCCTCGGGGACATCAAATTTTCCCGGGATAAAAGGTAGCCTATGTTCTTTCTCAGGGCCAGCGACTTCGTTCGCGTGGTTTAGTTATGCTCCGCTCCTAATGATCGCAGCGTGATGTTATATGGCGTAAAGCCTTCCTGGATTAATGGGCTATCCAACGCAAAAAGAATTTTTCAAATCGGACCAGTAATCCCGAGATTAGCGCGAACAAACAAACAAACAAACTCTTCAGCTTTATATATTAGTATAGATTTATTTATGGGTTTTGCAAAGATATATTATATTTTATTATTTATTAATGGGTTGTGCATAAAATGGAACACAATAATAAAAATAAATTATTACTATTTCGTTTAAATTTCTATTCACACAATTAATTACATTTGTATATTGAAAATATCTCTAATAAATTTTAAACTATATTATTAAAACTTATTATTGGCAACAAATAATTAATTGTGTTTTTGAATCTATTAAAACACAACAGTCACCAAGTCATCACTATATTTCAATCATTGCCAATTAAATCTATGACCTAATAGACTACGTCATGGTGTATTGGATTCTACTCACAGCCTACTGCAAGTGTGCAAACAATACTAATTAGGAACTATTTATACCTATCGATACTACTATTACATAGTACTAGCACAGTATAAGAATCATACAGTAGGTCGACGCCTTTGATCTCGTGTAAAATGCCGACATCGTCTAGACAGTAACGCATCGGCCAGAGTTGTCACAAATAAACAATATTTATGAAATTATTTATTTATTGCAGATCAACATCGATAGCTGTATTATATTTAATTAATTTGCTATTTTTACTAAGGGAACAACTCGAGATAGATTTAGGTTATTTAGATGTCATTTTCGTAAACAGCACCCCAATCCACCTCGGAATTAACACCCATATCATATTAATATACATTTAAATTGGCGCCCGCCATCTTCGATTTCAAAAAGGGTGGCTTTTTCGTAACAAGCACCCCAATTATACTCAAAATTGACACTCATATCAAATTATAAAAAATATGACGTCCGCCATTTTGGATGTCAAAAAGGTTGGCTTTTTCGTAACAAGCACTCCAATTATACTCAAAATTGACACTCATATCAAATTATAAAAAAATGACGTCCGCCATGTTGGATGTCAAAAAGGATGGCTTTTTCGTAACAAGCACCCCAATTATACTCAATATTGACTCTCATATCAAATTATAAAACAAACAAATAAAAAAACAAACACGCGCCCTTAATGATAGATACCGAGCTACGAACATCGTTTTGTTCGCAAGTCGAGTGACGCTTACCCGCGTCTGGTCCCTCACACCGCGCACGATTGCTCTTTCTAGACGTCTTCGTTGGACGACTGTATGATTTTTAGACTGTGGTACTAGTACGGAAGATGTTATTAGACGATCACTATTCAGGTTGTGACCTAGTCAGTCCGCTACAACAATGAGAGAGGGGTGATTCTGACTCTCATACTAAACATTTTTTTAATAATTATGAGTTGAGCGCAATCCTGCCCGATGGTAAGCAGTGATGTAATCGTTGTTGGTAAAGTGCGCGAGTTTATTAAGCATATTCACTTAAAAAAAAACCGGCCAAATGCGAGTCGGACTCGCACACCGAGGGTTCCGCTGTACAAACGTAGCGGTTTACAATTTATGACGTACTAGCTTTCCGCCAGCGGCTTCGCCCGCGTGGAGTTCGGTTATATCGCGCTGTTTAAATTCCCCTCGGGAACATCAAATTTTTCCGGGATAAAAGGTAGCCTATGTTCTTTCTCAGGGTCTAAAGATTGTCTGTGCCAAACTTCATCAAAATCGGTTGAGAGGTTTAGGCGGGAAAGCGTAACAGACAGACAGAATTATTTTCGCATTTATAATACTAGCATTGATTTAGATTTTTTCACAGTTTAGAGGCAATTAGATTTAAGAAGTGTTTGATATGAATTTCAACTTTAATATCTCTACGCGTTCATGTGAAAAAGGGTAGGTAGTAAGTTTATAATTATTAAAAAAATATTTTATGTCATGTAAGCAAAAATAATATTTTATGTAACTTCAAATTTATCATTTTCACAATTTTTCCGTTATCTGTCTGTACTATAATATAACGTTGCTTCGTGCCGAATTTCAAGATTCTGAGTTCACGGGAAGTACCTTGTAGGCAAAGAGATTTAAGATATATAGAGAATCAAAATGGCATAGAAAAACTGTGATCCCATGGCTCAGTTCCGCCATCTAGTACAATATAGCAAAATTAGATCGACAATTGGAGACATCAAATAGTAAAAATGAAATAAGTTTATATAAAATATATTCAGCTATTGCCCGGTAGGTGGCCAGTGTGGTCTATGTTGCCAGATCCGATTTAATACCCTAGTATAGTTCAAATCGGGTAAATAAATATTGAAAAGTAAATAAATTAAGTGAAACTTGTCTTGTACAAACAAAAACTGTTTTAGAATTTTATTCGCTACTATTCATTTACCGTGACACCGTCTATTGGCATTTTAGATGTTTTATGCTTACGAATTATTTTAACGCTCAGTTTATTGCGATTTTTGAGTGTAATAGACCTTTTAGGCCATAAAGCGCATTTTGTTTTGCAATTTTCGTTTGCATTTCGTTTTTAGCAAAATTATTCTTTTTACACGTTTGTTTGCAAATATTTTTAAATGGCAATGCAAAAAACTGTGGTAGGGTTTGTATCATTTCGATATAAAGTTATCGATAATATTCAAAGAAGTTACTACGACGATGTTTTTTCGCATTATGATAGCTTGAAACAAAAAATTAGGAAGCAGAATAATTATGGGTAATTTCAAGTTCACAAGTTTCTTATTTATATAATTCTTTTAATATAATAGGCGTTAAAGTTTAAAATTGCCGATTAGTACTGAAAATCTTAATAATTGCTTATTTTTTAATTTTTAAATAATTCATTTATAATCAATATGAAGAAAAAGGAAAGTCGTAAAAAGGAAGGTCGTTTATGCCTTTGTGATAGAACTCTGAGGATCTAGACTGCACAAACTGTGTGAAAGCAGAACTGCCTCCTGGGAAGAAAACTTCTTGTCACGTAGATAATTGACCAAATCACGACAAAAATGGTAGTCTGCTGGAGCAAGACCTTTACAAGATTCGTACGCCATTATCTTTAAAAACGGCAGAAAAATCACGGTTATTGTATGGGAGCCCGCCTTCAGTATTTATTTTATTTTAATTATTTATTTGTAATTTGAATATATAACCAAATATTCTGTGAACATTTTAAGCGTCTATCTGTTTCCGTTATTAATATGGAGCAAAAAACGGCAAGAATTCACGTTTGTTGTATGGGAGCCCCCTTAAATATTTTATTATTTTTATTCTTAGTACTTGTTGTTATAGCGGCAACAGAAATACTAACACAATCTCTGGAAATTACAACTGTCTCGCTATTACGGTTTATGAGATACAGCCTAGTGACAGACGGACAGACGAACAGAGAAGTCTCATGAATAGGGTTCGTTTTACCTTTTAGGTACGGAATCCTCAAAATCACAAAGTAGCTCGCAATCATTGTACTACATATACGTACCTACATATTTTATGAATATATTTCATTATAAATAAGTTATGTAATCTATGTACTTATCCACTTAACCGTAAATTTTATTCCAATTTTTACGGTTAAGTAGAAAAGTACTGAAATTAATAACTTACTATTTCATTTCTAATACAAGGTACCGATTCTTTTTTTTTTTTAATTTGATCGACAAGTCTTTCCAAAGTAGATAACTTCTCTTTTAAAATGCATTGAGCATAATTTCGACGAATGAGACGGAAGCCAATTTTCTTCTCTACGGTCTATCTGGACAAATCGTATCCACTTTTTCCCTACGACATTATTTTTATTCGGAAACCAAAAATAACAAAAACCTAGATAAATGAATAGTAATTGTTCATTCAATTTTGTTTATTAATATGATATGATTATGTTTAAATAGAGTTAATAATAAATAAACTTGAAATATAGTAATATTTTAAGTTTATTTAGCTATATTTTAAATGTCAATGAAATACAACAAAATGTATTCATCTTAATATGTATTATCGATAACTAAATCGATAAACAACATTACTACATCTCTACAAGAAAATAGTAAAACTACACAACAATAGAGGGCGCTTATTACAATAATGGAAAATTTTCTAGAACTAAGATTTTTTTTTAAATTTGAATTGCAGACGAAATATAAATAATTCATAGAAAAACATTCCGAAGTTAGGTCCAGTCGTACTTAAAGGGACAATAGACCTAGGTATTTGGTATAAATTTCAATTTGATACCTTTATTAGTTCGTGAGAAATAAGGTAGTAAGTTTCATTTTATTAAAATATGTTTATTATATTATATAACTAAAAAAATGTGATTTTCGCAATTTTTCCTATATTTGCATAATATGTCAATCCTTCATGCCAAATTTCAAGATTCTGAATTTACGGGAAGTATCCTGTAGGTTTTGATTCCTTTGCGAGTGTCGAAAATTTGTTGAAAATATCGATATATCGGCTGTATCTTTTGATTGGATTGGCTTAGAAGTTTGATATTTTCACAGCTTAAAGGGACAATAGACCTAGGTATTTGGTATAAATTCCAATTTGATAACTTTATTCGATCGTGAGAAATAAGGTAGTAAGTTCCATTTTATTAAAATATGTTTATTATATTATATAACTGAAAAAATGTGATTTTCGCAATTTTTCCTATGTTTGCATTATATGACAATGCTTCATGCCAATTTTCAAAATTCTAAGTTTACGGGAAGTATACTGTAGGTTTTGATTCCTTTGCGAGTGTCGAAAATTTGTTGAAAATATCGACATAATCGGCTGTATCTTTTGATTGGCTTGGCTTAGAAGTTTGATATTTTCACAGCTTAAAGGGACAATAGACCCGAGTATTTCATGTGAATTTCAGCTTGATACGTCCACGCGTTCTTGAGATAAAGGGTGGTGACAGACAGACAGACAGACAGACAGACAGACAGACAGACAGACAGACAGACAGACAGACAGACGGACAACAAAGTGATTCTATAAGGGTTCCGTTTTTTCCTTTTGAGGTACGGAACCCTAAAAAATTGTAAATAGGAAGGAAGACGGCAGTTGAGCGAGGTGATGCTATGTTAAACCCAACAACACGACCAACGATGCTGCGCCAGAGGGAGATTGATCTGGAGACCCTCCACGACCAAACTTAAATTAATTAAATTAATAATAGTGTGTTACGCAATTAGGGTGCTGTTTGTGAAACTTACACACACAAGCACACTGTAATAAGCTAGGGATCTTAAATATTTATGAAATAAAAATTTCAATTGGATAATTTACAAGATTCCGCCGATTAATTTTGAAATAAAAAAGAACAATATCGGCATAATATACATATACCAAAGGTTAATTAAAAATATAAATGTATAGTACCTACACAATCGATGCAACCGATTCGTTCAACAGCTTTCGAGCAGTCCACTTGTATAAGTTTGAATTTGAACACTATTACGAAATAACTCTTGGTTTTGGTGGCGCCACTTTCGCAATCGAAAAGAATTTGAATTTGAATCAAATAAGAATTTGACTCAATATGCAATTACTCAATACACTCTTATTGCACTCTAATAGACTCTTCAATGTGTATACTATAGCCAATATATCAGTAATTACGTCAACCACTAATAGACATTATATATTCAACTCAGAGTGTTCGTGCAAATACTTTCAAGCAAGCAAACAAACAGACAATTTTGTAATATAAACAACGAGGAGGATAAGAACACTTCAGGCTTGTTTACAATTGTAGCATTGCGCGGGTTATTTTGAGGAGCTGAGCAGAAGTTCATTCTATCAAGTATCAAGAAGTATCAAGTCGTGGTGGCCTAGTGGTTAAAACACCAGCCTCTCAAGTATGAGAGTGCAGGTTCGATTCCAGGTCAGGCAAGTACCAAAGTAACTTTTCTAAAGTTATATGTATTTTCTAAGTATATCTTGGACACCAATGACTGAAGGTGAAGGAAAACATCTTGAGGAAACCTGGACTTAAAGTCTGAAATCGCCAACCCGCATTGAGCAAGCGTGGTGATTACGCTCAATCCTTCTCTGTATGAGAGGAGACCTGTGCCAAGCAGTGGGACGACTAAAGGTCGATGATGAGCAGAAGTTCCGGCTATACATAGTCAAATATTTCAGCAGCTGTTAAAGTTAATATAAAAAAGACTTCAACTACTTTCATTTAAATTTAATGTAAACAAAACTTACACTTCATTTAATATTAAAGTAGAATGAACGAAAAACGTAAAAACTTCTCTGCCTTCACTTAAAGTTCCAACTTCACAAAAGTTCAACTGCCTTCATTTAAAATTAGTGTAACAAATACTTAACTATTTCATTGAAAGTTAATGTAGTCAAACCTTCAGATGTCTTCCTTTAAAGTTAATGTAACAAAGACTTCAACTGCCTTCATTTAACGTTAACGTAATAAAGACTTTAACTGCCTTCATTTAAAATTAATGTAAAAAGGACTTCAACTGCCTTCATTTAAAGTTACTATAAAAAAGACTTTACTCCCTTCCTTTAAAGTTAATGTAACAAAGACCAACTGCATCATCTATATCTATACTAATATATAAAGCTGAAGAGTATGTTTGTATGTTTTTTTGTTTGTTTGTTCACGCTAATCTCTGGAACTACAGGTCTGATTTGAAAAATTATTTTTGCGTTGGATAGCCCATTAATCCAGGAAGGCTTTAGGCTATATAACATCACGCTGCGACCAATAGGAGCGGAGCATAACTAACTCCACGCGAACGAAGTCGCTGGCGGCCGCTAGTTTAAAGTAAATGTAATAAAGCCTTCAACTGCCTTTATTTAGAGTTAATGTAACAAAGACTTCAACTGCCTTCATTTAAAGTTAAAGTAAAAGAGATTTCACTGGCGCCATTTGAAGTTAAAGTAACAAGGATTTCACTGACTTCATTTAAAGTTAATGTAACGAAGGCTTCATCTGCCTTCTGTAAAAAATCACGGTATTTCTATGGTTTTTTTTAAATATTTTAGTGTTGATCCTCTATCCTCCATCCTTCATTCACTCCAGCACACCAGGAGTACATCGCCTGAAACCCCCTGTAAGTCCAGACGCTTCATTATTTGGAAGTGCTTGCTCGTGGTTTCTCTCCGTATTTCAGTTTCAATATACCTAATGTGCGCCTATTTTACAGATATCGAGGGTACATGAAATCAAAACAGTCGACGGTGTTTCCGTCACATTACAATTTGAGTGTCTTCAAGGCTAGAGTGAATAGGCTCTTAATAAACTAGCGCGCTTTACCATCAATGATCGCATCACTGCTTACCATCAGGCGGGATTGCGGTCAAGCGCTTGTTTATAACTTATAAAAAAAAAAAGTCCTAAATAGTCAACGTATCTTTCATTTAACACCTATACTATAACAGACAGTATTCATTCCAGCACCGCATTATGAATGCCCTTTATATCATCGACACGACGCCATTCAAATCAAACCCACGTGTGGCAATGCCCGGGTCAGAGATCAATAGCAATCAGAGCATGAATATGTAACAGCCTAATTATTTTGTTATTTATTAAAATCGTTAAAAGAATTATCACGTTTTCGTCACATGATAATCATTAGTGTAGAGAGCTGTAGTGGCCCTGAGAGTTGAATGTCATGGGTCCAAACCCAGAGAGCAGTGGCAGATTTATCAGCTGGCTGAGGAACAAGTCGTGGTAGTTAAAAGACTAGCCACAAGAATGGTTTTCGATGAGGTTTGATTCCAGCAGCCTAATCGGCGAACACTGTCAAATGATTGCGACTATATATACGAGTTGTTGACGAGTATATACACAATTTTTTTTTTATTCCGGGGTGGAAAATCCTCAATGGATGTCCTGGGGAGGGCGATGGGGTCTGTCAGACTCCTACTGACTAAAAACCACCCCGGTGTCCCTCCGGTCACGTGCGCACGGAGCCGCGGGAGTCCTTGATTCTGCCGCGGCCCCACACTGTCGTGCCGGCACGGTCTGTCCGGGCCTCGCCTTCTGCACGGGGTAGTGAGGTGTTAAACTACCCCGTGCATCGCCTCTGAAGCGCACGCCGACACACGCGCGCGCCTCCGCCTCGTGGTCCAATATATTGGGACAAACAGTCCAACTAGGTAGGTCCAACTTCAAGAAAGAGGTGTCTCGTCGAATCCAGCTCGGCTGGGCAGCGTTCGGGAAGCTACGCTATATCTTCTCGTCGTCCAAGATACACAGAGTCACAGTGTCTCAAGACTAAAGTCAGTGTATACCAGTGTGTGTTGCCAGTGATGACTTACGGAACTGAAACGTGGTCGCTCACAATGGGCCTCATACGATGGCTCAGAGTGACACAAAGGGCAATGGAAAGAGCTATGCTCGGAGTTTCTCTGCGTGATCGAATCAGAAATGAAGAGATCCATTGGTCCGCAGATGATATAATTTTAGTGTAAAATAATATCAACAGCGATCCAAACGATCCCAACTAGTCCCAGATCCCAAACGTTCGCCGATTAGGGTGCAGGTCAGACAAGTACCAATGTAATTTTTCTAAGTTATATGTACTTTCTAAGTATATCTTGGACACCAATTAGATTAAAAGGTGAAGGAAAACATCCATCATCTTAGGATCCAAGATCTACTTAGATATACTTATGTCATGTGTTTATTATAATATTATAACCATCAAATATCATTGTCGATGATAGCCTGAAACACCGGTTTAAATGAATATGGTTCGGGTGGTCCCAACATTAGTTTTAGATCGTAACTGTATATGTATTAGTCCACAGTAAGTTAGCTTTAACGATTGTTCTTTTTAAGATATTTTTATTGCTATACAAACTGAGACTTTTTATACATTCATTGTAATCTTCCATAGCACGCCAACAAGCTCGATTCTAAGCAGTTCTCCGCCAGCCACTACCAGCCACCTTTTTGATGTCGTCGCCCCATATCACCTAAGGGCGTCCTACGCTACGTTTGCCGAGACGAAGTCTCCAGTCGAGGACGCGTTTACCCCAACAGTTGTCGGCCCTGCGGCATATGTGACCAGCCCATTACCACTCTGGTCCTCTGGAAGAGGCCTATGTCCAGCAGTGGAGGAGTAGAGGCTGATGATGATGATGTTGATGATTGTAATCTGTGTTTTTCTTTCATTGTCTGGTGTAATGTGGATTTAATCATTGTCCTATTCGTAAGACCAGTTTCAATCGCGAGCAAAAATTTCCTTCATGTGCTGGTTATTGTGAGCACATTATTTGTTTTTTTTTTAATCTAATGGACGGACGACAGCAGTTCAAGCTACCCGAATCTGTCAGATATTCCCAATCAAGCTTGAGCCTTAATGCTTTAGAGATAAAGTTGAAAATCGGATAAAGAAATGTGACAGGTTGTAGTAGCTTCATGTGCTGTCGTCCGTACATATCTCCCTGCATACACCTTTGGAAAATACAAACGTGATGTTTTGTTATTGGCATGAAAAGAAGCCAAATATAGGCATCACAGTTGGTAACTATGCCAGAATACAACAATGCAGAGTTTGAAAGAGGTCTTCAGGGCAGAGGTCACACACAACAATGATTGATAAGTAACAATTATGAATCACGAATCTAGAGATTGAATGAGTAACTTCTATAAATAAATAATGTACTGCGTGTATTTTAATAAATCTATACTAATATATAAAGCTGAAGAGTTTGTTTGTTTGTTTAAACGCGCTAATCTCAGGAACTACTAGTTCGATTTGAAAAATTCACTTTGCGTTAGAAAGCCCACTAACCCAGGAAGGCTTTATGCTATATAACATCCCGCTGCGACCAATAGGAGCGGAGCATATAAAAAAAAAACATATCGAAACCTACGTGGGTGAAACCGCTCGGCAAAACTAGATGTTAATACGGGCTTCTTCACAAACTAAACTAAATTTAAGATCAGTGCATCTTTTTCTTTCCATTTCATTAAGAATAGGACAGAAGATAAACGTAAGTTTAGTCCTGTCAAATTAGTCCGCGCCTGACGTAAATCGACGCATTTTTAGTCGCCATATTTTTATCACGTGTAAACTATCTATGGAGTATCTTAATTTGAGAGGACTGAACGATGTTACCTTCTATCCTTTGCGATGATTTCGATGTTATTAACTGTCTATCTTTATAGTTTTGTTCACCTCTAATCTCAATTTATAACTTACCAAAGGGAGCTGTGGAGTTTTGGCGGGAAGCTAAGATGAGTGCCACGCTCATTTTTCATTGGACTTTTAAATTATTTATAGTGTCGTTTACTAAATAAAAACGCGTGATTTATGTAGTAAAAAGTGCATTCAGTGAATAATTCATAAAGAACAGTGAAATATTGTAGCATAGTGGCCACATCATGGCTTTGTACCAAATCTTTCTCCTAGGTGTACGGTTCGCGCGGCCGTCTTTTTCGACATGAATAATTCATAACGTGACATTGGCTAAATGCACAAACCGTGCGAAGCCATAAGAGAAAGAAAAAAAAAAGGGAGCTGTGACACTAAAGTTTCTGTTCTAGTTCATTTAAGAAAGGTCGTATGCTAATTATATCTACGAACGCTACTACCGACTGGTATATCTACGACATTACACCAGATAACCTACGATACACATAACATTATAGCCAGCAGGAGCTTCCGTCATGTCCAGTCCAGTGCTATTCATCTATTCAATCAGGGGCACTTATTCACCTTTCTATTGCTATTCCGGGGCTTGAAATATCCCGAGGTAACCGACATCATCGCCTTTTAGACACATATATAAATAGACAAGACAAAACAGAACAGAAAAATGGTACAGAGGTAATGCTCATTACATAAAATATCTCTTCCAGCATATGTGCAAAAAAACAGAAATAATAGAGATGTAGAAGCACGTGGAAAAGTAAAGCACAATAAAGATAATACAAAAACAAAGTGGTAGGCAGTAGGCCATAGCATTGGCTGCCGGCTGGAGTTAGCACCCACCAGGCAAAGTGTTGCCGCATGTTGTGTCAGGAGTTTGGTCGTGGCGGGTCTCCAGATCAATCTCCCTCTGGCACAGCATCGTTGGGTTCTTTCCTAATCGCTCAGGTTTTTTTTTAAGTGAATAGGATCTTTATAACCTAGCGCGCTTTGCCATCAACGATTGCATCACTGCTTCCCATCAGGCGGGATTGTAAGAATATATATAATATTAGCTTTCCGCCCGCGGCTTCGCCCGCGTGGAGTTCGGTTATATCTCGCTTTTTAGATTTCCCTCGGGAATCTAAAATTTTTCCAACATAAAAGGTAGCCCATGTCCTTTCTCAGGGTCTAAAGATTGTCTGTGCCAAATTTCATCAAAATCTAGGGGGTGTGGGGGGGGGGTTGTAGGTTTAAGCGGGAAAGCGTAACAGACAGACAGACGGACAGACAGACAGAGTTACTTTCCCATTTATAATATTAGTATGGATGTTAATACATACAACACTATGTCTTCTGAGAAAATTATAAACTAGTGATTGACTGCAATTCCGCCTGATTGTAAGCAGTGATGCAATCGTTGATGGTAAAGCGCGGTAGTTTATTAAGAGCCTATTCACTCTAGCCTTGAAGACACTCAAATTGTAGCCCGACGGAAACACCGCCGCTGGCAAATTGATCCAGTACCTAGATGTACGCGGTATAAAAGTCATAAGTAACCAACATATCCCGAAGGACTGCCAAACTTAAAAGGCAGCCCACATTACTCGCAAGACAGATAACCCAAAACCACGATGACTCGTCAGCCGGAGCCATCACTGCTCTTCTGAGAAAATTATAAACTAGTGATTGACTGCAATTCCGCCTGATTGTAAGCAGTGATGCAATCGTTGATGGTAAAGCGCGGTAGTTTATTAAGAGCCTATTCACTCTAGCCTTGAAGACACTCAAATTGTAGCCCGACGGAAACACCGCCGCTGGCAAATTGATCCAGTACCTAGATGTACGCGGTATAAAAGAGGAGGCAAAACGCTTCGTCCGGATCGTAGTGGTGTTAACAACGTAAGGGTGGAAACTCGCTGTACGACGGGTCGTCCGGTCTCACCAAAATGCATTCTATGGAACATTTATTTACCTTAAAAGAAAAATCAGGACGCTTATAAGATGCAACCATTTGAAACAGAGAAAAATTCAAACTTCTAAGTCAATAATTAAAAGTTACGGACTCGCATTGGACCAGTTTTTTATTTAAAATTGCTTTTAACGCTGTAAGTATCGTTATGGTGTCTCCAAGACGCCCATAATCATCGGCTAAAAAAGTTTATGAAAAAATTTGCAAGTCAATGGACCTCTATAAAACCATAGGTACGAAACCTGTTACAAATCTTTAGCATATTCCAATAGCGTTAAAAAACAGGTTGATGACCCAACTAAAGAGTAAAAAAAGAGGTGGCCTTCGTGGATAGGCATAGAACTTAAGAGGCAACTCTTTGTTGCCTGTAAAAGCTCGCTCTTAGCGATAAGACCGCTAGTAGAGTATTCCACATATTTTTCTTGTGTTCGCTACTGCGTAAACCCCTACCAAGTGCTACCTACATGCCCAATATCACAAGAAACATTTTTTTTTACATAAGTAATCACCGATAAAATTCAATATAGTATAGTATACATATACTATGTTGAATTTATTCTTCTTCTTATTTCCTATACATGTATACATGTAGATCATACATTAAATTTATCGCCAATTCCATTTGGGCCGTTAAAGGCACAAATCTATACTAAAATATAAAGCTGAAGAGTTTGTTTGAACGCGCTAATCTCAAGAACTGCTAGTCCGATTTTAAAAATTCTTATTGCTTTGGATAGCACATCCATCCAGGAAGGCTTTAGGCTATACTAGCTTTCCGCCCGCGGCTTCGCCCGCGTGGAGTTCGGTTATATCGCGCTTTTTAGATTTCCTTCGGGAACATCAAATTTTTTCGGGATAAAAAGTAGCCTATGTCTTTTCTCAGGGTCTAAAGATTGTCTGTGGCAAATTTCATCAAAATCGGTTGAGAGGTTTAAGCGGGAAAGCGTAACAGACAGACCGACAGAGTTACTTTCGCATTCATAATATTACTATGGATAACATCACGCTGCGACCAATAGGAGCGGGGCATATACAAAAAACGTATCAAAACCTACGCGGGTGAAACCACGGCGCGCAGCTAATCAATCCATACTAATATTATAAATGTGAAAGTAACTCTGTCTGTCTGTCTGTCTGTTACGCTTTCCCGCTTAAACCTCTCAACCGATTTTGATGAAATTTGGCACAGATAATCTTTAGACCCTGAGAAAGAACATAGGCTACCTTTTATCCCGGAAAAATTTGATGTTCCCGAGGGAAACCTAAAAATCGCGATATAACCGAACTCCACGCGGGCGAAGCCGCGGGCGGAAAGCTAGTACATAGTATAAAACAAAGTCGCTTTCGCTGTATGTCCGTATGTATGCTTAGATCTTTAAAACTACGCAACGGATTTTGACGCGGTTTTTTTTAATAGATAGAGTGATTCTTAAGGAAGGTTTGTATGTACAATAAATGCATAATATAGTAGAGAAACACTGAGAAATCTAAAAAGCGCGATAAAACCGAACTCCACGCGGGCGAAGCCGCGGGCGGAAAGCTAGTAGAAGATAAATAGCGGAATGACAAATGAATGAATAGAAAGGGTGAAGGTGGGATGGTTAACCCAATAATAGAAAGTCAGAAATTACATCTGCTAAGCTATAAATGGTACATTTCACGCGACTTTCCTCTGTACCAACAAGGTCTATTTTAGGGTATCTATTTTCAGAGCAGCAAGATGTATTATTGTCGCAGGATGTGATGTCAACACTGCATTACTAAAATGTGAGTCAATGTAGGATTGGAGTTTATTTTTTGTGTTACAAATTGTGTGGCTAAATAGACAATGATTTCAGGGTTATTTGGATAATTATTGAGATTAAATCAAAGTTGCACCGTCCTGAAATTCTCAGATAGATCAAACAGTATGGTACAGTTTCATTTAGTTAGAAACTAGTATCATCATCATTAACCTTTTTATCGTCCCACTGCTGGGCATAGGTCTCCTCTCATACAGAGAAGTTTTGACGTTTGCATGTTACTTAACTTTAATCATCGTTTATGAATAAACCCCTTAAACGCTGTGGTGTTTATTCATAAAGGATAATTAAAGTTAAGTGACGTTAAAACGTCGAAAATGTATGGTTAAGAGTCACTAATCACTAGTTAACTTTAAGAATCGTTTATGAATATAGGGGTAGTTTTGTAGAGTGATGAAAACACGGTGAGGAAACCGAGAGACTTTAAAGTAGGAAAAAATAAAAAAAGAAATACGGAACGAAAAATTGTTTTTTTTTGCACAATTCAGGTTTTATTTTTTTTGGGACAAAACCCGCCACTCCTTTCCCACCCCCTGCAACTCCTGAAAGCCAGAATCAACAGGGGAGACCGCCAGAAAAACGCCGAGCAATGAAGCTCGACGAGTCCCGGAGAAACGATTCAACTGTCTTGGGTCCCGCAACGAAATTAATCAGAAAAGAATAGCGGAGGAGTAAGCAAAAAGATATTTCTTCCACTTCCGTCCATAACAAGCAGGAGACAGAACAGAGCTAGGCCAATCGGCACAAAGGGACATTATTGCAACTGGGGAAAGCCCAGATTGCCAAGCACCACGGAATAAAATTTGATTAAGTTAATGGGTCCTAAGTAGGTATCTGCTGTTACAATTGATCAGACTGCTATAAAACAATCAAAAATTTAACGGTCAATGTTAATTGCTTTACTCTATGAGAACTAGTTTTTGCCTTGCCGTGAGCAAGATCCTCAAGACCTCTATAATCACTATTAAAACATACGAAATGGAATAGAAAATTTGTTGCTATTAAACCGCTCATAAACTAGGACCGAAAACTCAATGACATACGTCCCTCTTGATTGATTACAGACTACTTCCTCTCGCTGAAAGGAAGCTTTGGACCCAACAATAGAAATATCATAGGCATTGGCTAGCTGGCATATTTATATATATTTATTACTAGCTTTCCGCCCGCGGCTTCGCCCGCGTGGAGTTCGGTTATATCGTGCTATTTAGATTTCCCTCGGGAATATCAAATTTTTTCGGGATAAAAGGTAGCCTATGTTCTTTCTCAGGGTCTAAAGATTGTCTATGCCAAATTTCATCAAAATCGGTTGAGAGGTTTAAGCGGGAAAGCGTAACAGACAGACAGACAGACAGACAGACAGACAGACAGACAGACAGACAGACAGACAGACAGACAGACAGACAGACCGACAGACAGACAGACAGAGTTACTTTCGCATTTATAATATTAGTATGGATTATTATTTTTTCTCTTGTACTACTGTACCTACATACATAGTAACGTATAAACTATTGTGTTTTTTCTAAATGAACAGACAGCTGTGCTGCTGGGGAGTTTCTTCCGCCACATCTTCCCAGCCAAAGCACTTAGGAAGTGTCGATGGGTGGGCGATTTGGGGGACTGTCTTATATAATATTGACGTTCAAAAAGTGCTAATTCGGCCCAGTTTGAATAAATGACTTTTTGATTTTGATTTTTGCATTAGACATAGGGATTATAACGGCACCTTATAATATCTATCTTTCAATACCATATTCCCGCTTCCGTGGCAGCCTTCGTGTCCGTGACATAGCAGACAAACTGCAGTAGTGTCGCCTACTCTGGTACGGCCACGTCTTACGAAAACCAGCATGTTACGTGGTTAAAAAAAGTCTTGCCATGGCGCCTCCGCCGGGCCGGAGCAAGCGAGGGAGACCAAAGAAATGCTGGCTTGACATTGTAAGAGATGATATGCGTGCCAAAAATCTCTTACTACAGGCATGGGCGTAGCCAGCCTTGGCCTCAGAGTGGGGCAGCAGTCAACCTATCCCCCCACCCCCCTTCTCCCGGTATTTTTTTCTTTTTTGGGTAATTACGTACCTTATACCAGAGTACAGTTAGAAACTAGTATAACATAATACGGCCCACTCTCTCTCATCGAGAGGAGGCCAGTGTCTCAGAACATTATAGGTTCATTATGTATATGTGTTTCAAGAGAGAAGAGAAGAGAAGTAAAAGTATCTATTGCGAGTCTTATAGGGAAATCATAAAATTAAGCTAAACACATGAAAAATCCAAATTGATTGATGACTATTATCAGCTGGATGAGAGACACCAAAATACGTGTTTAACCCTCTTTTTTTTTTTTGTTAGGATGGGAAATCATCAAATGACTAAAACAATAAATTTAACAATAAATTTGCACCATGCCATATATGGCAGGATACGCTGGAAAAAATGTACTGTAACACCCTGTATACCGTATTTTGGCAAATAAACATTTTTGACTTTTGACTTTTTGACTTTGACTTCTCCCGCTCTGGGCGGAGCGGAAGGGCGTGACAGACTTTTATTGACTAAAACCCACCCGTGTTTCTTCATTAGCCTGTGGGACGGCCAGGGCCACGGTTTCTTGTTTAACCAACCCGCAACCCTGACCCAGGAGGCATCGGTCTTCGTGGACCCCGTCATGTGCTGACATCTCTTTGAGGCGCGCGTGAAACACGACGCGCCGTCGACTCGGGCCTGGTCCTTACCGAGCGGCGAGCTGCCCACTGCTCACCGCCCGGAGCGCCGCGCCTACGCTGGCTGGGAGTTTAGCATCATCTCCCGACCAGGAAATCTCCTGCGGTGGCTAGTAGCATCTTTAACCCTTTGATTGTCTTAAGTTACACAGTTCGACATAAAAAAAAAGCTCCAAATGTCTTAAGTCGGACAGTTACACTTAAGGGCTTGGTTAGGATTGGTCGACTAATATCTCTGGACGACTAACCCCATTCCCTCCCTCCCTATCGAATTAAGACATTTGGAGCATCTTTTTCTTATGTCGAACTGTGTAACTTAAGACACTCAAAGGCCTATGTCCAGAAGAATCTCCTCCGTGTGGTTTAGAATAGTACTAACCCATATCCTCCCGTGGGTGTCGTAAGAGGCGACTAAGGGAACTCTTACCAGGGAAGCGCTTCTCCTGTGGAATATCAAACTACAGCGATCCCCCAAGCGTGGGGATTATGGCAATGCCCCCCAATGGAATGAAAGCCCTGGGGGAGGCCTTTGTTCAGCAGTGGACCTCTATAGGCTGAGAAGAAGATGTCCAGAAGTGGACTCCTGTGAGCTGATCATCATGAGCCGAAATAAAATCTATAACAAGGTTGACTGGAAGAATTCACAAAGCAATAAGGCCGTCCATTGTATGTTTTTGTATTTTTTTATCTATTGTCTAGTTTACAATAAAGTATTTAAATATAACTAAAACAGAAAAAATAACGAATTGCTTTACCGGTCTGTTTATCACGAAATGAATGTACTAAATATTTATTAAACACGATTATCGTTTGGTACTTCCTTTTCGTCTTCATTTTGGATATATTAATATCATATAATCGTTTCCTTATTACTCTCCTAATGATAACTAAAATGTTGATTTGGTTGCGATGCAATTCTGTTTTGGTTGAATTATTTAAGCGCGGTTGCCCCCCTTTACTCGTATGTATGTCCACAATAATTTGTCATGTTAGAAATTATACACATATGCGATATAATTATATACAAAATTATACACATATACGATATAGTTATACAAAAATACACACATATACGATAAAATAATTCACAATTTAATAAACTAACTATGTATTAAATAAAATTAAAAATAATAATCATTTTTAAAAAAATGTCTTATTGCTTAATGCTTTTAAAGAAGCAACGATGGCACGCACACTCGTAACGAGACTGTTATAGCCAAGTCTAGAAAATATACATATACATAAAATAAATATAAATCTACTGTAAAAACTGTTCTGACTCCACTACTCCAGTCGAGTCACACATAAGACGGTCATTAGTGTAGCAGAAACTCTTTCATTTCATTATTACGTAATTTAATGATAAATGGATTTTCTTTCTTCTCGTCAAAGAGGATCGCCTTGTTAGTGTATTGACCGCTAGAACTACCTCTGAATAAAAGTATTACTCTGGAGTTTGGTTAACGAGTTGGGCAAAGTGTTATTGACTTTTGGATTGATGGAATTTCTGGTGTCGTGTCCGATGACAAACAGCTCTCCTTCTATCACATGGGGCTTAAACAAATCAATCTAATCCTTAGGAAAATACGGGCAATCTTAACAGTCAACACATTGGTAGAGAGGTAGATTGCCCAGAAATGAGGAGATCCGCAGAAGAATCAAAGTCATCGACAGCTTTTCCAGTAGCTAATATTAAGTGGCACTGGGCAGGGCACATTGCTCGTAGAATTGATGGCCGATGGAGCAGTAAGGTTCTGGAGTGGCGGCCACGTACCGGAAGACGCAGCGTAGGGAGGCCCCAAAAAGGTGGACCGATGACCTGGTGAAGGTCGCGGGTAGCCAATGGATGCAGGCAGCACAAGATCGGTCATTGTGGAAAGCCTTGGGGGAGGCCTTTATCCAGCAGTGGGCCTCTATAGGCTGAAGAAGAAGATTGCCCAGCGCTTTTGCAAACAGCACTCTTGAAAGCTAGCTAATTATTGGAAATGGTTAGAGTTCATAAAACTCGCGTAAAATTAAAACAACACATCTAACGTTTTATGCACTAGCGGTCAGCATATCGTTGTGAATCTAAATCGAGGGCCATACATATGTTTCGTCAGGCGCGTCAAGCGGCCTCCACTCAAGGCCTAAACATCTTGTTTTATTATTGTTTATATTAGTAACTACAACTCGAAACCGTAAAGCAAAAGGAAAACGTGGTTTAAGTATTATCTATTAAAAAAAGTATGCTTGTGTAACTTAATAAATGTTTTACTATGAAGCAAAGAAGGTCCATTTTACAGTGCTTCTACCCGAAATTTTAAGAATTGGCTTCAACTCTCAGCAAATTCACATTATCACTACATGTTATAAAACAAAGTCACTTTCTCTTTACCTATGTCCCTTTGTGTGATTAAATCTTTAAAACTACGCAACGGATTCTGATGCGTTTTTTTTAGAGCGATAAAAGAGGAATGTTTATATGTATAATGCAACCATTAAATTGTGGAGAAATAGGTACTATTATTTTGGAGGTTTCTAATGTGATGTCGTAAATAATTATATTTTATTTAGCTCCTTTGCGAAGCCCGGGACGGGTCGCTAGTAATAAAGAAACCCGGAATTTCAAGTCATTAGAGTTTAGTCTCAACATTCGGTTAAAAAACGGCTTTTGGAAGCCAAATCTGTGTGAAAATTCTGCTGTTTTCTGGTTTAAATTTGAATGTTAACAATATTACAGAATTTTGCGTGTTTTTTTTTTTGTACCTTAGAAAGAGGGAGTCGATACGTTATTAATTTGTACCATCGACGATGAAATATCTAGAGTTTATAAAGTTAAAAAAACAAAGAAAAAAAAGCATGTGTGAATCACCAGGTCGGGTAGAAACAACGCCAAATTGTCGGAAAGTCGTTCAGAGATATTCGAGAGTTGTTTTGTTAAAAATAAGAGATATTCGAGAGACATTGTTTTGCTGGCAACGCATCGTTAAAACATTATACTAATCGGTAGAATACTCTGAGAATGTTTAAAACAAGACTACGATTTTCCAAAAATCAAAGAAGAACTAATGAGTTTATTTATTGGTATTGTTGGAGTAGAAATGGTGGTGAGTTTATGTTGGAGTTGGTTTGATTGAATTGGGAAACAAATCTTTACTAAAAAGCTAAGTTATTCTGGATATAGAAATCATGACGCATAGAATTATGTCTGTACTAAACCGTTTGCAAGTTAATATAGACGTACCAAATATTATTGAAGATAAACCCAAAAGAAATATCCTTAATCGATCCTGTTACTGAAAAGACAAATATAAAAGAAGCTGTAATATAAACTTACCTCTTCCACGGACTTCTTGGAGAACTCGTTCATGGACACAATCCATTGCTGCACGAGCTCATTCACAATAACTAGATCATTATATAACCACGTCAATAGGTCGTTCACCCATTGCACACTCGGCGGGTCAGGTCCCGTACACGTCGGTATTAAAACGCTTTGGTGCTTTTTTAAAGTCAGCTGCTCGGGACCTGGAGACATGCGGCCCAACCTCTTCTTGTTTGGCGGAGTAGCTGGCACGAACCCAGAAGGCTTTGAAGGCTTAAAAGAGGCACTTTTAACTTTAGCACTAGTAGCCAATACACTATCAGCACTGTTTATAATTTCGTTCGATGTTTTCTTCGTGTCATCTGTCGTTGGTTTTTGTTTTGGGTCGACCTCCACCACTTTATTGGCGAAGCGAGCGTATGCCCATTTCGCTATGCCGAGGAGGACGATGGAAAAGAGGATCCATATGAAAATTAGCATGACTAGGTTGTCCATGGCTGTGTCCATATAATCGAAGCTACATATGAGGTCGTCAACTGCTTCGGCAAGGTCGGCCATAGCTTTCCATGGTGTTCTCCACCACTGCGCGGCGACCGCACCCGCCGCGTCTTCTTCGGATACTGATTGGGAGCTAGGCATTTTTTTTCTATTTTCAAACGCACTATTTTGGGACGCAGCTCTGTTTCGCTATGTCTGTCTCTTTCTATTTTGGATGCGTTCAGTTGGGTTAGTTTTAGTTTGAACACATTTCGTTCGTTCGTGTTTTTCGTGGTTTCAGTGTTCCCCAGCTTTCAGCATGTTTTTGAGAATCTGTAACAATGAGGAAAAAACTGTTAGTAAATTACCGGAATAAAATATTTAGTTCCATAGTTTCACCTTATGTAAGGTTGTTAAATAAACAATAGAATTGTTTCAGAAATAAAATCTAGTTTTAAATTATGAAAATTATAGATTTATGTTTATAGCAGTAAATGCAGGTGTTTAAAGTCAAAAATAGGTCATCAATGGATCCCAGACCTGAGTTAATGTAAATATATTCCCGTGCAGTGAAATGAAACATTGGTGATATCTAAAATGATATTAAGGAAAACATTTGTTTATTCTAACTAATCCAATAACTTTGTTCAATTGTTTATTCTAATAAATTCAATAAGATTATGTCAGCTGTGTGATAATTTAAAAAAATATATAAAATCAATCAATATTTTACTCTAATGTGCAACATGCCTCTTCGCCTTTTAATCAGTTTTCGACTTTTATACAATTTCTTCTAAGTTCATTTTTAACAAAAAAATCATTAAAAGCTTTTGATGACAATGGAAATTGTACTTTGTTTACTATGACATTCAATTTTTGTACAGACGACAGCACATCAAACTACTACAATCTGTCAAATTTCTTTATTAGATTTTCAGCTTTATTGCTAAAGCTGTAAGTTTCAAGATTGATTGGGAATATTTGACAGTTTCGGGTAGCTTGCCTTGCTGTCGTCTGTACCATGACGTGAACTTTTTTTAAAATTCGGCTTTCAATAATAGATAGGTTATCTATATGCTAGTTACATTTATGCTAGTTTAGCATAATTAATTAGCCTATATGCTATAACTTTCGTACCTCTGGGCACGGCTTCCTCTCGGTGAGAGAGAGTTTGCTCTATCTCGTGTGCCTAGTACGGGTTGATATATGTCACATATCTTGGAATTTTTCATTCTAGGTTCCTACAGACTACAGCACTTCAAGCTATAACAATCTGTCATGTTTCTATATTAGATTTACAACTTTATTGCCAAAGCTGTAAGGCTAAACATTGATTGGGAATATTTGACAGTTTAAGGTAGCTTGACCTGCTGTCATCCGTACTTCGCCTTCATTGGGCACTTTTCCTACACCGTTTTAACACCATTCATTACAAAATAATTTAGATAAACCTCTCTACCTAGTTACCAAGTTTATTCTTATTATCCTTTCTAACATTGTAGTAAGTAAGCAAATACAAAATAATAAATACAAACGAAGTTTCAAAGAAATATCCTAACATGAATTTTCCAAAACACTACCGATTGACAACTAGCGTTGAAAACAGCTGTTAGTTTCTTTCTGCCTTTAACTGTAAATTATCCAAGGAATAATCGCTCTAATAGAACAACCATTACGTTTGGATGTGTATATGTGTGAGTAGATTATTGATTTCTAATCCTAACATTAAAGTCTGCACCGTTACTGCAGAACAGACTATTATTATCATTTTGAAGCATATTGCTAATCTAATGATCCATATGTTCGTCATTGAGAAGACACCATGTCTTCTCAATGACTTGGATAACGCAATGAATGTTGTGGAACTGTCAAAATGAAACCCATTGCTACTGAAAGTGTTACGCAATTACCCTGCTGATTGTTAATTATTTCCCTACTTATCGTGTTTTGAAAAAAAGTGCTGGAGGAATCGTGAAAAAAAAGAGTAAGTAATGTGTCCCTTGAGGAACCCTTTCTGTAGATCTTTTTGAAGCGTTTGACATTCTCATGCATTGTAAATTGTCGTTCTTTTGCGACAGCTGCTTTTGTTATAATAATACTGTAGATCCTAAGAAGAATTTTCCAAAAGTCCGTTTTTGTAATAATATTGTCAAGTCCCAAGATCCTCATTATCCATAAAAGTAAATTTCCTTTTAAATCTAATAAGAAATCTTCCATCTTGAATGAAAAGAACCTTCACTGGGCCGCCTTGTAGCATACAATATACGCTATTCACCTAACAATGGGCAATGGTCTATTGTCTTGCTAATACATACTACTTAGTTATCGTTACTCAGTCGGTCAAGCATGACAGCACTGATGATGTAACTCTATGGTTACTTGAGTAGTCTGTGGTTTGAATTTCAGAGTGATGGTGATTTTTTTTTTACAGTTTTAAATAATTATAAACTAGTGCTTGACTACAATCCCGCCTGATGGTAAGCAGTGATGCAATCGTTGATGGTAAAGCGCACTAGTTCATTAAGCCTATTCACTTAAACCCAAGACCAACACGACCAAACGATGCTGCGCTAGAGGGAGACTGATCTGGAGACTCTCCACGACCAAACTCCCGGCACAACAACATTTGGCGCATCGTACCCGGCACACATCGCAACACAGACCCGTCCTCCGTACGGCTTCACCAGACCTCATGCCGGAACACGACGAATCGCTTGGCGGCAAGACTTTGTCGGGTGGGTGGGAACTTCTGCCGATGTTATGGCCTACCACCGAGAAACAAACAGTATTTATGGTTTTGGGAAGAGAGACCTCAGCCTCGATTTTTTGTGACATCTTTAACTTGTATGATTATGGACACCATTAGTTTATAATTTATCTCGTGAGATTAATTTTACTTAATTGACATTGAATTAAATTTTTACTTTGAAGTAAGTAATATACTTCTAGGTTATACTGAAATTAAACCTAATTTTGATTTAAATTGTTTGATTGATATAATATTAAACTAAGTAACTATTTCTTACTAATTATTAAGTAACTATTTAATATTATATCAATAGATCTAAAACTAAATTGTCCCATAGCAAGCTGAAGTGGCAATGGGCTGGTCACATATACCGCAGGACCGACAACCGATGGGGTAAATGAGTCCTGAGTAGAGACCGCGTCTCGGCAAACGTAGCGTAGGACGCCCTTGGGCGAGATGGAGCGACGACATCAAAAAGGTGGCTGGTAGTGGCTGGCGGAAAAATGCTCAGAATCGAGGTTGTTGGCGTGCCATGAAGGAGGCCTATGTCCAGCAGTGGACGAGTAGAGGCTGATAATGATGATGATGAAATTGTCCCAATTCCTTCATAGTCCTTTTGGCAGAAGCTCCTCCAGCCGTTCTCCTCTTGCGTTTAGTAGTGATTATCTTAGCCTATTTATCATTTGACATTCGGCAGATAATTTCTAAGTTCAATCTGAATTAAATTAAATTAGATCTGGCTATTATCGAGAGAAAGTGTGGAAAAGGGCCCTTGCCTAACAGTGGGATTTTTTTTGGTTCCCCTTTGGAAATCTTTATGATTTCGTCCATCGTAGGGTGACAGAGGTTATGCCTCTTAGCGGCCAAAAGCACCGCGGTGTTTCATCTCCACCTATGGCCAGGGGTGCGGGATTCACATAAGCATTCATTCATGGGGCTACCAGCTACCCAGGGGGGCTACCGGCTCCCAACCCCCCTCCCCCACCGCGCAGACTCTCGAAAAACATGTATGAACTCTCCTAATCACTAATTAAAGCATAAACGAGGTAGTAGACACTGGCAAAATGAGCGATAAGCGTCATTGTATTAGACGATTCGACTGAAAATCTGACTTAACCCCTAGGCCTGACCCCATAGGACAGAAGCTGGGGACGCTCATTCATTGAACTGCACAGAGGTAGTTAAATTTATTTGATAATTTGAAAATGATCCTTTAATATTTTCAATTTTCGTGTTATCGTCTACAAATTGTATTTTGCGCGAGACAGTAAATCTTGTCGCTATAGGAAGCCAGGCGCCAGACTATGCGTCAAGCGCAAACTTCATAATTACTTTAACCTTGTTCATTTCTAATGTTTCAGATTGGTTAATTGGCTCAATGAGAATTGGATTAGCTGGAGTGATTAGGTGTAATAAAACAAACACTCTCTACTCTAACAAATTAACGCTTGGAGGGAATATTTTATTCCCTCCAAGCCAATCGAACCCAATCCATCTTCTAACATTTATTACTAGATATCTCGCTTTCGGCGCGTTTGTTCCACACGTGCCTCAAAGAGATGTCAGCACATCGTGACGGGGTCCGCGAAGACCGAATAACACCGAGACACGAATACCGTGGTCCGTGGTGCACAGGCAAGTGAAGGAACAAGGAAGGTTTTAGTTAGTAAAAGTCTGACACGCTCTTCCGTTCGGCCGAGAGCGAAAGAAGTGATTTGATGATATCTCATCCGCAAAAGAAAAACAAGACGTTTTTTCTTCTTTTACATTTTCAGAAGTATCCTTTTCCTTAAAAGCATAATTCACGTAATCCAGCACCCTAATTGCAAAACACACTATTATTACCAATCGGAATTATTTTGAAGCATATTGCTAATCTATAAATTGATCGCAAATGGTCGAAAAGAACAAGAAGAAGAACCAAAGTCACCGACATAGCTCTTCGAGTCGCTAAAATTAAGAGGAAGTAGGCAGGGCCCTCATAGAAAGGTAGGCCACAACATCAGCCGCCGGCGTAAGTTACCGCCCACCAGACAAAGTCATGCCGCCAAGCGATTCATCGTGTTCCGGCATGATGTCTGGTGAAGCCGTACGGAGGACGGGTCTGAGCAGTTGTGTTGCGATGTACGTGCCGGGTACGATGCGCGAAATGTTGTTGTGTTGGGAGTTTTGTTGTGGAGGGCCTCCAGATCAATATCCCTCTGGCGCAGCATCGTTGGTCGTGTTGTTGGGTTTAACATTGCATCACCGCGCTCAACTGCCGTCTTCCTTCCTATTTACTCAGTTCTTTTGAGTGAGTAGGCTTAATAAACTAGCGCGCTTTACCATCAACGATTGCATCACTGCTTACCATCAGGCGGGATTGCAGTCAAGCGCTAGTTTGTAATTTATTTATATATAGTGTCCTAACAATGAAGACATCATTGGTTGATTACCCATCCATGGGCTAACCTCGGCAAGTGTCACCTACCCAATCAAAATAAATTTAATGGACAAAGCTTTCCACCTGATTCACATTGCCTATTCGCAAATTGAGTCATAGTCTAGGAGTCCAAACCAACACGCTTATGCCAGACTGAATGACCTAATTTTGCTATCGTAATGTCACATTTGACCTCACCAAATGTAATGCCAATTAGGTTGAAATCCGGTTGCCTCATTTTAAATTTGATTAGGGACATATCTTCATTACCCAATGAACAACATCATTCGATTATACTTAAAACTGCTATTTCCCTCGATTTTGTTCGCTTGGTAGTCCTGACATATACAAAATGCATGTACCTATCACTTCTGACCGTGATGGTACATATAAAATAACAGACACACACATAACTTCTTTTAAGCTTATCGTTCTTCGATCTTTTTTTTTTCTTTAATCTTTTTCTTTCTTTTCTTTAGAGTGAATACTACTTTAACTCTTCAATGGCCTCTGTGGTTAGATACCACAATTTTGCCAATAACACGTGTAACGAAATATAGAAATTCTTTAAAAAAATATTTCACAATAATGGCGGATATCGCCAATGTCAGTTGAAAAAACGGCTGCGTGCGCCGACCAAGAGGAGATTTGATGCTAAGCCATTATGTGGCCACTATGCTGCGATATTTCAATGTTCTTTATGCATTATTTACTGAATGCACTATTTACTACATAAATCACGCAATTTTATTTAGTAAACGACACTATAAATAATTTTAAAAGTCCAATGAAAAATGCGCGTGACACTCATCTTAGCTTCCCGTCAAAAATCCCCTTCGTTCTTTAATCTTATACTGTGCCACTGTTAGGCAAAGGCCTCTTCTATATTCTTCCACCTTTCTATGTGCTGTGCCTTCTACATGAAAGAAAAAAACAGCTTTTTCGAAAAAAAATGTTTTGAAAATATCTGAATCAACCAATAAGACCTAAGCTGTGGATTGTGGCCTCAGGTTCAGGTTTCGAGTGACCACTAGATCACCGTTACAGTAGTCAAAATTTAACCGCGCAACTTCAATGCAAGTCTTAATGGCATTTTTCGCTCCGTTAAATATTATCAACATTCTATTAATAATATCAGCCTCTTTTGTGAACCAAAAACGATTTCTTGTTTTGGAGTCTTTTAATACTAAATAGCACTTTGGATGCAGCGCATCGGTTTACTGCGAACAACTGCTAGAAAAGGTTGAAAGTTAAAAAAGTCAATAAGCTTTTATAGAACCAGATTAATATTTTCCATTTTTAATTACCTAAGCGTTATACATATTATAACATTTATAACAAACTTGCTAAATAACACTTAGGTCATGCTACTTAACTATAAAATGCGCCATGTTTAAGTCATAGACTATGAGTCAGTGAAGTCATAAACGATACTCATTCTTGTCCAACAAGCTCTTATTAAGTGTAGCAAGTTTAAAGATTTTATTGCTAAGTTGAATAATTAGTAGTAAGTAGAGGCCTTGGCAATTATATTAGCAAATGGCAGTGATAAGTTTTTTTTATGTAATGAACTAATGCTTGACTGGGATCCCGCCTATTGCTGTGCAGTGATGCAATTGTTGATAGTTATTTTAGTAGTTTTTTGTATAACTGCTATATATAAAAGCTTAGTACAACTTCCTGACTTTTTTTATTGCTTGGCTCCAAAAGTGTTTTAAGTAGCGTGAAGTTAATTCCAGGCTATAGCCTTCCTTGATAATTGGAATATCAAGTGCAAAAATATTTTATTCAAGTGGGCCGACTGGTAGTTTCAGAGCGATATTAAACAAACAAATAAAGTCTTCGGTTTTATTAAGAGAATCTATAGCTGTATCTATAGCTATAGATTATTATTGGTATACATTTAAATTTTGGTTAACTAAAATTTAATGTATTCCAACAATACTTTTTACTTATTAAAAGTTACTATTATAAAAGTAACTCTGTTAATATTATTATCACAGTTACGGGACACGGCCATCGTTTTATTTAAACAATGAACAGTCTAATTCACTATTACAAAGACTTACTATAACAATTTTATTAACACTAAAGTCGTTACATTAATTATTCAATATTAACCTAAAATATTAACCTTTTGCTCGATCTTTAAAAACAAGTTTGTAAGTAATATTTCAAAATCAAGGTAGGGTCAATTAATATAATGTCAACGTTAAAGTATTCATAAAACCGAAAAAGATAAAAAAAAAAACAGTTCAATTTTGTAATTATTTTTGCTCTTTAACACAGCATTTTGGACCAAAATATGAAATGGCAACTGCAAACCCAAGGCAATTCCTCACGTCACCACTTGCTATTCCTATTCCAATACTTAATACAACAGTATCGGTCGACCCGACCTTGAATGACATCACCGCGAGGTCATAGATAAACAGCTGAATTTTTAATCTATGCGCATTGAATTTTAATTATATTTTTCGTCTGTGGATAAAATAACGAACATCAAACGGCCATATTGAAATCAACATGGTTGTTATACTACTTTTGATTAGTTTGTGAACTTTGAACTTAATTTGTTGAGGTATTATTTTATAACAGAAAAGTTTTGAAGTTCAATTATAACTTATTTCAAATTGAGAATAATTATAGTAAACATACAAGGGTATGTGTTTACTTACAGCTTCCGTGGCGTAACGGTAGCGAATGCGGGCGCGGCGCAAGGAGGCGCGGGTTCGATCCCCGCGGAGTGCGAATATTTGTATGCATGAATATTAATATTTGCACTGGTCTGGTCGTGCCTCGGAAAGCACGCCAACCCTTGGTCCCGGTTGCCATACGAACATCTAATGGCAGTCGTTACGGGTTGTTGGAGCCCTCAAAAATCCAACAATTGGTCTAACTGCAATGCTTCGATATCGCCTTTGGGTTGTGGAGGTCAGACGGCAGTCGCTTCATGGAAAATATCGAAGTTTAGCCAAAATCAGCAGTTAGACTGGTAAAGTAGACCCCAGACTCCAAAGCTGAAAAAGCTTCGGATGCGACTGGGATTAGAGTATTCTATCTAAGTGCACCTTAAATTACCAGAGAGCGTTTTGTCAATGGAAATGAAAAATACTCAAAAGGCTCTGCATTACCACGTTGGAGCACAATGCTGACTCTTTGGGCTAAAAATAATCCAGCGCTTTGGTCAAATTACCGGTTTTAGATTGCAATACCACAATGACCTCATTTTTAAACCATACAATTCGTGCTAAAAATAGGTCTTACGCATGTAGTTTAGACCTTTGTAATTAGCATATTTATCAATAATTTAATCTAATTAGCATTAACTAGATATTCGTAAAGATTTTGCTAAAAAATAATGAAGGATTTTAGAAGATGTTAATTTGAGACTAGTAATTAACTGTTTTTTAACTAACCTTGGTTATAATTCAGTTATACTGATTTAGAGTAAGTATGTACACTAAGGGATACTAATTGTTAAGTAACTTGGCGCCCAACGTCATTTTTCAATGTTCTATTTTTTTAAAGGCTATGGTGTCAATGTAGACAATTCTGCCAATGTCATAAATGTGAGGATACTAAATGGGTGAAGGAGGAAATTACCCGCCAAGGTCATATTATTATTATTTATTTATTTCTCTCTTCACAACATTGGTTTCCATAATATTTAACAATATTTTTAACTGACTTCAAAAAAAGGAGGTTATCTATTCGACCCCTATTAAATAATATATAATAAATAAATAAATTTATAATAAATTTGGCTTACATAAGTAAGCCAAATTTCAAGTGTATGTATGTATTGTACATGTGTTTTTATGTTTACATGTCCGATTTGAGTAATTCTTTTTTTGTTGTACCATGTGCTTTTCAACTTGCATTAAAATCCGCTCAGCAGTTTTTGATATAGAGATTTTTGTCGTATTGATGAGAACTTATTCTAATATGGGTTATGGCTGCCACTATTGTTATGAGGTAAAAAAAATAATTTTCGAATTTTGACTGAGACACTGAAAAGCATGAAATGATAAACTTTTTACAAAAAAATACAAACTGACTTCAAAAAAGCACTTAAAAGGAAAAAATAATTTCACTTTTGTCATGGCTCTAGAAGTCGGTGTCACGAGGTTTCTGTTGTTTAGCTCGCAACTGACTTCTAGAGCCACAAAGACTACCGGAATACCGGAAGACGCAGCGTAGGGAGGCCCCCAACAAGGTGTACCGATGACCTGGTGAAGGTGGCGGGAAGCCGATGGTTGCTGGCAGCACAAGAACGGTCATCATGGAAAGGCTTGGGGGAGGCCTTTGTCCAGTGGACCTCTATAGGCTGAAGAAGAAGAGTTTTACAGAGCCAATGAGCAGGCGTCATTGAGAAAACTTTCTAAGTATATCTTGGACACCAATGATTGCTTAAAGGTGAAGGAAAACGTCTTGAGGAAACCTGGACTTAAAGTCTGAAATCGCCAACCCGCATTGAGCAAGCGTGGTGATTACGCTCAATCCTTCTCTGTATGAGAGGAGACCTGTCCACAGCTGTGGGACGATTAAAAGGTAGATGATGATTGCGAAAACCCCATTCGGCCTGCGTGGTAGATTACGGCCCACTTCCTCTCAGCGAGAGCAGGCCTGGCCAAAGAGTGGGAACATTATAGACTGATTATGTACCTAACAGGCCTACACACGGTGAAGTATCGGCTGATAGGTAAAAAAGTATCCTTGAGCGTCTTAAACCAAGAACATAATTTACTCAAGGTCTTTTTTCATGGTAATACTCAAGTTTAATCATAAAACCAGTAATTGGCTGAACGAACGGATACTGATAAGAATAACAGCCGCGATAATAGCAAACCCTGTGGTTGACTTGCTTTTGTACCATGTTATAGGAAAAAATACGCTTCGCCAGAGTTATATAAAGCTGCCGTTCGTAGGTGAAGTACTGCACCCACATTTGGGATGCTGCTGCAAAATACCACCTGGCAACTTTAGATTCGGTGGAAACGTATGAAGAGGCTGATTAGTGACCCAGATTCCGTTAAAAACGGTCTCCGAAGTTCACACCCTACAACATCGCAAACTCGCTATCTATACCTGTTCATAATATTAATATATTGTTCATTAACTGGCATCATCATTATCATGATCAACATTTTTTTATCGTCCCACTGCTGGGCACAGGTCTCCTCTCGTCAGAGAAGGATTGAGCGTAAACACCACGTTTGCTCAATGCGGGTTGGCGATTTCAGACTTTAAGTCCAGGTTTACTCAAGATGTTTTCCTCCACCTTGTAAGCATTGTGTTGTAGTCATTGGTGTCCAAGACATACTTAGAAAGTACATATAATTTAGAAAAGTTACATTGGTACCTGCCTGACTTGGAATCGAACCCGCAAACTCATACTTGAGAAGCTGGTGTTTTAACCCCTAGGCCACCACGACCTATCGACCCACGATCACTCCGGCTACATCCTCTCAAACTCACTATCTATATCTTTTCAAAGCATTAATATGTTGTTTCTTAACTGACATCAAGACATCGGATTTAACGCTTATCAGTGTCATAAAACATTCATTATCTATGCACTCAGGAACACATTATACCTCTGTTAACATAATGCTTGCGGGATTGATAACAGCTGATATAGTCAAACAACCTCCATTGATGTACATACGTAACACCCCATTCATAAACCATGACCCGATGTGTTAGTAAAAAGTAAAAAGGATATGCATATAGTACTAATAGTATACTCATTTTACAATGATCTTTTTTTTATACACATTATAAACTAGAGCTTGACCGCAATCCCGCCTGATGGTAAGCAGTGATGCAATCGTTGATGGTAACGCGCACTAGTTTATTAAGAGCCTATTCACTCTAACCTTGAAGACACTCAAATTGTAGTCCAACGGAAACACCGCCGCTGGCAAATTGTTCTAGACCCTCGATGTATGCGGTATAAAAGAATAAGCGAAACGCTTCGTCCGGATCGTAGTGCGACGGGTCGACCGATGGCGGAACGGAGAAGGGGGAATTAAATCATGTAATTCCCTCGCACACTCACGAAAATGCATCCTATAGAACACCGAAAGTATGAAATATGTAAAAACAAGCTTTTGCGCTTTGTTTTGTAAAAGTTGTTGATAATCCGTTGCCTAATATGCTCGAAACTTTGCCTGCCCAATCACCATCATCATCAACCTTTTTTTATCGTCCCACTGCTGGGCACAGGTCTCCTCTCATACAGAGAAGGATTGAGCGTAATCACCACAGTTGCTTAATAATACAAATAAAAAGAAACTTTGTCTGCCCGATAAATATAATGACATAATAATGTTCTTTAACTGTCAAAATGAAAGCCATTGCTACTGATAGTGTTCGCTGATACAGCTGTATAAAAATAACAGCAGTCTCAGTTGCCTAACTGCCCAAAGAATCAACAATCAACATCACAATATGCTACATCAATAGAATTAAGCACAGTATCGACATACTCAGAACATTTTTGAGGCGTTTTTATTTGAATCACACACAGAAGAAAGCCCCAAAATCACCGATGGGATATAGTTTTAGGAGAATTCGAATTATCATCATAACAATCCTCCAACCACACTTCAATTGTTACTTCACTTTCTACGACTCGACATAGGGCTGTGCCAGGCTGCCCTGCAACACTCTAATAATAATTATTCACATTCCACATGTTGACATGTGGAATGTGAATTCGGCAGTCATTGTACCGATTGTCGTATTGGCCAATGGTTTGATAGCCAAGAAAGAGCCTTTTTTTTTCGGGGTGGAAATCCTCATAGGATGTCCGCCGCCCTAGGGTGGTCGACGGGGTCTGTCAGACTTTTACTGACTAAAACCACCCCGGTGTCTCTTTTATCACGAGCGCGCGTGGGGCCGCGGGAGTCTAAATTCTTCCGCAGCCCCACACTCTCGTGCTGGCCCGGTCTGTTCGGGCCTCGTCTCCGGCACGGGGTAGTGGGGTGTTAAGCTACCCCGTGCATCGCCTCAGAGGCGCGCGCTGACACTCGCGCGCGCCTCCGCCTCGGGGTCCATCGAATAGGGGGCGGGGACTTCCCCATGTCCCTCGCCCCTGGACCCATTCATGAGGGGCGGAAGAGGGCGTTATCCACCCTTCTTCGGCGCCCGGTGCGTCTTCTGCGGCTCGGGAAGGGAGTTGAGATCTCCCTCTCCCGTTCCGCAGCTTCCTTCTGCGACATCACGTCCTCCCAGAAGGACACCACCGCGTCCCACGACTCTGCGCTGCCGGCCATCCTCCGCACTACTGCCGGCAGCGTCAGGTCGCCTCCCACTTCATTTGTGAGGACACGGCGCTGCTCCTCCCAAGCTACACACTCGGAGAGCGTGTGCTGCGCCGTGTCCTCCCCGCATTGGACGCAGTGGTGGCACCGAGCGTCCGGCTCCCTGCCTAGGCGACACAGGTACTTGCCGAAGCAGCCGTGCCCCGACAGCACGATAGCCAAGAGCCTCGACCAACATCTATTGAAGCTCTCGTTAGGCAGTTGGAACAAGGGCCAGATTCAAAACGCCGTACTCCTCGGTACGGCCCGCATCGTGAGGAGGTTCCTGTCTCTGGAGCCCTAAGCACCGGTAGCTTGGACCCGCTCCCGCCATCGGTGGAACACTATTTTTTATATTTCTAAATGTTTTTGTATGTTTTTATATAAATATTTATGCAAGTATAGAAAAACTAAAGGGAATAATAATATTTATTGGCACAAAAATACATTTTTCACTTTTCGTGTACATTAAAACTGCATTACAAATAGGTAGGTACAATAGGTTGAAAATAATGCGAGTACTATGGTAAAAAAGAGCCTTGTTTTGAAGAATCAGTCTTCAAAAAAGGGTTTTTTTAAGATTGTTAGAAGATAATAACAAAGCAAAGTGAGTTTGAAATCGAGACCTACGTTCACCTAGCAAGTCAATACCGTAACTACAACTCAACCAACTACTCTCAAACACAATCAAAACTTATCAACAACATGACAATGAGAAGCTCACCTTTATTTAACCCGTGTCAGTCATCGACGGATATAGTAATTTTATGTAAACAAACACTGATTCGCGCGTAACATGACTGGTCGCGGACGATCGCACGCGGAGACTGACTGACTGACTCACAAATAGGTATCAACTTTATTGCAACTTATTTTAACCTTACTTTTTAAAGTTAGAGTTGTACCACACACATTTGACAGCCTCCGTAGCGTAGCGGTAGCGGACGCGGCCGCTGCGCAAGGTGGCGCTGGCTCGAGCCCCGCACAGTGCAAATATTTGTATGCATGAATGTGAATATTTGCACTGGTCTGGTCGTGCCTCGGAAAGCACGTTAAGCCGTTGGTCCCAGTTGCCATGCGAACATCTAGTGGCAGTCGTTAAAGGGTTGTTGGAGCCCTCAAAAAGGCCAACAATTGGTCAGCTGCAATGCTTTGATTATTTATTGCTCGTAGAACCGATGGCCGATGGGGCAGCAAGGTTCTGGAATGGCGGCCACGTACTGGAAGACGCAGCGTAGGGAGACCCCCAACAAGGTGGACCGATGACCTGGTGAAGGTCGCGGGAAGCCGATGGATGCGGGCAGCACAAAACCGGTCATCGTGGAAAGCCTTGGGGGAGGCCTTTGTCCAGCAGTGGACATCTATAGGCTGAGGAAGAAGAAGAAGAATGCTTTGATGTCGACTTCGGGTTGTGGAGGTGAGACGGCAGTCGCTTCACGGAAAATGTCGAAGTTTTAGCCATATCAGCAGTTACACTGGTAAAAGCGAACCTCAGAATCCAAAGCTAAAAAGCTTCGGATGCGACTGGGATAAACGCTGAGATGATGATGATGATGAGTTGTACCACACACATTTGGAGTTTGTTTCGGCATTTTTTTTGTTGCTTACCTGTTTATAATGAAAGGGAAGTGCGGAGCCTTCAACTACAGGCATTTGCCTGACTATTCCTAAAGGGAGGCATTATGAATTATATGAAACTAGCTGCGCTACGCGGTTTTACCCACGTAGGTTTCGATATGTTATTTTTTTATATGCTCCGCTCCTATTGGTCGGAGCGGGATGTTATATAGCCTAAAGCCTTCCTGGATTAGTGGGCTATCCAACACAAAAGAATTTTTCAAAATGGTAACCTGATCGTTCGAACGGTTCAGCTGTTATGTCTTAGCCACACGCTTATAAACTAAACTATCATGAAAATATTAAAAATGTGCGTGAACAATTAACATCTGAACAGGCCTTTACATTTCCCACGGTATGTTACATAAGCTTCAATTTTGCATGCCAATATAGTCATTAACGGCTTCTGCATAAAGATTACAATAGCTTGTGGTATAAACGCCAGACGTATGTGCATTGTAAGGATGGCGTGTATGAATGTAGTCTGTTGATAGCTTCCTCGCTTTCATGAGCAGGCGAGTGGCCTGAAATGTTTTCAGTTGGTTACAGTAATCTTTCAGCGTTGTACTGAACAAAATATCTTAATACCGTTGATCTCGATTGAGAGAAGAAACATTCGAATATGCTCAATAGTCAAGTCCTGCTTGTGTAAGTAAAAACCCACCATTTGCCGGACCCGGAAGGCTACCTCAACGAAAAAGTAAAAATTAAGTGAAAACTGCACATTATTCATTTATTATTTATAGATTTAATATTATTAAAGAATCAGTTTTTAAATATTTTTTTTTAGCATGACTGCTTAGTTATACGACTTATAGAGAATACAATAAAGAATGAGTGATTATAATAACGTTTTCTTTATTTTTCCCTCAAAATATGATCAGGTTTCTAATTTGCAACATGCATGAGCTGACGAATTTTTGAACACCATAGCAATTTGTTATTAAATTCATTTTTTCCTGTGTTTTCCAAACTAGCATTACTTTATTACTAGCGACCCGTCCCGGCTTCGCACGTGGACAAATGATATAGGTACCTAAGCCCTCCTTAAGAAACGGTGGCCCTTCAATAAAAATAATGTCTACTGTGCCACCCATCAGCCAATATCTGTGCCCTCTGCAAGATGCATCGACCTTATTGTCCATGGATAGCCAGTTCCACCACCATCAAACAGAATGGAAGCCTGCCGGGGTAGCAAGTTTATTCGAAATAATGGTCCCCGCTCCCGCCCACTCACTCCGCGGTTTAGACAGAGAAACACTCAAGTGGCAGGCGGTCGGCACAGGCGCGAGCGGCGAGCGGATTTTTTCTGGTGTTTAGTTTTGAATAAATCGTGATATCTCCTGAATGAAACAACCAATTCAAATAACTCAAAAAGAGATCTGCTGCTACTAAAATTATCTTTGATATGATGTAATTTATTTGGATAAGGATTAATAACAAGGAATAAATAGTGGGCTCTAATGTCGACTGGCATTTTAATTAACTTTTTAAACATAAAAAAGTAGTCATAATGAAGAAACTATGGTAGATATAGGTAGACATATGGTGTCGGAGACTTTTTTGTGGGTTTTTTTAAGGTCTACAATACCGTAGTACCTACATTATTTTGATCTCTTTCATAGGGTTCAGCCAGCGTTTGCAATATAAGCTCAAAAAATGGGTTTAATTTGCGACATGTGTTAGAAACCTCAAAAATTATCAGTGTTCCTCTTATATATTATGCATGTTATATGCATAAAAACCTTCCTCTTGAACCACTCTACCTATTTAAAAAAACCCTATTAAAATGCATCGAGTAGTTTTAAAGATTGAATCATACAAATCGGCATAAGGAAAGTAAAAGTGACTTTGTTTTATAATATGTAGTGATGACTTGGGCGCGGTGCACCTCCACTGCAAATGGCTACTACATCTCTAAAACCCAATACAGCCCATAACATGATATCATCTCCGTAAATGTGTTCGGCAAACAATGTATGATCACAGAACAATCTTTATTACATTCAGCACAAACGTTGTGTAAACGCTAATTTCTTTGCCCTTGCTCTGGTTACCATGAATAGGCTCCTATAACACAGTTTTAATACGTTTTTTATATTCATTTTTGTGTGAGGACTTCTTCTCATTATGGTCTCGATGAAGTAATCAACAAAATTTAACTTTTATTAAACTTCACACAGTTTACAAATATACAAGTTATAGTATGCAATTCATCCTCATCCTCATGTCAGCCATATGAAGTCCACTGCTGGACTTAGGCCCCCCAAGGCTTTCCAAAAAAAACGGTTGGACGCGCCTGCATTTTGCTCCCCTGCGATTTTGGTCAGTAGGCCTAGTATGACTTTTCATTACGTAACTCGATCGTCGATATCGAGCACGTTTGACTCAGCGATTGGCCCGCTTTAAGGTTGTAAGAACTCTCAACCAATGAGAGCGCCAAACGCGCTCGATATCGACGATCGAGTCTCGTAATGAAAACTCATACTAGGCATACTGGTGATCCGACCTAGTCGGTGGGTGTCCGACGCTGTGCTTGCCAGTGCGCATGCAATTATAAACAGCAGAGTACCTACTTAGAATTTTGAGTGAATTAACGGCGGGTCCCAAACTAGGCAAAGAACAAAAGATAGCCTGGTATATTATATTTATGTTTTAATAGGCTTCCTCAAAGAAGTTCATCAATGCTAGGAACCTAATTGTGTCTCATTTTAAGTTAAGTGCGTCTTTTTTTTATGTGTTAATAAGAAAAGGATAGAAGATAACATTTTAGCTGAATCCTGTCAAATTAAGATATTCCATAGACAGTTCTTTCTCTTATTTATGGCTTTGCACGGTTTGTGCATTTAGCCAATGTCACGTAATGAATTATTCATGTCGAAAAAGACGGCCGCGCGGACCGAACACGGAGGAAGTTTTGGTGCAAAGCCATGATGTGGCCACTATGCTACAATATTTCACTGTTCTTTATGAATTATTCACTTAATGCACTTTTTACTACATAAATCACGCGTTTTTATTTAGTAAACGACACTATAAATAATTTAAAAGTCCAATGAAAAATGAGCGTGGCACTCATCTCAGCTTCCCGCCAAAAACTCCCATAGACAGTTTAGACGCGATTATAAACATGGAGACCAAAAATACATCAATTTACGTCAGGAGCGGAGTAATTTGACAGGTCTTTACTAACATATTATGTTCTGTCCTTTTCTTAATGTATGTAATAGAAAGAAAGAGATGTGCTGAACTGAAATTAAGTTTAGTTTGTGAGCAAGGGAATCGGGGCCATTGACAGGTTGCCTACCTGTCAATAACGAAAACATGGAGTTTTGGCGGGAAAGTCAAGCTGGGTGTCACGCTCATTTTTCATTGGACTTTTAAAATTATTTATAGTGTTGTTTACTAAATAAAAGTGCGTGATTTATGTAGTAAAAAGTGTTTTCTCGGTGGTAGGCCATAACATCGGCTGCCGGCAGAAGTTACCACCCACCAGACAAAGCCTTGCCGCCAAGCGATTCGACGTGTTCCGGCATGATATCTGGTGAAGCCGTACGGAGGACGGGTTTGAGCAGTTGTGTTGCGATGTGTGCCGCGTACGAGGTGTCAAATGTTGTTGTGTCGGGAGTTTGTTCGTGGAGGTTCTCCACATCTATCTCTCTCTGGCGCAACATCGTTGGTCGTGTTGTTGGGTTTAACGTTGCACCACCTCGCTCAACTGCCGTCTTCCTTCCTATTCACAAAGTTTTTTTTTAAGTGATTGGGCTTAATAAACTAGCGCGCTTTACCATCAAAGATTGCATCACTGCTTACCACCAGGCGGGATTGCAGTCAAGCGCTAGTTTATAATAATTAAAAAAAAAATCAGTAAAAATTCATAAAGAACAGTGAAATATCGCAACATAGTGGCCACATCATGACTTTGTCTCAAACCTACCTCGTAAGACGGTTCACGCGGCCGTCTTTTTCGCCATGAATAATTCATTATGTGACATTAGCTAAATTCACAAACCGTGCGAAGCCATAAAAGAAAGAGAGAAGAACTTTTAAAGATTTTTGTTTTACTTGGAATTGGCACAAAGTCATAACTAGTGCCACAGTAATAAAAATAAACTTAAATTTAGTTTAGTTTGTGAACAAGGGAATCGAGGCCATTGACAGGTTGCCTACCTGTCAATAACGAAAACAAGTAGGTCATCATCATCATCAACCTTTTTTTTATCGTCCCACTGCTGGGCACCGGCCTTCTCTCATACAGAGAAGTATTGAGCGTAATCACCACGCTTGCTCAATGCGGGTTGGCGATTTCATACTTAAAGTCCAGGTTTCCTCAAGATGTTTTCATTCACCTTGTAATCAGTCATTGATGTCGAAAATATACTTAGAAAGTACATCTTACTTAGCAAAGTTACATTGGTACTTGCCTGACCTGGAATCGAACCCGCACACTCATACTTGAGAGGCTGGTGTTTTAACCACTAGGCCACCACGACTTCGAAACATGTAGGTGACTAACATAAATCATTTTAAATAACAACTTAAGAAATTCTTGAAAAAAAGGGCTTATTATTCCATCAATGAGTTTTTAGATGCTAAGAGCATAAAATAAGAAAATTAAAGTCATTACAATATTTAATCTCTAATTTTGTTCTTAATCAATTTACAGTAAGTAAACCTTGCAAGGTAGGTACATTGATAACACAAATTTTATTTTTTATACCATGTACCTAAGTCGTGATGAATGCCTTTGCTTTGGATAGTCCATTAATCCTGGAAGACTTTAGGCTATATAACATCACACTGCGACCAATAGGAGGCATATAAAAAAAACGCGTGTGAAACCGTGTAACGTAGCTAGTGGTAATTAATTCTAATGGGCATAATATTATAATACTAATGGTTTAATGGGCAGGGCACATTTGCTCGTAGAACCGATGGCCGATTGGGTAGTAAGGTTCTGGAATGGCGGCCACGTACTGGAAGACGCAGCTTAGGGAGGCCCCGAACAAGGTGGACCGATGACCTGGTGAAGGTCGCGGGAAGCCGATGGATGCGGGCAGCACAAGACCGGTCTTAGCTGCCCGGTCTTAAAAAGCCTTGGGGGAGGCCTTTGTCCAGCTGTGGACATCTATAGGCTGAAGAAGAATGGTTTAATGCGTTATTATTATAATAAAGTCATGATATCACGTACTTTCTGAGGCACGGAGAGGCCTTGGTAGGTATAAATGGTTACCCATCACGGACAAAACGTAGCAATGTATTGCTTAACCTGACCGATCAACCCGTAAGTACTGCTGGTTTCTATAGATATCTATATCTTAAGATAGGTACTAACTACGATTTGGACCTGTTTACTCTGGAAAGCACTTAACAGAAGTTTTAATATCCAATATCAGGATCAGAGCCAGGGAACTGTCAGGAGGAACACAAAGGAAATAGGTACTACGAAAATAATTATATAACTTAGCAAAGAGCAAACTGGCACTGCGCCAAAAATGCTAAAATGACAAATTGAAGTAAGAATTAAGTCATTCGAATATGGAATAGTTTTTATTCTGCAAAACGTCGCTATCAAACTGCTTCCGTATCCGCAGTGAAAATAGAAAAAAACAATTGTTTTTAAATTGTCAATTTCACTAAGGAGCGAAATCTGTCTTAGAACAAAAAGGCATTTTTGTTCTGAGTTTCCAGATTATTAAATAGGTACGAGAAACTAGATGTGCACAGACTACACAGTAATTAGTTTTAATTTGACTATCATGTCAAATAAACTCACTGTAGTTAAACTCGAGAAATAATCTGGGAATCAGTAAGTAGGTACGTATGAATTTCCAAATATCAACTGGCCTGAAAAGTTTTAATTTCTTTATGTACAGAAGAGATCACATCAAGCTAATACAATTTGTCACATTTCTTTATTAGATTGCCATCTTAATCGCTAAAGCATTAAGGGTCAGTGTTGATTGCGAATATTTGACAGTGTCGGGTAGGTTAACCTGCTGTCGCTCGTACAAAAGTCATGATTTGTTTAAAGAATTTTTTTTTTTTTTTTAATACTTATAAACTAGTGCTTGACTGCAATCCCGCCTGATGGTAAGCAGTGATGCAATCGTTGATGGTAAAGCGCACTAGCTTATTAAGCCTATTCACTCAAAAAACTCAGTGAATAGGAAGGAAACGGCAGTTGAGCGAGGTGATGCAATGTTTAACCCAACAACACGACCAACGATGCTGCGCCAGAGGATGATCTGGAGACCCTCCACGACCAAACTCCCGACACAACAACATTAGGCACATCGTACCCGGCACACATCGCAACACAACTGCTCAGACCCGTCCCGTACGGCTTCACCAGACATCATGCCGGAACACGACGAATCGCTTGGCGGCAAGACTTTGTCTGGTGGGTGGTAACTTATGCCGGCGGCTGATGTTGTTGCCTACCACCGAGAAAAAATGCAATAAAACTACTTGTTTTTTTCTAATAAGCCAAAAAACAATAATTATAAGTACTAACAAAATTTATTTCCTATTTATACACACAAACGTAAATAATAATAACAAGTCACGGTCATGCCATAGGCATTAACCTATCTTACAGAGCACCAACACAAAAAAAAAAGAAAAAAGCGCGCGCGATCCAACGATTACGTAAGAAATGACATCATGGCGGACGATGACGCCACATTGGCGCCTTGGCGGTTAAGAAGAGACAGAACGGCGTTGTAAATTGATTTTTCTATCCACAAAATAGTATTTAATTATGGAATAACGCTGCTTTTACTTTGGCCTGACAATTAAAATATTGATAGACGGTAAACATCGAAATTTGTTGTTTTTTTTTTAGAAGTTGGTTGTTTATCATTGTAAAAAGTTGTGAAAAGTACTGGTTTCCAGCTGAATCCGGACAAATTGAACGCTGACACGGTGACACCAACATAAATGGGAATAGGCTAGCAAGCAATAAAGTGCATATTCCTTACACATAAAAAAAAATGATTCCAAAACTGACATATTTTAAATTGATTAAGTAGTAGGAGTAATATAAAAATAGATAAAAACCTATTCTCAGGCCTAACGAACGTTTAATACCTATACGAAATTTCATCAAAATCGGTTCAGCCGTTTTGGAGAAGTCTAAGGATAAACATTGTGACAGGAGAATTCTATATACATAATAGAACATTTTAATTTTGTACGCCATATAAATTGGCAAAAAATAGTGGACGTACCTATCTGTTTATAATGTCTCCCAACCATAAGCAAAATAAATGATTGATTGAAACTTACGGAGAGACAGTTTTTTTTTTTAATTATTATAAACTAGTGGTTGACCGCAATCCCGCCTAATGGTAAGTAGTGATGCGGTCGTTGATAATAAAGCGAGCTAGTTTATTAAGGCGCTGTGTTCAGTAAAAATAGGCTTCTTAAAACAATTTTTTAGCCAAATGTATACATTTCAGAGCAGCCAAAAATTTATATGTTAATCTTGATTATATGTAGCAGGAAACCATTGTTTTCAAAACACGTTTTGAATTAATTTTCTCGATAGAAAAAAATCCTAAAGTAACCCCTAAAATTGAATTTATAACAGTTGTAACTGTATTATTAATCATCAAATCTTGATAAAATTGAGAAGAGCGATGTAAAATATAATAGTAAATGAAACCATTGTTTTTGTTTAACGATTTAACTAAGATATTCTAAAATAAATAATGTATTTAATGATAAATAACGTGAACGAAACGTCGCTCCATCGCGGCGTCCATTGCCTTCTCTTTCACTTCTATGCTTCGCGACAGTGACCGCTGAGGCGTGGTGCTTGTCGGACCTATGTCACTTTTTGCTTTACCCCGCACAGAAAATAATTATATTTACGTGTCTGTTTGTTGATGAATAATCATATTTCGTTTTTGCCCGGGTTCAAACCCCAGGTTTACATTATATGCTTTTTGTAGATTTTAATTGAAATAAATGCTTTTTAATTTACTGTTGTATTTTTGCCGATATTTTATTTGATTTTTTTCTGTAATTATTCTTTTTACTTTTTCCGGCACATTTTTCTTCACCTGTATGTGTTCGGGTTCAAACCCCAGCTTTACGTTGTATGCTTTTTGTTGGATTTCTTATTTGCAATTGTTTTTTTTTTTTAATTATTATTAATTTATCCGATTTTCTGTATTTTTGTAGTAATTGTTCCATCTTTTTAAATATATTCTTTTTGTAACAATTATAATGCAAACTAATATTTAAAATCAATTCGTTATAATTTTCTTTCTACAAATATCTAGAAATTAATAATAAATAATAATAATAAGCCTTTATTTAACCATGAATTTCTTAGTTCATAATATAATTTAAAAAAAGAAAAACAATAAAAATAACAGTTAATTTGATAATAGTTCAAAACAGTAAATTTAGATTTCATTTTGTTGCATTATTCATGGCCCCTTTCAGTATAGGCCTCCTCCAAGTGCCTCCATCTATTTCACTCGTACAAACCCGATTTCGATAAGAGTTGCAGTTTTGAAGAAGAAATCTTTTATTTTTTTAAATATCCGAAAATGCATTTTTTTTTAACAGTTACTCTAAACAGCTGTTTATAAATAGTAATTTCTAGAAATGATATATTTCTAACAGTTTCATGAAAAAAGGACATAACACAAAAATTTAAGCAGAACGGACAAAGCGCATTATAAAAATAAAAAAGAAAACAAAAAAAAATAATAAAAAATGAAAATATGTATAAAATACACATTTTCGAAAATCGCAAGGTAAAGTCGGATTCGATCCTGGTGCTCGTGTAATGCGAACCGGGACTGTGACGAACAGAGCCAACCATGCTTCGGGATTGGGTTGTGAAATAACCCTTCTAAATGTAGATGGAATAGAAAAGAAAAACAATAAAAATAACAGTTGATTTGATAATAGTTCAAAACAGTAAATTTAGATTTCATTTTGTTGCATTATTCATGGCCCCTTTCAGTATAGGCCTCCTTCCAAGTGCCTCCATCTATTTCAATCTTTTTGTGTTGTGTTATTCTAAGCACTCGTACAAACCCGACTTCGATAAGAGTTGCAGTTTTGAAGAAAAAATCTTTTATTTTTTTAAATATCCGAAAATGCATTTTTTTTAACAGTTACTCTAAACAGCTGTTTATAAAGAGTAATTTCTAGAAATGATATATTTCTAACAGTTTCATGAAAAAAGGACATAACACAAAAAATTTAAGCAGAACGGACAAAGCGCATTATAAAAATAAAAAAGAAAACAAAAGTAATAATAAAAAATGAAAATATGTATAAAATACACATTTTCGAAAATCGCAAGGTAAAGTGAACGGATGTGGGATTCGAACCTGCTGCTCGTCTAATGCGAACCGGGACTGTGACGAACAGAGCCAACCATACGTCGCGGTTTGAGTTGTGAAATTACGCTTCTAAATGTAGATGGAATAGAGAATGGTTGGTATAGATTTAATAGAACGTGCGTATTTCTCGATGCACGACGCCTCACCTCACGCATCGATGTACTCGCGCGGAGCGCCCCGCGCCCCGCAGTGGGCGGGGCTAGTCGTGTCCCACTTCGTCTGCTTCACCCCCTCAAATACCTAAAAGTTTGCTATTCACAGCGTCTTAAGAGCCTATTCATTCAAAAAAACTGAGCGTATAAGAAGGAAAACAGACAACATGACCGACGATGCTGCGCCAGAGAGAGATTGATCTGGAGACCCGCCATGACCAAACTCCTGACACAACAACATTTGGCGCGTGGTACCCGGCACACATCGCAGCACAACTGCTCCGACCCGTCCTCCGTACCGCTTCACCAGGCATCAAGCCGGAACACGAGGCTTGAGTCTTTATAAGTCCAAATCGCATAACACATCAATAAGAATGGGTTTGGATTTGAACAGTTCAACAACATTATTTGCTTTATTTAGGACTAGCTTTCCGCCCGCGGTTTCGCCCGCGTGGAATTCGGTATTATTGTTTTCCCTTGGGAATATCAATATGTTCCATGATAAGAAGTACCCTATTATTTAATCCGGACTCCTAACTTTACGTCTACAAAATTTTTAAAGCAATTGGTTTAGCAGTTACGGCGTGAAAGCGGAACAAACAAACAAACAAACTCAGTTTCAGATTTATAATATTGGTAAGGATGTTGGGCAGATAAATTTTTAACACATGAAATCATTGATAAAATATTAAATAGATACGTCATTAGCGCACTGAAAATGAAGCGTACAAAAGAACGTAAGTCCTGCAAGTCGCTTTAGTCACTCCCGGTACTCTCGTTCCGTACGCTCGTGTGTCCTTGGTGGCTAAGAAAATCTTTTCCGCATTCAAAATGGCGTTTTGTGTACTGCGTAAATGCACGAATTATGGTAGAAAAGCCAACAAAAGTCATGGAATCACATATCATAAGTAAGTATTCCAAAATATTTAAATAAATAATATAGTATAGATAAATAATATAGTTTCAAAAACATTCTTACTGCTAATGCTTAGGCGGCCATTGTAAGTAAAGAAAGAGAGAGCTAATTGGATTTCTTGCGAGTGTGACAAAGACGGGAACGCATATGACATAGATTAGTTGCACAGAAGCGATAATGTTTATGGTGACTTTTATACCTACAATTATAGTTCTGTTTCACTTTATTTTCGCGCCTGTGTCCTTAGTTACAATTTATTAACATCTTATTGCAACAGTTAAGTAAAACATTGATAAAATTACGAATTTATTTTGCGTTGCTAAGTAATAGAGTCAAATGACATGAAATTATTAAATGGGACAGTGTGAGTCGATATTAAATGAACATGAAGTATACAATAATATAAATAAATATTACCTACGCTCACAACAATTAGCCTAGTATATAAAAATATATACAGAATGTTTGCATAATGATTTACATTTGAAAAATTAAAATAGGATTTGAAATATAGTAAATATAGATTAAACCGAATTAATTTCACTAATTACTATGGTTTGTAATTGTTTATTTTATTGCATTAGGTTTCCTTTAATCACAGTCACAAAATATTAAATAGGTACACTTTAATCAAGTATTACAAAACTTCAATGACAAACATTAAAGTTTTGTAATACTTAATTGAAGTGTAAAAATGTTAAAAAAATATATTCACCAAATTGAGCACCTTCTACCACCTACCAAATTACCTACTACTCTGTTATATTTCCTATCTGCATTCTTGTTATTCTTTGGCAATCAGTCAGTGTCAGTGTGTGCAAAGTGTCAGTGATTGGTTGGCAAACGTCTTTTTTTCCATTTAAGCGCAAACGACAATCACTAGCCATCTTTTTCTTTTTTATGCTTTAGTTGCGCCCCATCTCATTCACACTGTACCAATGTAGTTAAATTTACGCAGTATAAAAAATATGCATGACGCATGTGTGCCTCTACTGCGTTCGGACACATTTTTTTCGGTTTCTACTAACCGAAAAAAATGTGTCCGAACGCAGCAGAGGTTAGTTTCTACTAACCGAAAAAAATGTGTCCGAACGCAGCAGAGTGCCTCTGCTGCGTTCGGACACATTTTTTTCATATGCGTCATGCATATTTTTTATACTGCGTAAATTTAACTACATTGGTACAGTGTGAATGAGATGGGGCGCAACTAAAGCATAAAAAAGAAAAAGATGGCTAGTGATTGTCGTTTGCGCTTAAATGGAAAAAAAGACTTTTTAAAAGATATGATATATGCTAAGAATAGCATATATCATATCTTTTTAATATTATATCAATGCATGAAATGAATGAAAAGGAATGAATGCTTCAAAATGATTATGATTATGATTGACAGTTGCGTCTGTGCCCCGGTTCAAAAACTGAACTAAATTTAAGTTCGGTGGAACTTATTCTTTCTTATTAAGAACAAGACATAAGATAAATATTATTTTAGTCCTAACAAATGAAGATATTTCATAGACAGTTTCATCTTCAGCCTATAGAGGTACACTGCTGGAGAAAGGCCTCCCCCAAGGCTTTCCACAATGACCGGTCTTGTGCTGCCCGCATCCATCGACTTCCCATAGACAGTGTAGAAATGATTAAAAACATTGCGGCTAAAAATACGTCAAATTAAGTTAGGCGTTGTGTCGTTGACTAATTTGACAGGACAATGCTAATCTTCTGGCCTTATCTTATTAAAATAAAAAGAAAAAGATGCACTGTGCTTAAGTTTAGTTGTATAAACAAGGAATTTGGCGCCAGTGTGTTATCCAATTAGCAAATCAAGCTACGGAGGTTTTTGGCGGGAAGCTAAGATGAGTGCCACGCTCATTTTTCATTGGACTTTTAAATTATTTATAGTGTCGTTTACGTAGGTAGTAAAAAGTGCATTCACTGAATAATTCATAAAGAACAGTGAAATATTGTAGCATAGTGGCCACATCATGGCTTTGTACCAAATCTTCCTCCTAGTGTTCGGTTCGCGCGGCAGTCTTTTTCGACATGAATAATTCATTACGTGACATTGGCTAAATGCAGAAACCGTGCGAAGCCATAAGAGAAAGAAACAAGAACTTTTGAAGATTTTTATTTTACTTGAAATTGGCACAAAGTAATAACTAGTGCCACACTACAAAAAAAAAATCAAGCTACTGCAATCTGTAAAATTTATATATTTATAGATAATTTATAGATTTTCAACTTTATCACTAAAGCAATAAGGTTCAGGGTTGAACTGGAATTTGACAGTTTCGGTTAGCTTGACCTGTTGGCATCTGTACAAAACTTTATTAATATTATATTGAAGTGCTGGAAACGCGTTGCCCTGCCCAATACTTAATGAGAACGACACCCCTGAGGCCAGTTGACCTTTGCAATTGTCTGTCTTCTAATTAACTCTTATTAATTACGTGACAGAACTGTGTGTTTACACATTTAACCTAATAAATATTGTATTATAGACAGACTTATGTGGCTTTAATTTTCCAGTTTGAGATACCGACTACACGAAACTCAATTTGTTCCCGATTAATGGCAAAAAGACTCACCCTCTAGAGAAATTTGGGTTACACGTATACACCGCATCCCTTAAGGGAAAGCAATCTCAGCGGTCTTGAAAGCCAGACCATCATAATAATCTAACCTCTTGTCCTTAAATCCCATGTATTTGCAGTACTTCCTTTTACCATACATTCTCAATCAATAGACACCTTAACTAACTTAACACTAATTACTTTCGTTGGAGCCATATCTTTGCATTAGTAATTACATATTTTTATTGACCTCAGTAACTTGAAAATGATTCAAATTTCAGCCCCACGTAGGTTAAACCGAAAAAACAATGGATTTTCAGTGCAATTTTCCTTGAAAAATTATGGAGTAACTAGCTTTCCGCCAGCGGCTTCGCCCGCGTGGAATTCGGTTATATCGCGCTTTTTAGATTTCCCTCGGGAACATCATTTTTTTTTTTTCAATAAAAGGTAGCCTAGATGTCCTTTCTCAGGGTCTAAAGATTGTCTGTGCCAAATTTCATCAAAATCGGTTGAGAGGTTTAAGCGGGAAAGCGTAACAGACAGACAGAGTTACTTTAGCATTTATAATATTAGCATGGATAATCATTATTAATTCTAAAAGCTATATAAATAATTAATAATTTTGTAGAATTCGACTGATAGTAGCAGATATCTTGTAGGATTCATCTCTCAAGTATGAATGAAGACTAATGTATCAATATGTATTATTATAAAACAACATAAATACTCAATCAGATTAAAATGCCGTCTCTCGGGGAAAGACTGGGCCATAATCCATAACGCAAGCCGATTGCGGATTGGATAAAACGACACCGGGGAAAATTAGGGCAGTACTCCACCTTGTCTCACCCTCACATAGCAAGCCTGTCGCCACCGATCAATAGATTATGTTATAAAAGAAAAGGACATAGACAAAATATTGTTTGTGATAGACCCCTCACTAGTTGAGTATCCCTTTCAAAATGAATTTAAAGAGCTTACTATATTCATGCAGTGTAGGTGATAAATATTTCGAATGCTACAATGCCTCTAATATAAATTTTATTAAAATTTGAATTGTTTTAATATTCTTCTAAATATTAATTGTGATAATTATAATATGAAATATTGACATGGTACTGTATATAGACATGCTAAATAAATAATATTTTTTGTTAAATATTCTAGTAAGTAATTGTGTAATTTATGTAAATATTTGAATTTCATTTTATTAATTTGTTTGAGTTGCGATCGATATCCATTATATAAATGTAAAATTTAATATAAGTCATCCATTCTATTATAATATGTACCTAAAATTTTTGCACACCATGAGAAATGGCAGACATGTCGTGAGCCACTCTTTCTCAAGAACCTACATGCACGAGTTTTTTTGTTCTGTATGTCGCACCTTTAGGACAATAGAGACCTAATTCGAAATTTGAAGATTTCAGTGTTGACTTATAAAATTACCTTGCATGGCCATCTTCATCGCCTGTTATATAAAACAGAGACTTAATATGGCATAGAAAGGCACAAACTTCTACTTCGGTCTCTTTCACTCTGTCCTCTTCCTCCGCTCCTGTTCAATTCGAGAGAGTCACAAGCAGTAATGTGCCGCGAGTGTCATGCTCAGGTCGTTACTTTTTTATTACTGTGGAGACCTAGACCTGATTAGAACGCTACAAGACTAAAAATTAAGGTATATGGATGTAACTATTTTTGGTAAAGTAGAGACCTATTTGTTATTGAGTCTATTTCATAACAAATTGTCTCTAAACAGCAATGACTTATTTGTCATTGAGTCACTCTTTGATTAAAAAAAAAATACGAATTAAAGACCCAAACATCATTTGGTCTATGTCATTACGAAACTAGTGTTTATGATAAAAGCTGATTTATGATTATGCTCCTCTTGTAATAAATATGATTATATTTTCACAGACTATTTTAGACATGGGTCTACCTACATACCAAATCGTTTTGTTGTCTTGTTAAATATGTCATATTATGTTTGAAATTTTTTCCTCTAATACCAGTAGCTCATCTAATAATTCTAGTAGATCACCATCAACATCCTCTTCCAGTTCCAGCAGCAGTTCTTGTTTAGGTAAAGCGAATGACCATTTCATAGATGGGCCATCAACATCTAATTTAACCGGTCATATTGCAAGCAGAACTACATCTGTAGTAAAAAAAAGTTACCACTAGTCACCTATTAACTCAGATGAAAGCCATATGGATATAAGTGACTCAGACTCAACCTATACTGTAGATAGGTCTAGGTCCAATCTTAGAAATACTACTTATTTATCAAGCTTTAGCTCCAGTTCTTCACCTTCGTCCAACACCGCAGCATCTAATAACACCTGTTCGCCTAATTCTGTCGTGGAAGTTCCCAGAAGATCTGAAGAAAGCGCACTCGAAATCCATCAAAATGGAATCTAAATGTAACAAAATTTTAAGAAATCCTGGAAAGCCGACGTTTCTATGATGACCAAAAAGGAAGCACAAGCCCGTATAGTTAAAGATGCATGTAAATGTAGACACCAATGTTCTGAGAATGTAGCTGGTTCCGATAGAAATTATTTATTTGAAACACACTCTCTTTGCAACATCGAACTGCATAGACTTTACATAATTAAGCCTAGCTGCAAATATACTAACGCCGCTAAACCATATAGCAATATCTGTATTTGTAAGACGTTCTTTATTAATATGCAAGGGATATGTGACCGTCAAATTAGAACCGTTAAAAAGAAAACTGACCCGAAGGTTTCGTAAGTAAAGACTTAGAGGTAAGCTAGTACTTTGGAAGAAAACTCACGGATCCACTACTACAAGAATAGAGTCTCATTATTTGTTTGTAGATTTCGATAAATCTCAGAACGAAGAAGGAAAACCAATATGTGACTATTGGTTGTATTAGGAAATCTTTACAAAGGAATTTAATATAGGTTTTATGCAACCAAAAAAGGTAGAAGTAGTGCGACTCCTGCTTAGATTATGAACTTGCTACTCTTATTCGCAAGGTGGCAATTAAAAAAATATAATTATGATTATCATCAGAAAGAAAAGGTTCTGTGTCGAGAAGAAAAACCTCTAGATTGTCAGAATATAAATGAAACTAACATTAATTTGCGCAGTCGATGTCGATAACATGGACGATTTGCAGGCTGTTATGCAGTGTCCCACTGAAGACATATAATCTTTTTTTTTATTCCAAACTAAATTGTCATAATTTTACAATAGTAAAAATGTTAAAAAAGAAAAACAGTTCAAAAGCGTAAAAAATAATGAAGATAACGATAATCAAATGGGGACATACCGTAACGTAGGTATATAGTTATTTCTGGGACGAAGTTCAGGGAAAAAGGAAGGGCTAACGACATTGGGTCATGTATTTTAGATAATTTACACCGTTTAAATGAGCAGAACCCCAACAAAGCTCTCCATGTTTTCTTATTCAACTCCCAAAAGCTAAAGGGGGTCAGTTCACTCTAAGGATACACACCGAAAAGTAGGAGCCAAGGTGAACGGGCTTCTTATGGCGGTGAGACATCCTTTTGTTTTGGCGGCATGAATGCTCCACCATAGCCGCTCTTTCGGACGGTATTGATTCCTCACTAGCCCGAGCATCTGGCAGGTACCTCTCCACAACTGTGGTGTCATCTGCATACCCATAGATATCGCGCATCAGCAGATCGTTAATATGCAGCAGGAACAGATTTGCACAGAGAACAGACCCCTGAGGATCACATTAGTCCACATGGGCTGCGGTGAACATACGTCGACAACAACTCGGAGGGACCGTTCAATCAGGATAATTGTTACGGATAAAATAAAAATAAATACATTGCTTCGTTATCTATTTTTGAAATTATTTACTCAATTACTCATGAATATCTAATTAAAGGGCATACCCAGAATGAAGGGGATAATGTTCTTAAGCCTTATTGAAAAGGATATTAAGAGAAATAAAATGTCTGGGCACACCCTCTACCAATACCTATGTTACCTTAATTAAGAACTCGCCTAAAAATGGTAAAACTATTTATGTGATACAGTTGATATACGAGTTTTGCAGCGATTTAATAAAGGTTCTACAAGAAAAATGGGGATATAATTACAATGAAGATGAACATAAAACCAAAATGATGTGGACCAATGTCAAGGTTATGGAATTTTTTAAAGCAGAAAAGTTCGCATTTTGCTGTAAAACCTCCTACACTCAAAGTGAGTTCACCATGATCAATATGAGAAATAAACGGAAGAATATGGTCAAACCAGAAGATATAACGCTAACCAAAGAATATATACAAAGACTAGAACTAAACGAACATAAGAAGAAAGACTTACACGATCTTGTTGATAAAAACTTAATACATACCTGGTTATTATGCAGATTTGTATAACTCTATACTTTAATTGTTAAATTTTTCGAAATTCATGGTAATTGATAAACTCATTTTTTTTTAAATTTTATATTTCAATAGTTTTAAATAATGTGACTTCGTTGTTAGAAATACTACAGTTACTATCAAAGAAGACTGAGTAGCATTTGGTAGTCATTTTTGTATAATTTTCTTTTAGGTTTACTTTTCTTTACAACATACAGCTTTAGAATTTGTAAGCAGTAAAGTCTTTTGTCGGTTTACTTTTATAGTCAAACTTTTTCTTACCTAAGTATGTATTTTTTCGTGTACTGAACATAAAAGTTTCCTTAAAACTATCTAAAAAATTATTAATACAGTGGCTTATTTGGGAATGAAACCAGACTTCATTACAGAGATTCAGAACTAGAGAGACCTAAATAATAAAAGGTCTTTTAAAAAACAATGGTTTCAGACAAACAAAGACCTAAATAAGCACTGTTTTTGTATAAATTAAGAAAAAAATATTATTAATTGTTTTAATTATTTTTTTAAATTATATGCGTGTTGGTAGATAAGTAAAGTAGGATATAAAATTAAAATAGTATGAATTTAATGAAAGTGCAACCGAATAATCTCCCTTTTCTAAAAATATTGTTACAATATGAACCTTTATTCATCATTTCCCAAAAACTTGTTTTTTTGAGTTAGGTCTCTTTCATTCTAAAGGTGCGATGTATACACATGTTTGGATAAATAAAATTTCCTATTCTTACAAGATTGTTTTTTTTGGTAAATAAATTAGATCACCAATCAGAAATCCCATCTATGACTAGGTAAACTGTTCAGAGGACGATATAACAATAATTAAACTATGTGAGTACTACCTAGCTGTTGCGACTCTTTATAGCTTCAAAATCAATAAATTTTGCATAAAAATGAACCTTGTTTTACTGTACAAGCAGTTCGGTTATGGGATTACTTGCCCGTGTCCGTAAGGCGTGCTCAAACTCTGTCCGCTTTTAAACTATGATAATAAAGCACTTCCTCTCTCTTTAAACATATCATTATACATATATGTATGTATTTTATTTGCTCTTTTATGATGTTTATTAGTTAGATGTATACCTACAACATGTAATGTAATTAACGCACACCCTCAAACCACTCCATTACAATATTATGTTATAATCATAATACATACACTGAATTTTTAATTTAACATGTATATGCACTGTTATTTAGTAAATTAGTTATACCAATTATTGGAGAACGAACACCTTAACGTACTTGGAATAAGGTTTTTTTCAGCATGTTGTATATTTATTTAAATTAGTATCAACATATTATATTATTTCTCCAAGGGTCTGAAACCGTTTTCTCCCTTTTTCTCTCTTTCTATCGAACCAATCTGAACGTCCGACCCACCAATCGACAGATATTCGTCCCTGGTACCATGGAATTCTATTTTCAAATTATTCCTTTCTTTCCCCTCAAGCGGTTCTCTTAGTATAGTGCGAATTTTTCGCACGGGTCAGCTAGTTATACACTTTATTTACATATTTATTGTATAATCTATGTAAATAGTACACTGTACTACCTACATTATTTCTCTCTCCTTCCTCTTTGTTTCCTATCCAAAGGTTATCTGTAAAAGATCGCTCTTAGCGATATGACCGCCCATTGTGTCACCCTTTGTAAAACCTTTATATTTATGTTGTATAATTTATATGGTGTACAAACTAAAGAGTATTCTGTTCTACTCTATTATTTCAATTAAACCAATTAGAGGCACTTTTGAATTGTCAAAGGGCAAAGACATTAAATTATGCATTTACAAAAGGTTCAACCAGTCAGTACTAATTGCCCATTCCAAAGCGCAGGTCTCTATGGAGAAGAATGGGCAGGAATCTCCACGGACACTCTTATAAAACCATCATCATCATCTCAACGTCAACCCCCAGTCGCATCAAAAGCTTTTTCAGCTTTGAAGTCTGGGGTCCGCTTTACTAGTCTAACTGCTGATTTTGGCTAAACTTCGATATTTTCCGTGAAGCGACTGCCGTCTGACCTCCACAACCCGAAGGCGATATCGAAGCATTGCAGTTAAACGATTTGTTGGAATGCTCCAATGGAGGGCTCCAACAACGCGTAACGACTGCCATTAGATGTTTGTATGGCAACTGGGACCAACGGCTTAACGTGCTTTCACATCTGCTATTGACTCTTTTAAAATCATATTCATTCTAATGATCATTGATAGACTGCTATTTTGCAATATGTAATGTCCCGGCCATATAGGCTGAGTATGTCCACTGCATTTTCGATATGTTGCCGGATGATCGACGAGCGATCGAAAAAGCTGTAATAATATTGTTCGACTAGTTGCTAGGAGCTATGCTCCGAGGTTCTCTGCGCGATCGAATCAGAAATGAGGAGATCCGCAGAAGAACCAAAGTCACCGACATAGCTCTGCGAGTCGCTAAAATTAAGTGGCAGTGGGAGGGGCACATTGCTCGTAAAACCGATGGCCGATGGGGCAGTAAGGTTCTGGAGTGGCGGCCACGTACCGGAAGACGCAGCGTAGGGAGGTCCCCAATAAGGTGCTAAAAACTACTGCACAGATTTAAATTAAATACACAGATATACAAAATCTCAGATGGTTTATAATCAGGAATAACACATAAGATACTTTTTATACTGATATTCCCGCGGGATCAAAAATTATGCAGGCGATATCGCAGGGCGCATCTAGTAACATATCTTTTCGTTTTCCATCTTTTCAGTTCACGGTCCCCGTTGTCTTTTACCGTAGCTACTTTAGCTAAGGTGGCCTAGTGGTTAAAACACCAGCCTCTCAAGCGTGAGGGTGCAGGTTCGATTCCAGGTCAGGCAGGTACCAATGTATTTTTTTTTCTAAGTTATATGTACTTTCTAAGTATATCTTGGACACCAATGACTGATTACAAGGTGAAGGAAAGCATCTTGAGGAAACCTGGTCTTAGAGTCTGAAATCGCCAACCCGCATTGAGCAAGCGTGGTGATTACGCTCAATCCTTCTCTGTATGAGAGGAGACCTGTGCCCAGCAGTGGGACGATAAAAAATGTTGTTGATGATGACGACTTAAGCTAAAGTACTATTGTAAAAGACGCAATATTACCGAACACTTACATGAAAATACCCCGTTTCCCCTCCTGGTTACCGCTCCCCCCATAGTTACGAGCAGACAAACATTTAGTTTGGACAAGTACACGTCATTACTTAGTTATGTAATTAAAACAACCCCTAAGGGTGTTAAGTGATTAAAATATTACTTCATAAGGAAAGCTTAGCAAAAGAAGTATTGATGACAATGTTTTTTTTTTAGGTTTCCATACCTCAAAAGGAAAAAACGGAACCCTTATAGGATCACTTTGTTGACCGTCTGTCTGTCTGTCAAGACCCTTTATCTCAAGAACGCGTGGACGTATCAAGCTGAAATTCACATGAAATACTCAGGTCTATTGTCCCTTTAAGCTGTGAAAATATCAAACTTCTAAGCCAAGCCAATCAAAAGATACAGCCGATTATGTCGATATTTTCAACAAATTTTCGACACTCGCAAAGGAATCAAAACCTACAGGATACTTTCCGTAAACTCAGAATCTTGAAATTTGGCATGAAGCATTGTCATATAATGCAAATATAGGAAAAATTGCGAAAATCACATTTTTTTAGTTATACAATATAATAAAAATATTTTAATAAAATGAAACTTGCACTGCTTGAACCTTGTACGGTGGAACCCTCGGTGTGCGAGTCCGACTCACACTTGGCCGGTTTTTTTTTGTTAATGATTGATCCCGTCTGATGCGAAGCAGTGATGCGATTGTTGATGGTAAAGCACTTGTTTATTAAGAGCCTGTTGACTATAGCTTTGAAGACTTTGGAGGCATGAGGAACAGGGTATAAAGTTCACTCATCCTCCATAGAAAAGGGAGGATCCTCCGACCAGACGGGTGTTGTGTCTGGCGGGCACTTACCCAATGCTTGAAATTGGCAAGTTGTATGTATGCTAGTTGCACGGTAAACTCTGATTGCGAGATGTAGAATTCGGGTGACGTCAGTATGACGTGTTGTTCGCATGTGGCGGCTACAAAGACACTTAAATTTAGGGTTGCCAACTTTCTTTACAAGAAATAAAGTATATTCAGATCTATGAAGATTATTAAACAGTATTTTAGAAAAACTGAACAGTATCGCTTAAGTTACTAATTTACAGATTCGTTCAGAGGGCCTAGTATGAGTTTTCATTACGAAACTTGATTGTCGATATCGAGCGCGTTTGACTCGATCGATTGGCCCGCTGCAAGGTTGTAAGAACTCTCAACCAACGAGAGCGCCAAACGCGCTCGATATCGACGATCGACTCTCGTAATGAAAACTCATACTAGGCATACAGAAACTCGAGTGCGATTTGTTTGTGGCTGCGCTGCACTGAGCAGTGAGCGCCCTCTGATTAAACAAAAACAAATTTGTTAGCTTGTTGAAAACAGTATTTTGTATGCTTTATTTTTGTTAAACAGTAAAATAGTTTTATTTAGTGAAAACAGTATAATACTGTTTAAAACAGTATAGTTGGCAACCCTACTTAAATTATAATCGAACGGGAAGACCGCTATAATACAGGCAAGTTGTTCCAATCGCTTCGTCCGGATCGTAGTAGTGTCATCAACGTAAGGGTGGAAGCTCGCCGTACGACGGGTCGTCCGATGATGAAACGGAGATGGGGGAATTAAGTCATGCAATTCCCTCGCATACTCTCAAAAATGTTTCCTAAGGAACACCGTTTATTTTTGACAGGCTGAGACTAGAGACTCTTACATGGCACAAAGAGGGTTCCATAAAGAAATTTGTTTTACTCCCAAACAAGCTTTTTTACCTTCTTTAACTTTAAATTTATTTTTTGTTACTTATAACTAGGGTTGTAACGGAGCTTCGCCTCCGCTTCCGTTACTGCGGAAGTTTCGCAAAAAATAGTATATTCGCTTCCGCCTCCGCCTCCGCACAATTTTTGCGGAGTTATAACGGAGGTTTATTTACGTATTTATAAAATAAAAAACGCGCAAGCTGCGACGCTCGACAACCGTTTGAGCGCGAAATGGTCAAGAATCAACTAGTGCGAGGCGGGAATGCGGCAAACACAGTTGTTTCTCCTTAATTTTCATTACAAGAAGGTAATATTTTTTTTACCAAGTATACTACTATTAATGTACGTATTTAAAATAAAAAATTTGTTTCAATTAACCATAAATTTCAATTTTTTCTATATGTACTTTCACCTCCGCCTCGCCTCGCCGAGGTGAAGCCCGTCGCCTCCGCATCCGCCTCCGCCTCCGCTAACAAGCCTCCGTTACAACCCTACTTATAACGGCTATATATTATAGCTTTGATCATTAGAAATACAGATAGAGAACGAGGCTTTAAGCATTGACAATTTATGGTATTGACGAAGTTATGAATAACAAATTCGGTTTATCTCAGGGAAGCTTCCACGTGTTTTCCTCCTAAACTAAATATAGTAATAACAATGTTCAAGGACGCTGTCTGTCGTAATATGTATATACACGCGTATTGACCGTGACCCACCGTTACACAGTAAATAGTTAAATACGTGGTAAATGGATACCATAATTATTTACTTAGGTATATTTACATAATTTTAAAGCTGTTTTACTACGTACAAGTAGAATAAAGGAGGGGAAGTAATCAAGGGGTATCAAGAGATGTCAATAAGAAAAGTGCCCAGTGTCTGGCAGCAATGCCACGTTTTATGGCAATGCTGACTCTTAGGCAAAAATAGGCCAGCCATCAGCACCCTTTTTTAGGTTTGGATGGGAAATCTTCAAATGACCTCTCCCGCTTTGTGCGGAATGGAATTTCAGACTTTTATTGACTAAAACCTACCCGTGTTCCTTCACTTGCCTGTGCGCCAAGGCCAAGGTTTCTCTTACAACCAAGCCGAGACGTGAGGGCGCTGGGATTCCCGCTCGTTCACGCGCTCCGCCGCCATCAGCTTCCTAATTTCATAACACACTATTACCCTCAATTTCAATCTTTTTGAAGCCTATCAGTAATCCCAATCACTCACAAAGGGCCTCATACGAAGGCTCAGAGTCACACAAAGGGCAATGGAAGGAGCTATGCTCGGAGTTTCTCTGCGTGATCGAATCAGAAATGAAGAGATCCGTAGAAGAACCAAAGTCACCGACATAGCTCTTCGAGTCGCTAAACTTAAGTGGCAGTGGGCAGGGTACATTGCTCGTAGAACCGATGGCCGATGGGGCAGTAAGGTTCTGTAGTGGCGGCCAACGTACTGGAAGACGCAGCGTAGGGAGGCCCCCAAAAAGGTGGACCGATGACCTGGTGAAGGTTGCGGGAAGCCGATGGATGCGGGCAGCACAAGACCGGTCATCGTGGAAAGCCTTGGGGGAGGCCTTTGTCCCGCAGTGGACATCTATAGGCTGAAGAAGAAGAAAAAAAATCCATTGCCCCATATGTTCGAAAAATGTGTCTGCTCAACAAGGTAAACAACACAATGAATATTGTTGTACTGTCAAAATGAAACCCATTGCTGATAGTGTGTTACGTAATTACATCGTTGATCACATGAAGAACCGAAAAATGCTTCGCGATGTCTCAAAAAACTAAGTGGGCTCTTTGACGCAATGGCACTAGTATTTAGAGTAGGTATAGTATTTTAGTAGGTATTATTATAAAGTTACTGTAGACTAGTATTTAGAATATCGTTGGTACATATTGTAGTATTATTGACTTTGTAAGAGATGACATGCGTGCCAACAATCTCACACCACGGGATGCCAGAAATCGTGCGAAATGGAGGCGTATATGTAGGAAAGCGGACCTCGCTCCAACGCGAAAGCCGCGGATGCAATCCGGATTATACGCTGAGATGATGATGGTAGATGTCACATGTCATCGAAGTTTTTGCTTCTAGGACATGCCAATTTCCTCATGATTTTTCCTTCATCGTTTTGAGAGCAGCGAAGGCGAAAAAAAAATAAAAGCGCCTGATGCGAGTACGAACATGGGCGTAACCCCCTCCCCCTCCCCTTGGAAATCTCGCAGAATATCTATGAACTCCCCTGATTACTAAACAAAGAATATATGAGGACTTATATCTAAATTTTAAATAAGCCACGCACTGACAAAATATACGGGGTAATTGCCAAAAAACTGTGTCCGACTATGGTGCACAAAGATTACTCACTCAAAAAATTTTACTTGTCGCCCCGCCACCCTCCCCCCGAGGCCGGACTTGCCCACAGCCCACCCCTAGGCCTGCCGCCCCCTCAGGCCAGAAGCTGGGTACGCCCATGAGTACGAACCTACGTCCTACAACTTGTAAATCGCGAATGATACCACTAGGCCACCGCTACTCTTACCACCACTACTCTTACCACCGCTGCGTTAATTACGGCCTACTCTCCTCTCACTGAGAGGAGGCCTGTGTCCCAGCAGTGGCAACATTATAGGTTGATTATATGTTATGTTATGTATATTGTGGTATTAGTATATAATATAAAGCTATTGTAAACATGTTTTAATGATGACCTTCACGGTAATTACACATATTATTTTGTTTTACCGCATTTTCCCTGTTTCCAAGGCTAATAGCCACTATGAATACTTTGTTGAAATCTTTTGTTTTCTAATGTGTATGGATTGTTCCAGATTACACCGTTAGAACCGTTGATCCAGCTCGGCTGGGCAGCGATCGGGAAGCTATGTTATATGTTCTCGTCGTCCAAGATACCACAGTGTCTCAAGACTAAAGTCTTTGACCAGCGTGTGTCGCCAGTGATGACTTACGGAACTGAAACGTGGTCGCTCACAATGGGCCTCACACGAAGGCTCAGAATCACACAAAGGGCGATGGAAAGAGCTATGGTCGGAGTTTCTCTGCGTGATCGAATCAGAAATGAGGAGATCCGCAGAAGAACCGAAGTCACCGACATAGCTCTGCGAGTCGCTAAACTTAAGTGGCAGTGGGCAGGGCACATTACTCGTAGAACCGATGGCCGATGGGGCAGTAAGGTTCTGGAGCGGCGGCCACGTACTGGAAGACGCAGCGTAGGGAGGCCCCCAACAAGGTGGACCGATGATCTGGTGAAGGTCACGGGAAGCCAATGGATGCGGGCAGCACAAGACCGGTCGGCGTGGATAGCCTTGGGGGAGGTCTTTGTCCAGCAGTAGACATCTATAGGCTGAAGAAGAAGAAGAATACTTTGTTGAAATCTTTTGTTTTCTACTGTGTATGGATTATTCCAATAACCGACCCTCGGCTGGGTTGGGGGTTGTTCTAAAGAGATTCCGTGGATCTGACATAGGTAAGGCATACGAAGGAAATACTAGTGGTCAGTAAAAGGAACTCCCCCTTCCACTTTACTGGTTTTAGTAACTATCGTTTTTTAAAAAAAAAAAAAATTATAAACTAGTGCTTGATTGCAATCCCGCCTGATGGTAAGCAGTGATTCATCGTTGATGGTAAAGCGCACTAGTTTATTAAGCCTATTCACTTATAAGAGCTTAGTATATATATGTATATAATAGGAAGGAAGACGGCAGTTGAGCCAGGTGATGCAATGTTCCGTGCGCAGTTTCTGGCCTGCCATCGGACGCGTCCCCAGGTGGCGGATAGGGGAACGGCCCCCAGATATGGGGGTTACCGGTTTACCGGCGCGGACCAAAACCAGAAGTGGGGACCGCTTCGGCGGTCACATGTGCGGCGGGTCGGCCACCACTCCAGGTGGCTGACCTGACCCGAACTCCGGGTCACCGTCGGGCAACCCGGTCTCCTCATTGAGAGGAGCTGGGGGCCCCGTTTGCCTCCGGGCAAACGAGTGGGGCTAAGAGGAAGGACACCTCGCTAAAAGACCCTTGCCTGCTGCGTCTTCTCGCACTTGAAGACGTACCCAGTCCGGCCCCTCCTTATGAGGGGACCATTGTGGGCCCGCCACTTGGCGGGAATCGCCGGCGAGGAATTGGCTCTGCCATTTCCCATGACCCCGCCACTCAGGCGATGTGGTTGTGCCGCTGTGGGTTTAGTGGGTAGGACCGAGACAAAAACAAAATTCTTTGTTTTGTTTTTTTTTTTTTTTTTTTTGTGTTTTTTTTTAACTCAGCGCATCCAGATCTATATGATTATCTATAGTGGTGAGGGTTTTGAGCAACTTCGGGCACATACATACAGACAGACATACAAACATACGCACTTTATATTAATGGATTCCCGGCTTCGGCTGGGCGAGTCCCGCACACGCCCTTCGGGGTACGTTAAACCCAGCAGCACGACCATTGATGCTACGCCAGAGGGAGTTTGATCTGGAGACCCTCCACGACCAAACTCCCGACACAACAACAGTTAGCGCATCGTACCCGGTACATATTACAACACAACTGCTCAGACCCGTCCTCCGTACGGCTCCACCAGACATCATGCCGGAACACGACGAATCGCTTGGTGGCAAGATTTTGTCTGAAGGGTGGTAACTTCTGCCCGCAGCCGATATTATGGCCTACCACCGAGTAAAAAATCATCATCAAAGTATCGTTTTGAAGTGCTGGCTTGACGTTGTAAGAGATGACATGCCTGCCAACAAGCTCTTACCACAGCAATCAGCATGCTAAAGATCGCGCGAATTGGAGGAGAATGTGCAGGAAAGCGGATCCCGGGCTCCAACGCAAAAGCCGCGGATGCAACCGGGATAAACGCTTAGATGATGACGAGTAACTATCGTTTTGACAGTTCAACAACATTCATTGCATGTTATACATTATCGAGCAAACATTTTTCTCCAGTATGGATTTAAATGGATTAGCAATATCCTTCAAAATGATTCAAATTTTGATTGGTAGTGTGTTACGAGATTTTACCCGTTTTTTGACAGCTGACTTAGAACATAAATATGTCAGATAAGGTAAAAGGTAAGTTTAAAATGCGTGATGAAATAAAACTGCCTTATCTTCTTGAATTATCTTATTTATAGCTTCTTATAGACATTATAATACCGTGTATAATAAATCAATATACCTACACATAAATGTCGTTGCAATCACTATTTGTACCTCTCAATTTTTTTTTATGTAATAGGGTATTTGACAAAAAAAACTAATTAGTCCGTCAGTCAGATTTCCAAAAAAATACTAGACACGTTTTTTTTTTCTTTTTTTCATATAAACAAAAGATTAAGACGACAAAGTGCGTTGAAAACTCGTGTGACGTCACTGCACGCTACACTTTTAGTGAGTAGTGACGTCACCAGCCACCACTCTTAATCTTCGATGGCTTTTATATTTGTCAAGTTTTATTGATTTGATACAACAAAATATACGTATCTAATATTTTTCTATAATCTGAATGATGGACTAAAGAATCAATTTTTTTTACCCAGGAAACATCCCTATTGCTTTCACTTTCAATAGCAATGGGTTTAATTTTGACAGTTCAACAACATTAATTGCGTTTTTAACGTCGTTTTGCTACCAGATTTTTCAACCATATGGAGCAATGGATTTTATCAATATGCTTCAAAATGATTCTAATTAATAATAATAGCATATGACACAATTAGGGTACTGATTTGTACTGGTCTGTTTGTCTCGAGTTGGTCTCCAAAGCCTAGAGCAGAGGCGTAGAGTAGCCAGCCTTTCGGTGTTCTATAGGATGCATTTCGGGGAGTGTGCGAGGGAATTGCATGATTTAATTCCCCCATCTCCGTTCCACCAGCGGACGACCCGTCGTACGGCTGGTTTCCACCCTTACGTTGTTAACACCACTACGATCCGGACGAAGCGTTTCGCCTCCTCCTTTATAGCGCGTACATCGAGGGACTGGAACAATTTGCCAGCGGCGGTGTTTCCGTCGGACTACAATTTGAGTGTCTTCAAGGCTAGAGTGAATAGGCTCTTAATAAACTAGTGCGCTTTACCATCAACGATTGCGTCACTGCTTACCATCAGGCAGGATTGGTCAAGCGCTGGTTTATAATATGTAAAAAAAAAAAAAAATTATTACTTTCTATTATTTCTTGATGCAAACTTCATGGCGGCTAATATAATAAGTTAGCAATGGGTTTCATTTTGACAATTAATATAAATAAATATAATAATATTCATTGCGTTATTTACGTTGCTGAGCAAACACATTTTGCGAACATATGGAGCTACGGATAAGCAACATGCTTCAAAACTATTCAAATTGACATGCAGTGTGTTTCTCAATTGGACTAGTTCTACTCTCTTCTCTATAGATTCAGTTGAAGATTATTTACGGGTCCGGACTGAAAATTAATGACAACACGATTAGACATGATGATGTCTGATGAAACCGTACGGAGGACAGGTCTGAGTAGATGTGTTGCGATGTGTGCCGGGTACGATGCGCCAAATGTTGTTGTGTCGGGAGTTTGGTCATGGAGGGTCTCCAGATCTTTCTCCCTCTGGCGCAGCATCGTTGGTCGTGTTGTTAGGTTAGGTTACATTTAGGTACATTGCATCGTCTCGTTCAACTGCCGTTTTCCTTCCTATTTACTCAGATTTTTGAGTGAATAAGATCTTGAAAACTAGCTCGCTTTACCATCAACGATTGCATCACTGCTTACCATCAGACGGGATTGCAAACAGCAGAACATTGTATATTTTATAGTGCTGAATGTATTTTTTAAGTAATTTTTGTTTTTTGTGTACAGACGACAGCACGTCAAGCACCTACAATATGTCAGATTTCTTTATTGGATTTTTAACTTTATCTGTTAAGCATTAAGACTCAATCCTGACTGGCAATATTTGGCAGTTACGGGTAGCTTGATCTGCTGTCGTCCGTACAATAAAGTACATATAAATATACAATATGTAAAGAAAAATCCGTCCGACCCATAAGATAAACACATAGGGAACAAAAAACAAAAAACATTTAGGTTAGGTAAACACATGACCATATAAATTAAGTAAGTAAGTAGGTAAGTCAGTAAGTCATTATGAAATTTTACATAATCATCATAGTAACAATACTAATAAATTTTGAAATAATCCTTTTTGCCTCCAATTAATTCCAGCTTCACCAAAATTTGGTATTTTTTTTTTAAAGTGACAACATTTTATGAGCGATTCGACCACGTGCCGCATGCCTTGCCCCCCTTCGCCTGCGCATGTATTAAGTTACCTCCTCTTGCGAACTAATATTTATTTTAGGGGGATTACTTTTTTAAATTTAGCCCGGCTTTTTTGGCATCAGTAGAATCAGTTATCGATACCTAACAATACCTTCACAGATCGGACAGGGTCTTCTTTACTTAGCGTATAAATAATACACGAGATACATACATCAGATATAAACAAAAAAAAAAAACAATGAAATACAAATCGTATGTGTTCTATCCTTAGGGATTTAGAAAAGTGTGCTAAATTCTTAATTTTAGTTAGCGTCGATGTCCTTGGCACACTGATAGTACACAATAAGTATGCTTTGCCTGCAGCAATAACCAACCGAACAGCTGTCCATACAATATACCTACCTAAAGGTATTCATTCAAAACAGGTCCACAAACCAGAATTAGGGCGCGAAAATAGAGATACATTCATGACAAGGGAACATCACTACCCCATGTCCATTTTGATGAGGGTCTGTCTGGACTCCACCCCTAATACAACCCGCGAATACAACCATAGACATTGTGGACGTTTAGCTATTTAATGCCGCAGGATAATGGTTTTACCAGTGTTAATAAGTTTTGCAGACCTGCTAGAAATGTATGTTGCAAAATATTCTGTGTTTTACAGGTAAAGTTCATTTAATATTTAGATTACTTATGTAAACTAAAGCCTTTTTATTTATTTATTTAGGTAATCAACAGCAACACATAATATATTTTACAAATATGAGTAGGTATTACATTATTTTATGGCCAATTATAGGTTTCCCTGTGTAACCGGGATGTATAATTTTAAAGCATGCGAACAGACTAATACCAAATAGTTACAATTAAAAATAATAAAATAATAATGTTACTTAAATTAGCTTACAAAAAAAAAATAAACGCATACCATAGACAAGTAAAACTCTACAAACGATGAGAACTGACAAGTGAATGCACACGACGGGGTCAGTAAAAAAAAAACTAGATTTTCTGGTTCTTGTAACCTTTCGTTGGAGTGTCCACGTAACCACTGTTTTTGGACCAAGGTCGTGACGTCACCTCTTGGACAATTCGTTTAAATAATTTTACACGAGTCGCGTGTATGATAATCATTTGTAATTTATATTTTTATTGTAGGTATGAGAAGTATTTAAATGTGATGTTCCCATGCTTTGTTGAGTAAGATCTGCAGATCATTAACAATGGTGTCGATTCTCATCATAATCTAAACTAATTCAGAGCTCCATTTTCTTTAAGTCTCCATTTTCGAAACTTACCCATTAAACGATTTAAAAACCATATAAAGGCCAAACTTTGCAAAAAGGGGTATTATAAAATCACAGATTATTTAGAAGACAAAAAAGCTTGGGACTGAGCTGGTCGCTCTGTTAAGCATTGTTATTAAGCAATATGCGTAATTATAACGTAAATTATTGTAAACATTTTCATTTTTAATGTCTGGACTTAAAAAAGACGATGATCCCTGAGTTTGTTCCGGCTATTTTTTCTCAGAGGTAGTCAGATAAGAAATGCCGGCTTCATATAGGTAGTTAAAAAAATAAAAATAAACATGACGTGTAAAAGTGATCAGTGATCCTACTTGCTTAATAAAAGATTTCATTTCATTTATAATTCATTAAGAAAATGATAGAAAATATCATATTAACCATAGACAGTTTTGTCGCAATTAAAAAACATGGCGACTAAAATTCGTCGCTTTATTAATATTAGTTTTAATTATTATTTTTTTAAATTTATTAATTAGTTTAAATATAAGTTTAGTCCTGTCAAATTATTGTCAGCACTAAAGCTAATATTTATATTACAGAATATAAAAAAGGACAGCCTTTTCTTACTGGTATAGAAAGAAAAAGATACCCTGTACTTAAATTTAGTCTGTGAACAGTCTCCCCATGGGGATTAGCAGAAACTCCAAAACGCCAACAGCTACGATCCTTATCTAATTTAAAATATACTGTAAAGAAAACCCTGTCCGATCCGTGAAGGTATTGTTAGGTGTCGATAACTGATTCTACTAATGCCCACAAAGACAGGCTAAATTAAAAAAAAAATCCCCCTAAAAAAATAAATATTATTTCGCAAAAAGAGGTAGCTTAATACATGTGCGGTAAGCAATCCCTTCCGCGGGCGGCGGGGGGCAGGGCACGCGGCACCTGTGATGTGGTCGCGTCGCTATTCGCTTATAATAATAACGGTGTTGTCACTTTTTTAAAAATTACCAAATTTCGGGGAAATTGGAATTAATTCCCGGGAAAAAAGGATTATTTTAAAATTGAAAATTCATTAGTATTGTTACTATGATGATTATGTAAAATTTTATATTATATTTGGTCAAGTGTTTACCTAACCTTTATTATCCTTACGGGTCGGACAGGGTTTTCTTTACATATTGTATAAATTTCTCCTGTCACGATGTTTGTCCTCGAACTCCTCCAAAACAGCTGAACCGATTCCATTCAATTTTCGTATACATATAGGTACCTACATTCGTTAGGCATGAGAATTCGTTTTTATCTATTTTTTATATTACTACTACTTACACAGGTGAAACCGCGGGACGCAGCTAGTATAATTTCTATTGCTATTGCCTTCTTTACGTTCACACGTCAGAGTATCTAACAAATGTCAACAAAAACATAACCCTTTTTGACTTTACTGTAGTTGGATGGAAAGAAATTTTAGCCCTTCTCATCTGATCACTCATCTAGGTACTAGCCATGAGCAACTACGACAATAATCAGAGATGGTTACTACTGTAACTAGTTTTTATAAAAACCATTGATAAAATATTAAACTACGGTAGATATGTCACTAGCGCACTAAAAATGAAGCGTACAAAAGGAAGTAAGTCCTGTATCTCGCTTTAGTCACTCTCGATACACTCGTAAAAACAAATGACAAACACTAACAGCGCAAACGACAAACACTAGCCATCTTTTTCTTCTCTATGCTTTAGATTGCGCTCCATATCACTCACACTGTACCAATGTATGCCGAATAAAAATATGCATGTGTGCTGCTGCTGTGTTCGGCACATTTTTTTTGGTCAGTTTGTTAGAATATATCGTATCTGTTTAATATTTTATCAATGATAAAAACACAAAAATCCATATATTATATAATTTTACTAACTCAGAAACATTCCAGTTTCAAATTTTGGTAAAAAAAAAACGTGTTCTATTGTATGGACGACAGCAGATCAAGCTACCCGAAACTGTCATAATATCTTCCCATTAAAGTTCATAGTAAAGATATTTGATAGATTGTAGTAGCTTGGTGTGCTGTTTTCTGTACCTAAAAAGTTAAATAATGAAACTGTATAATCATTACGCCTTTAATAATACGAACACTAATCTGATCCATCTTTTTTTTTCAGCCATTTTTTGCATATTCACGCGAGAAAAAACTATGAATAAAAATTGACACGACAAACGCCAATTTAATAAAAAGTAAAACTAGGTAAGTTTATCACAGATATCAAATAAAGATTCTAACGTGTTAATAATAAATGACATAACTAAGGATAGAGAAAACATAAATTCTTATAATAATAGTGGTTACTTATTTCAAGGCTGGATAAACTTGTTTCCAAAGACAAATTAATTACTCCTATAAAAAAAAAACGGTCGTAGTCTACAATCTATGGAAATACATGGTATTTTTTGCTGTGGCTTACAAGTTTCTTTTTGTGTTGTTCAATGCCAAAAAGGACATAAAAAACCGCTTTATTCTGAAGATCTGTATGACTTGACAACAGAATAAACGACAACTCATCAGGCTACTATAATCTGTCAGATTTCCTTATTAGATTTTCAACTTTATCTCTAAAGCTTTAAGAGTAATTAAGACTCAAGGTTGATTGGTAATATTTGACAGTTTCGGGGAGATTGACCCGTTGTTGTTTATCCCATCTTTAGCACGTCCTTCCTAGATAGAGCATCAGGAAACTCCTGAAACGAATCTGGAGAGGTAGCGGATAATAGGGATGCTTCCTGGGTAAAAAAAATTGATTCTATTCAGTCCGTCATTCAGATCATAGAAAAATATTGGATACGTATATTTTGTTTTATCAAATCAATAAAAATTTACAAATATAAAAGGCATCAAAGATCAGGAGTGGTGGCTGGTGACGTCACTCCTCGCTAAAAAGTATAGCGTGCAGTGACGTCACACGAGTTTTCAACGCACTGTCGTCTTCATTTTTTGTTTATATGAAAAAAGGAAAAATACTACTACTAATTAGTTTTTTTTTAGTCAACTACCCTATTCATTATTGACTAAAACCCACCCGTGTTTCTTCATTAGCATGTGCCAAAACCCGTATCTTTTTCGAACAACCCGCGACCCCGGCCTATAAGAATGTAATGAACTTCATATGTACTTATACTCCATTTATTATAACATTAGAAAAAAGAGGCTCGCAGAAGCAGGAGTACAAAACCTTTTATTTTGAAGTCAAGTTCGAACAATTTTAACAAATAATGTATGTGATTTTAATGTAAGTGTATGACTTCTATGTATGGCAAAGCGTATTCTATGTATCTACTCATGACGATGCTTGGAATAGATACATGAAATGAAAAAAAATAGTAACAATCAGTTTATTAAAAACTATTATTTAAGGCTATTAAATAAGGGAAAAGGTTTTGCCACCTTAATGATATAATTAATGGATGTGATAGATATGTGAATTCTTTATTCATCATCCTCTGATGATGATGAAGAAGATTCACCAACGTTAATAATGAATCTTTCTACAACATTATCCATTATACCATCAAGTTGGCAAAATCTTTCCTCTTCTTTAATCGTATGAGCAATGCAAGATTGCCATTTCTCTGCAGTTATATTTGTGAGTGCTTGAGGGAGCAACTGCTTCACTTCCTCTAATTTAAAACATTTATTGTTTTGTGCTACATATCCCTTCACTTGAGCCCATACTAATTCGATTGGGTTGAGCTCGCAGTGGTAAGGTGGGAGGCGCAACACTAACACATTTTTTTCTTTAGCCATCTCATCTACTACAAACTTTTGGTACAAATGTTTTACTTGTTTCACTTTCTCTAATAAAGTGGCCCTAAGGTCTTTTTCCTCAAAAGGAATACTTTTGTTTTTCAGCCACTCCTGAATATCTGCCTTTCGTGTGGCTGTAGTTGGCAGCTTCTCCACTTTTCTTGAATGATATGGCGCATTATCCATAACAATAACTGAACCACTCTCGATTTTAGATAATATTAGTTTGAACCACTTTTCAAAATTGTGTGCATCCATTTCAGAATGGTAGTCTCCATCACACTTTTTGGCTTCAAATATTAGTTCACCATCCATTAAAAACCCATCTGTTGATCCTGTGAAATGAAATAAAAACAAATCAATAATTGTGTACCGGTGGCATAGAATACTTGATTGCTGGAAATAGATTTTAACCTTTAAATAGCAACCGAAATTAATTGCATCATTAATGTCCTTGAACAGATGATTCTAAAACCATAAACATCTTTCTCCGAGGGAAAGTATTAAGACTTAACCAGTTTTAGTGACCGAAAATGCAGTGGTCATTTTATTAATGTTTTGGTAATGTGACAATTGTTAATGAATTAAAAATAAAATAAAAGTTTTACCAATATGGCCAATGATAAGACGTTTCCCTTTTCCAGTTGGGTTCTTTAAACCAGTTGATAAGCCTGCTCGGTGTGCTTCCTTTGAAGACTTAATAGTGGTGTCTTGCCATACCTTGCTTTTTGTGTGTCCTGTTTGTATAATTAAAGTTGTAGATGTAAATGCAATATTAATTCAACTTATGTTGAACTAATAATACTTCACTGTATTGTTTTGCATAAAGGAGGTTTTACATAACTTGATAAGCTATTTACCGAGTTATGTAAAGCCCCCTTCTTCCAGACTTCATAAATATTAGCAGCACTGTACCTTCATTTAGCCAAGTCTCATCTAAATAATATATTTTTTTTCCTTCATTCCTTAATTTCTTAATTTCATGAAGATATTTCACCCTCCATAACACAATCTCTTGTTTGTCGATAAGGGCACTTTTTCTACTTCTTTTAATATATGTAAATTTTAATTTGTTCTTAATTAAATTATATAAAGTGCTTCTTTTAAAATCGGGTAGAGACTCATCACTATTTACGGCTTCCAGAATCTTATCCAATGTTGGTAATTCATTATCAAAGAAAAAAGAATGAATTTTTCTTTGTATTCCACTTAATGTTATATCATCATATTCATCAGATTTTGAGTATTTCCGTTGGCGAGGAGGGGGTGATTGCAGGCGACCTTTTATATTGTACTCTTTGAGGATATTATAGACCGTTGCACGAGATATGCCTATAAAATGATTAATAGTGTATATTAGTACCTCACAAAGCATGCTATTTTCAAATATATTTATTTTTTATAGTAAAATCCTTAAATTCCTGCAATTTCTGCATTGGATATGATCTTTACCTGCAATTTCTGCAGTTTTATTAATTAACTGCGTCTTATAAGCAGGGGTACCTTCTGGCATGGATCCCTTGACGTCTTTATGAATATTTATAACTGTTGTTTTTTCTGCAGAACAAAGAGGTCTTTGCTTTGATCGCTTTTTCTTGGGAGACAATATTTTAACCTCATGATCAACGTTGGGGCCACGTTTTTTTCGCTGTTGACGTTGCTCAGCTTTACCAGCAGTTTCAGAACGTACATGTTGTGCTTGCAAGCCACTTGGACCTGCACCGAGATAGTCCGTGTTCATAATTCAACAAAACGTACTGTTTTGTATGTACAACACAAAACTAACACTAATAACAATAACAAAACAATAACAAACAGAAAAACAGTAACAAATGACAACTAAACCACGAATATTCAACAATAACAACGAGAGAAGGCGTAGCATTCACAAGTATCCACAAGCGAATAACGGTATGTCAATATTGACAATTGCAGATAGATGATATTATAAACCAACAAAATTAAAAAACACGTGCTGCCACAACTTAGGAAGGGAATAGGTAACATTTTAGATTTGGTTGAGTTATAGTTACATGAAAAAACGTTTCGGGCGTTGTCTGCCTCTGCTTCTTTTAGATTTTAAGCATTGACACGACATTATTTTATTTAAAAAATAAATAATATTAAATGAAGGACATGTAATTTAAGAACGTAGATGGCTTAAATAAGTACAAATTAGGTGTGACAGTTGCTATTTAAATTGATAATATTTAACTCTACATCAATCTTGACTGTAATAGTGTTTATTGTATTTTTTTGCAAACTGTGCACTTAAAAGAGCCTTTTTTAACTTCTGTCTAATGCTATAATAAATGGAGTATAAATAAAAATAATGTTCGGTACCAATTCGATTCGTGACATTACATCACGATTCACGACTGAACCACATGTTCTATAGTAGGTAAGGACAGCAGATCAAGCTTTCCGAAACTGTCAAAATGTTCGCAACCATTCTTAAGCCTTATACTTTTAGATATAAAGTTCTTCTTTTCTCTTTATTTATTTTTAGGGACTTTTATACAATTATTATACATGCCAGTCCCATCAGACCTTATAATTCATAATATTATCAAAAATACAACAATAAAAAACCTAGTTTATACCGTAAAACGCAATAACAAAAACTTAATCCATACTATCCATACTAATATTATAAAATAATAAATGCGAAAGTAACTCTAGTCTGTCTGTTACGTTTTCCTGCTTAAACCTCTCAACCGATTTTGATGAAATTTGGCACAGATAATTTTTAGACCCTGAGAAAGGACATAGGCTACCTTTTATTGAAAAAAAAAAATGATGTTCCCGAGGGAAATCTAAAAAGCGCGATATAACCGAATTCGGCGCGGGCGAAGCCGCGGGCGGAAAGCTAGTTAATAATATTATCAAAAAAAACAACAATAAAAAGCCTACTTTATACTGCAAAACGCAATAACACAAACTTAATCCATACTGTCCATACTCTAATATTATAAATGCGAAAGTAACTCTGTCTATCTGTCTGTTACGCTTTCCCGCTTAAACCTCTCAAGCGATTTTGATGAAATTTGGCACAGATAATCTTTAGACCCTGAGAAAGGATATCTATAGGCTACCTTTTATTGAAAAAAAATTGATGTTCCAGAGGGAAATCTACAAAGCGCGATATAACCGACTTCGACGCGGGCGAAGCCGCGGGCGGAAAGCTAGTTAATTTATAAGCAGCTCCAGAGGTTGGTGTCGACAAAATATGATGGTATATACAATATGTAAAGAAAACCCTGTCCGATCCGTGCAGGTATTGTTAGGTATCGTTAACTGATTCTAATAATGCCTACAAAGCTGGGCTAAACTTAAAATAAAATCCCCCTAAAAAAATAAATATTACTTCGAAAAAGCGAGGTAACTTAGTACATGTGCGGCAGGCAACACGGTAGGCATGGATGCGCGGGTAAAGGGGGGCGGGGCACGCGGCACGTGGTCGCATCGCTTTTAATAATACGGTCAAAATGGTGTTGTCATTTTTTAAAAATTACCAAATTTCGGGGAAGTTGGAATTAATTCGGGGGATAAAAAGATTATTTCAAAATTCATTACTATTGTTATAAGCCCCGCACGATGATATTGCGATTGGCGGCCATCTTGGTGACGTAGTCGAACTCGCACCGTCGGTACCGTTCGCAAATTCAGTCCGCGCTTACCCACTTACGCACATCGAATATTTTTGTTAGCTTTTTGTTTTTGTTATCCTGGTTTATTGTTGTTCTTGAGTTTTGTTGTTTAGTTTTGTTAACTGTTACTCGTTAAAATGAGTAAGAAATTAATTAATAGTCGTACTCGTGAAATTATAATTAAAGTGGACAATTATTTTGTTAAAGAGAAAGAGGATTGTAAGTTAGTTCTTGAAAGTATAAACCGTGCTTTAAAAAGTGCTTCGGACATTTTAATACCGAAGCAACTGCTTACAGTTATTAAAAATATTTTGCAAAATTCTATCAAAGTCACGGAGTGTGTGGCATGTGCCACAGGCGTTGCAAAAAATACTGTGACGAAATTGAGACGAGAGCATGAGTCAGCAACAGCCAGTGGCAGCAAAATGAGAACTCCTACTAAAGGAAAAAGACAAAAGAAGAAATATTTCGACGGGTTTTCCATAACAGCTTTAAGAAATATTATAGATTCAATGTGTACGGTGAGGAGAGAAATACCCACAATGCGCAAAATCTTGGCGGCTTCAAAAGTAGACCTTAATTATACTGGTAGTGAAACTACATTAAGAAAAATAATTAAATGTGATTTAGGCTACTAATTTAAACGATGCTACCAAAAAAGACGCCCTAATTCAAAGACCCCAAATTCAAGCGTGGAGGGCTAAATATTTACGACGTATGAAAGAAAATGACTCGCTTGGTAATAACAAAAGACCCGTTATTTATCTCGACGAAACGTGGATACATGCACACTACACGGTAGAAAAATGGTGGCAAACAACAACCGATGGAGTGAGACGGAACGACAGTCCCGGCCGCCGATGGATAATAGTTCACGCGGGAAGTTAAAGCGGTTTTGTTGACAATGCCCTTTTAATGTTTAAAGCAGACACCAAAACGGGGGATTACTATGATCAAATGAATGCTGAGAATTTCACCAAGTGGCTTACAGAAAAAATAGTACCCAACATACCACGCAACTCTAAAATTGTGATGGACAACGCCCCTTATCACAGTAGGGATGAGAATAGGCCACCAAGTATGAACAATAAAAAACAGTTGATTGTTGAGACTTTCCCAACGACACTACAAAACCTGAACTGTATTTATTAATTAAACGGCACAGACCGCCGAAAAATTATAAAATTGACAATTTATTAGCTGGCAATGGCCATGAAGTCGTTAGATTACCACCTTACAACTGCGACCTCAACCCCATTGAGTACATCTGGAACCTGGTAAAGATAAGGGTGTCAGAAAATAATGTGGAGCAGTTGGAAAGTCGCATTGAAGCTCTGACGTTGGAGTCGTTGGCGTCAATAACTCCAGATGACTGGCGAAAGGAAGTCAATCATGTTAAACGGCTTGAAGAGGAATAAATACTGGAATAAAGATCGAATAACTGACGAGTTTTTTGTCATAAATACGGCGACGATAGTGAATCGGAAATGACAGACACAGAAAGCAGTTATGATTCGGAAGACTATATACATTTTTTTACATATTATCCTGGTTTTATTTATAAGCTGATAGATGTAGGTAGTAATTAAAACATGACTACTACACAGTGGACTCTGGTTCAATTCCCGCTCGAAAATTAACAGAAATGTAGTTAGAAAAACATAGTATACATGTAAGAAAGATATACGAATAGGTAAGTATATTTTTCTTACGTCTACAAAAATTATTTCCTTGAAATTTTGAATAATGAAAGTTTATTTGTCAGAATATGGGTGAGTAAGTATACCTAAGAAAGAATGTTAAATGCAAAATTAATATTAATTTTATTATACATACACTCTTTATAAATAGTGTAATAAAATTATAAAATACAAATAAACCCTTAACCCTAATATTAATTTATACATACACTCTTTATAAAGAGTGTAATAAAATTATAAAATACAAATAAACCCTTAACCCTAATATTAATTTTGCATTTAACATTCTTTTGCTAGCTGTCCTTTTGTGTGACAGATGACGTCACAACGCTGTTATTGTGACAAGGTTCCATCGCAATATCATCGTGCGGGGCTAGTACTATGATGATTACGTTAAATTTTATATTTTATTTGGTCATGTGTTTACCTAACCTTTATTATCCTTATGGGTCGGACAGGGTTTCTAACTAGATCCTCTCTGGCGGACTGAAATCTGACACACTCCGTCAGATATAAAGTTGAAAATCTAATAAAGAGCTGATAGATTGAAAACTTATAGGTATAGACGTCGGCATATCAACCTACTGTAGTAAGTTTAAAAAAAAATAATATAGCTACAATAAAATCATAGTTTTTTTTTGTAACATGTCTACTGTTTTTGTAACATACATTTATTTTTTATTTATTTTTGTACGTGCCTAACAGCGTGCCGATAAAAAAAATGTAGCAATATCGATAGTGCTGTCAAAAGCTGAAATCACAATTTAAATATTTTGTTAGTATTTAACAATTTTATAAATCTTTAATAATTTAAATATTTTATAAGTATGTAGGTACCTACAGTAAAAGTATTTTAAAAATTTGCTTATCATGGATAAGTCGGGAAAATATCCTGCACCCTGATTGCGTAATATACTTATCAATCATAATTTCAATAATAATAGCGGATTTATTGCTAAATAACGTAATTAATGTTGTTGGAACTGTCAAAATGAAAGCCATTGCTATTAATTGTGTTAGGAAATTGCCACGCTAGTATTTTCTGGTGCCTAAACAACCTGCCTCTGCCTAACCTTCAGGGAATAACAATCATGATGTTATGTTAAACTTACTTACATCTTATGGCGTATCATCCATGGGTCAGGGTTGCTTGTTAGTTAAAAAAGAACCTGTGGCCCTGGCGCACAGGCAGGTGAAGAAACACGGATGGGTTTTGTCAGTAAAAGTCTGACACGCCCTTCCGCTCCGCCCAGAGCGGGAGAGTTCATTTGATGATTACATTTCAAGGCTTTCTACGCTGACCGGTCTTGTGCTGCCCGCATCCATCGGCTTCCCGCGACCTTCACCAGGTCATCGGTCCACTTTGTTGGGGGCCTTCCTACGCTGCGTCTTCCGGTACGTGGCCGCCAGTCCAGAACCTTACTGCCCCATCAGCCATAGCACATACGAGCACATACAATCGAAGCCCACAGTTCATCAACAAACACGAGATTTAACTACTAACATAACTCTACCAGTCGTTAAAATGGGTATATTTAAAGCTGTAATAATAATCAATACGATGTTTGCATTTTTAGGGTTCCGTAGCCAAATGGCAAAAAACGGAACCCTTATAGATTCGTCATGTTTGTCTGTCCGTCTGTCCGTCACTATGTCACAGCCATTATTTTCCGAAACTATAAGAGCTATACTGTTGAAACTTGGTAGGTAGATGTATTCTGTGAACCGCATTAAGATTTTGATGCGAAAATAAAAAAAATATAATAAATATTGGGGGCTCCCCATTCTTAGAACTGAAACTCAATTTTTTTTTTCATCAAACATATACCGTGTGGGGTATCTATGGATAGTTCTTCAAAAATTATATCGAGGTTTCTAAAATATTTTTTTTCTAAACCGAATAGTTTGCGTGATAGAGAGATTTGAGTAAGAAAATGAAAAATCTAAAAAAGGACATATGATGTACATTACTATAAAAACTACCAACGAAAATTGTTTTGAACGAGATCTAGTAAGTAGTTTTTATAGTTATAGTCTTTCATTCAAATGACTTAAATCCTTTAATTTCACAAACCAATGGTACGGAACCCTTAGTGCGTGAGTCCGACACGCACTTGGTCGGTTTTTGTTATCTGTACTTTTATGTGGCCATTAAAATATTACCTTGCATTATAATATGTACAGACACTGTACAGATAGGGTTGCCATTTCTTTTTACAAGGAACAAAGTATATTCAGGTCTGTGAAGAATATTAAACAGTATTTTATTTACTTAAATTTTTACATACATATTTTTTGGAACTTCTCGCACAACTTACTAAATTTAAATAGTTTTTTGGATATTTCGTATAAGTATATCACATTATGTGTTTGCATGCTGAAAACAGTATTTTTTATACTTTATTTTTGTTCAGCAGTAAAAAGTATAATTTAGTGAAAAACAGTATAATACTGTTCAAAATTGTATAGTTATAATGGTGTATAGTTGGCAACCCTAGGTACAGACGACAGCACATTAAAATCTATAAAAGAATTTGACAGATTGTGGTAATCTGTGATGGTAACCAGTTTCGGGTAGGTTGACCTGCTGTCATCCGTACATACTGCCTACTTCACCTCCACAACCCAACTACTGGGTAAGGTAATACTCAGCCCCATGATAAGACGGGTTTTCAGACTTTTGAACTGCTAGCAACCCTTACGGACTGTCAAAGATCCACAAATAACCGGCACTCCTATAGCTATTCCAAATTTGGTGTAGTTAAGTGCGCAACCCTACGCCGGGTTGCGGATTCGATTCTCGTACGATAAGTAAGTAAATATTTACATGTTTTTATATTATAAACTAGTGCTTGACTGCAATCCCGCCTGATGGTAAGCAGTGATGCAATCGTTGATGGTAAAGCGCACTTGTTTATTAAACCTATTCACTTAAAAAACTTAGGAATAGGAAGGATGACGGTAGTTGAGCGAGCGGGAAACGACCGTCCGGATATTCGACTTAAGGTGAAAATTGAAAATTAAAAAGCCCGAAGCGTAACCGCGGGGGCAAATACTTTACCTAGAAACCAAAACTAAACAAACTAAACAACTAAACCAACCAACCAACTAAATAAGATTAGACAAAAGTTATTGAATTCTTAATTTTAATGTGTTTTTAATGTGCTTTTACATAATGTTGAGGGGAATATGAAGTAACACTACTTTAATAAAAACGTTTAAATAAATGTTCAAACTAAAATAAAATAAAAAAATATGAGAATTGGTACGAACAAGCTTTTTTCGAAAAGCATTAAAAAAAATTAAGTTTATGATCATTTTTTGAAAATCGAACCTTTAATGTTATAGGGATGGGTAAATCCCACTTACGTTATCGATTTAAATTAAAGCCAGCCTACAACCGTTAACATTACAATCCATCGCCATTAATGAATATTACATTAATCTCACCTCATTTTAATTCCGAAAACAATTCCATTATCATAGCACTTAACAGCAATGTTTTCAGTCAACCACAAAATTAGAAAAAGTACAAAATTTTAAATTAAACCACGAAAACACGCGAACTCTGGACGAATTAGTTATTTAACATTGCATTATTTGTCACGTTTTCGGTCAAAAAACATCAAAATAACACTGTGTCATTCACTACCGAGGTAATCGATAAGAAAGCGCACGTGAACGTCCCCATCCGAGCAATGCCGGTGCCGCACTGACAGACTAACAGCTAACTGCTAACATACTAGTCAACTTACAAAATGGCGTACTTATTTGAGTTTGCGCAATGAGTGCTTACTTCCACTTATGTATTACGTTGTAAAAACATCGTAATCCAATTAAAAACCATATAATCCTATTAGCCAAGTTAGTTTTCAAATATAATGGCTAATGATACTCCGTTCATCACCTTTTAATACTCAGAGGAGTGCGTTGAAAATCAATATTTACATATTTTGTCTTTGTTATGTTGCGGTATTTAAGGTCAATGACCTATTAGGCTTTTACCTATTAAAAAAAATGTTGGGTGTTCTGCAGATAACTAACCTTTTTCTTAATTTTAATGCAAATGCAAGATATTGGATATACACGATCTTTTCCATCTTTGAAATTAATTCATCCATGCAGCTAAAGCGTAGCGAATAAGCATCCGATCAAAATTAACGAGCATATTAACGGTATATTTTAGAGCATAGAGTATATTTTTACTAATTCATACTGCATTTTTATGAATAAAACATTCAGTTATATCTAATACTAGCTGCGGCCCGTGTTTCACCCGCGTAGGTTTCGATATTTTTTTTTATTGTATATGCTCCGCTCCTGTTGGTCGTACTGTGATTTTGTACAAGCCTTCAAAGCAGAAAGAATTCTTTAAATCGGTCCTGAAGTTCCTGAGATTAGCGCGTTCAACCAAACAAACTCTTCAGCTTTATATATTAGTATAGATACTGCACGGTTAGCCCGCAGCTAGTGGGGTGCTTTGGGGTCCCACCTCCATCTCTGGGACCCAAGTCAACCCCACCTGCCAGACGGTGCACCTGCTGACTCACGAACGGGGCTCTGACGCCGGCTTTCCCCTCGGGGTTGAGTGGTCAGACGGCAGTCGCACTCGTAAAAGCCAAACAAGCCATTCAATCATGGAGAGGTTACAAAGAAATGCTCATGTCACAGCTAGGGCGCCGCCGCAAAACGGCGTGCCGGAGCTTCGCCCGACTCCTGTGACCTGTGGGCTAGGGCTACCGTGTCAGAGGCGGACACGGCTGAAGAAGCGAGCCCAAACTATGAAAATCCGTTTCGCGTCGTGGAACGTTGGCACGCTAACTGGACGCGCGAGAGAGCTGGCCGAAACTCTCCACAGGCGGAGGGTGGCCGTGGCGTTCCTGCAGGAGACTCGGTGGAAAGGCAGCAGATCCCGGCTTATTGGGAATGGCTACAAGCTGATCTACACGGGTGCACCTAGTGGGAGAAATGGGGTCGCCGTGGTGTTGTCTGACGAGCTCCAGGATGACGTCTTGGAGGTGAATCGCATCAGCGATCGGCTAATGTCGGTGCGGGTGCTTGTCAATGGGGTAATAACCCACTTGAAAAGTGCCTACGCACCGCAGGCCGGGTGCGGTGAAGCCAAAAGGATGCTGTTCTGGACCCAGCTCGAAGGATTGCTTCGCGGGATTCCGTTATCCCAGGGAATCGTTCTGGGTGGTGATTTGAACGGTCATGTGGGTGAGAGGTGTGGCGAGTTTGAGCGTGTACACGGTGGCTTTGGGTACGGTAGCCGCAACGCGGAAGGGGACAGCATTCTCCGAATGTGTGCGGCCGCGAACCTTGCAATCGTGAACACCTACTGCAAAAAGAAGCCGGAGCACCTCGTCACTTACCGGAGCGGGCGAAGCGCTACCCAGATCGATTTTCTACCAACTAGGAGGCACCACATCGGCAAAGTAGCCAACTGCAAAGTCATACCCGGTGAGAGTCTCACTGCACAACACCGTTTCTTTGTCATGGACCTCTGCGTAAAGGCCCAACGTAGACGTGTAGAGGACTGTCGGCGCCAGATCCGGTGGTGGCTGCTTGATGAAAACAGGTCCAAGGATTTTGCGTCGGTTATTGGCGACAAGTACGTCGGTACCGACGGAGAACCTGTGCAAGACCACTGGGACAGGATCCAGGCAGCTATTACAAGGGCGGCGCGGGTGGTACTCGGCGTCTCTAAGGGCGGCCGCAAACGTGACAAGGAAACCTGGTGGTGGGACGACACAGTCCAGAGGGAGACTAAGGTGAAGAAAGCCCTCTTCAAAACGTGGCAAGCGACCGGATCTCCTGAAGATCGCGACGCATACAAGGTTGCCAAACGTGCCACTAAAAGAGCTGTAGCCAGAGCCAGACGAGACCACTTGCAACCTCTCTACGAGAAGTTGGAATCGTGTGAGGGGCAAAAGCTCATTTACAAGTTGGCACGTTCCAGGGTCAAAGAGGCACAGGATATATCCAAGTGCCGTTGTGTAAAAGACTCTACTGGCAACCTGCTATGCAAGGACCTCGCGGTGAAGGAGAGATGGCGCTCGTACTTTCACGAGCTGCTGAACAAGCAGCATCAAGAGGTGCAAACACCGGAACTCCCTCCGAACCTTTGACTAGTGCCTTTGATAACGCCTGAGGAAGTCCAAACGGCTCTTCGTCGTATGGGGAATCGGAAAGCTGTCGGAGCTGACGGAGTCCCCATTGAGGCCTGGAAGGCGATGGGTCCTCGCGGTGTGGGCATGTTAACTAACTTTTTCAACCGCGTGCTCCTGAGCGGCAAAATCCCGAGCCAATGGAGCTGAGTATCATTACTCCAGTCTTTAAAGGCAAGGGCTCGGTTCTGGAGTGTGGCAACTATCGCGGTATCAAGGTCATGTCCCACACCATGAAGATCTTTGAGAGGATCATAGATTCTATATCATAGAATCCGGCAGGAGTGTGCTGTCTCGGAGTGTCAATATGGGTTTCGGCCAGGGTACGGAACCATGGACCCTGTCTTCGCACTAAGGATCACCATGGAGAGAAACAGATCGCAGAACACGCCTCTGCAATCTGCATATGCTCTTTCTAGATATGCAGAAGGCCTTCGACTGTGTCCCTCGCGGGGTGATCTGGTGGGCACTGAGGTCCAAAGGGGTACCTGAAACCTATGTTGACATAATTCGAGACATGTACCTCAATTCCGATTCCGTTGTTAGGACCGCTGTTGGCGACAGTAACCCTTCCCCTTTACCGTCGGAGTCCACCAGGGATTCGTTCTTAGTCCGTTTCAGTTCAGCGTGATATTAGACGTCTTGTCGGACAGCATCAAGGACTCACAGGAGCAGCCTCCCTGGCTACTCATGTATGCTGACGATATCGCGCTGGCGGACGCGGACAGGGAACGGTTGGTGCGGCGTGTGAATGCGTGGAAGGACTCGCTTGAGAATGGAGGTCTGAAACTCAACGTGGCGAAGACCGTGTACTTGGCCAGCAACACGACAGACCCCATGTCTGTGCGCATAGGCGGAGACATGGTCGAGTGCACGGACCAGTTTAAATACTTGGGGTCTGTGCTTCACGCGTCCGGCGACATTGATTGCGACGTCAAGGCACGTATTTCCGCAGCTTGGGCGAAATGGCGTGAGGTGACAGGTGTCATTTGTGACCCCAAAATGCCGGTTAAGCTTAAGGGGCAGGTCTATAAAACCATCATTAGACCTGTTCTCCTGTATGGCAGTGAGGCGTGGCCTGTGCTTGAGCGACACAAGCAGGAGTTGCGTGTCACGGAGATGAATATGCTGCGGTGGATGTGTGGAGTTACGCGGAAAGACCGCATCAGGAACTCCCGCATCCGGGGCAGCCTTCGTGTCCGTGACATTGCAGACAAACTGCAGGAGGGTCGCCTACGCTGGTACGGCCACGTCTTACGAAAACCTGCATGTTACGTGGGTAACAAATGTCTTGCCATGGCGCCTCCGCCGGGTCGGAACAAGCGGGGTAGACCAAAGAAGTGCTGGCTTGACGTTGTAAGAGATGACATGCGTGCCAACAAGCTCTTACCACAGGATGCTAAAGATCGTGCGAAATGGAGGAGAATGTGCAGGAAAGCGGACCCCGGGCTCCAACGCGAAAGCCGCGGATGCAACCGGAATAAACGCTGAGGTGATGATGATGATAATGACTGCACGGTTAGCCCAGTAGTTAAGCTATTGACTGCGGCGCTGCGTGTCGCGGGTTCGATTCCCGCACGAAACAAATATTTGTATGACCTACAAATAGTTGTTCCGGGTCTGGCTGTTAGTGTATCTGAATCAAATCAAATCAAATCACCAACGCACCCACGACACGGGAGAAATTTCTAGTGTTGTGCAACATTTTTAAAAAAGAAACCAAACAAATATTTAAAAAGCATCCTAATAGGAGCAAAACGCTCTACATAATTATAATGCGCTATTATTAAAATATGGGAGCTATAAATTCTTATTTTAGTCGTGGATTAATAGAAATTGATCACATTTAATCAACTTGTTTAAATAGAAATACATAGTGAATGCATACCAAAATAAAAAAAAGAATTGATTGCGATGCGACTCGTGCTAAAATATCATAAACTAACCTAAATAAAATATAAAAATAGCTGTCATAGGACTGGCCGACAAAAGTAAAAATTGTAATCATTAAAAAACACAGAATTCACAAAAAGAAAAAACTAAAAATTTCGCTGTCACAGTGTTTGTCCCCGAATTCCTCCAAAAAACGGCTGAAACAATTTTAATGTTACTTCGTTTATATGTTACAGCCAAATGTAATAAATCTGGATATTATATATATTGTCTAGCCATTATATATAATGTCTATTCAGTTTAGATAAAGTGATAATTGACACAAAATTAATCACTTTAACTAACAATTTTATACAATACATATGTAACGAAAACCCTGTCCGATCCGTGAAGGTATTGTTAGGTATCGATAACTGATTCTACTAACAAAGACAGGCTAAACTTAAAAAAAAAATCCGTCTAAAAAAAATATAATTTCGCAAAAAGAGGTAACTTAATACATGTGCGTGAAGCAACCCCTTCCGCGGGCGGCGGGGGGCAGGGCGCGCGGCACCTGTGACGTGGTCGCGTCGCTATTCGCTTATAATAATACCGGTGTTGTCACTTTTTTAAAAATTACCAAATTTCAGGGAAATTGGAATTAATTCCCGGGAAAAAAGGATTATTTCAAAATTCATTAGTATTGTTACTATGATGATTATGTAAAATTTTATATCATATTTGGTCAAGTGTTTACCTAACCTTTATTATCCTTATCGGTCGGACAGGGTTTTCTTTACATATTGTATAATACTAGCTTTCCGCCCGCGGCTTCGCCCGCGTGGAGTTCGGTTATATCGCGCTTTATAGATTTCCCTCGGGAATATCACATTTTTTCGGGATAAAAGGTAGTCTATGTTCTTTCTCAGGGTCTAAAGATTGTCTATGCCAAATTTCATCAAAATCGGTTGAGAGGTTTAAGCGGGAAAGCGTAACAAACAGACAGACAAACAGACAGACAGAGTTACTTTCGCATTTATAATATTAGTATGGATGGATCTTCGAAGACTTGGATAATGTAATAAAACAAGTAGGTAAGCGTTTAAGATTATAAAATTATATTTCAATTTGCCGTAAGCATACCTAACTAATCATAAGGATTATTTAAAAAATTAAAATACCATAAGATAATAATTTCACGTCAATGAACATTGTCATAAAGTTATTTAACTTTAATTTATAAGGTAAATTTAAAGCTCACTAGCTATAAAACAAACAATTAAAAACACAGAGATCAAGACTCAATAAAGACAAAAATAATAAAGTTTTTAAAACGAACTGATATTAATTAACTAGATCATAAATATTATATATTCTTACAAGTAAGGCTTTTGTGACATTTTGATTTACTCCTGAGGCTTGACTTTTTACATTTACACCTATTTGAAACGCATAGTACAGTAGCAAAAATGTGACTTTTTTTTGCACATTCCCTGATGATAACTTCATGTAGAAGAACGGTACCTATCTATTTCAATTAACGTTTCTTTACAGACAGTGTACTGTTTCGTAAAGTTGATTTAGAATCCCATGCTTAGTGCCTAACTTATACATTCCTTCTGTCTCCTGAGAAATCATAACAGCCATAATGTTTCTGTCATCGGCTTTGGCGCGGTCTACATCAGCAATTTTTACCACTACATTATCGCCTGTATTAGCAGCAGGATATTTAAGCGAAGATTGAGCTAACATTTTATCTGCTTGTTTTTTCAGAGATTGTCCAACAAATTTTCTGATGTTTCCTATATCTTGTTTCTTTTTATCGAAAGCAATCACTATTTCTTGATCACTTTGCGTTGTATTAGATGGATCTGACTCTGTAGTATTTCCTTGGTTTTCGGTCTCTGGATCAAGTTTTTCTGCCAGGTTATATAAGTTTTAATTTTACGAATCAGCCTTTAAAGTTGTATAGCTTTCTATTCCATCGTCTTCATTAATCACAGCTTCGGTAATATAGGGATCGGTTTGTTTCTCTTCATTCAACTGGATTTAGTCTTCATTCAATATATTTTCTAGCTCTTCTTCTGTTGACAGGTCAAACAACGCGTCTTTAGGAAGACTATTTAATCCGATTTTAGCATTGCAGCCACACATTGCTTCGTAAGGGCTACGATTTATATACAGTATGTTAACTAACAGAGGGCGTTCCCGTTAACCCGAAGTAGTATAGCATACATACATGCTAAAAAAATATTTCCATTCGAAAACAAAATGTTTTTAAAATTTTTCCAATAAGAAAATATTCAATAAAAATTTTAAATTGACATGTAAAAGAAACACACTGTACACGCGAACATGAAAGACGGCAACGTCGCAATTTATTTATACATTACGACTACTATTTTGATTTAAAACAGGAGGTTTCAAATTTATTTCCAATTAGAATTTTTTTTTTCGGATTTTTTTATGCTTATTTTTCTATGCTGATATTTTTATTTTAATCTATTAATGATATATAATAACGAGTTCAAGGGAACGCCCTCTGTTATTTAACATACTGTATAATGACCAGTCATTATGTATAATAGCTATTTAATTACTATGACTGTAACATATACATTCGTTAGGCACGATAATAGGTTTTTATCTAGTTTTATATTACTACTACTTACGTGGGTGAAATATACAACTTGTAACAAAAAGGGTATTTACATACCAAGGGCATGGCATCTTTAGATGATATTATGATGATATACAATATTGTTACGGGCTATGGGGTACTTAAACGCCGGTTAAGGGTTACGAAGTTTATTGGCAACGAAGGTACAGTCGATTGTAGGCAATGACAAGTAGAATGTTGCTGACGTTGTACCGAAGTCTTCCACTATGTCCACGAAGTCCGTGTTGTAAACACACAATAACACTACAGATGTTACTTCACGTAGTACTCGAAGTTCTCGTTATAATTGTCGCAGTAGGTCTTCTTTAAGATCGCTTCTTAACTGTCGCTTGTTCTCGTATCGCTAGTCGAGTTCAGACTGACTCTGCGCCGGCGTCACGGCGCTATATATAGGCCAGCTCGATTCGAGACGTAATAATAATCCTTCGAGGTCATTACCTACGGTAATTCCCGGAAACGTAGAAATTTCGATGTCGACACTTTGTTGACAAAACTGTTAGCCCATTAGTCTAGTAATGCGTTTTATTATTGTACCTAGAAAATGTCTAGATCTGGGGAATAGGGCTTAAAAGTGACACACTGCATGTCACGCGATATTGAACCTTATGCCATCGACATAAGGTCCATTCGTAACATTGCCCCCTTCTTAGTCATGCTCGTCCCGAGCATGATTTGATCCATAATAGCGAGCTAGGCGGTCTACGTGTACGATTTTCAGCTTCCCTCTAGGTCCTTTCTTAATCCGGTAGGTGACATCGTTTATTCTGGTTACTATCGTGTACGGACCCTCCCATTTGGCTTGGAACTTTGGACTCTTTCCTTTTCTTCTAATGGGATTATGCAACCATACCAAAGTTCCCTCTTCGAATCCGGGCACGTTAGCTTTGCGGTCGTATCGGATCTTCATTTTCTCACTGGTTTTCAGACCATTCTCTCTCACTAGCTCATGTATTCCATCTAATTTACGCCGCAGGTCGGCCACATAGTCGACAGCTAGGATAGGAGTATCGGGAGGTGTTCCGGTTAGTGCATCTATGGGTAGTCTAATTTCTCGGCCGAAGTTGACTTTCGCCGGTGTGCAATTTGTGCTATCATGTGTTGCTGAGCGGTATGACATTAAAAACAGTGGAATGTATTGGTCCCAATCCCTTTGGTGTTCTTCCACTACTTTGGCCAAATGATTCTCCAACGTCTGATTGAATCTTTCGACCATTCCATCTGACTGTGGGTGATACGGTGTTGTACGAGTCTTATGTATCCCGAGTAGTTGGCAAACCTCTTGAAATAGTGAAGACTCGAAGTTTCTACCCTGGTCAGAGTGTAACTCCAAGGGAACGCCAAATCGACAGAACACCTCGTGAACTAGTTTTTGGCGACTGTATGAGCTTCCTGGTTAGGTACTGCAAAAGCTTCTGGCCATTTGCTGAAATAGTCTTGCATGACGATGATATACCTATTCCCTTCTTCAGTAACAGGGAATGGCCCAGCTATATCGACAGCAACTCTTTCCCATGGTGCACCTACATTGTACACTTTAAGTCGACCTCTGGCCCTTGTTTGCGGTCCCTTTACTGAGGAGCAGGCTACACATTTTCTACACCAGTCCTCTACGTCTTCGCGGCAATGCACCCAATAGAATCTTTTTCTCACCTTTTCCAGGGTTTTCTTTCCTCCAAGATGTCCTCCGGATACTCCGTCGTGCACCTGTCGTAGCACTGACGCGACTTTATCACCGGGAACAACTATCTGTAAGGTGACCTCCTGTCCACTGGGTGATTCCCATTTCCTCTTGAGAACTCCATTATCAATTATCAGGCTGTCCCACTGAGCCCAGTAACTTTTTACTGCTGGGCTAAGCGCTGATATTTCACTCCAAGCGGGCCTCTGGCCACGTTGTTTCCATTCGATTACTGTCTTCAAGTCACTGTCTTCCTTTTGTGCGTCTTCCAATGATTGATTGTCCCAGTCTTCGTCCAAAGCGTTCACCTGGATAATCCTTACGTTCTCTTTCTTTTCCTGTTTGGCACAATGTCGGCAAGATTCTTCGCAAGGTCGTCTAGACAAAGCATCAGCATTATTGTGTGACTTGCCTTTTCGATGTTCAGTGACAAAGTCAAATTCTTGCAGCTGCTCTATCCACCTTGCTACTTGTCCTTCTGGGTCTTTGAATTGGAGGAGCCACTGTAAGGCGGCGTGATCGGTACGAAGTGTAAACTGTCTCCCAATCAAATATTTCTTGAAGTGTTGTAAGGTCTTAACAACGGCTAGAAGTTCTCGGCGGGTAACACAGTAATTTCTTTCGGGCTTGGAAAGGCATTTGCTGAAATATGCAATCACGGCCTGCCTATCTCCTTGTGTTTGAGAGAGAACTCCTCCAATACCAACATTGCTGGCATCCGTGTCTACCAAAAATTGACCTTCCCGACTAGGGTAACCTAATACAGGAGCCTCACACAAGTGAGTTTTCAGTAGCGCAAATGCCTGTTCGCAGTCAGAGTTCCATTCAAATTGACACTTTTCCTCTGTTAAACGATGCAACGGCTTCGCTAACTCGGAGAAGTTCTTCACAAACCGACGGTAATATGCACACAGACCCAGGAAAGAGCGTACCTCAGTTTTATTACGAGGCGTAGGCCACTTCGACACGGCTTTTATTTTTTCAGGGTCTGTTCGAATTCCTTGCGCCGAAATAATGTGTCCCAAGTATCCAACTTCTTTCTGGAATAGTGTACACTTACTAGGACTGAGTTTTAAATTCGCTTCACGCAGTTTCTGAAAGACTTTCTCCAAATTGCGTAGGTGCTCTGCGAAGTTTCGTCCCATAATGATGATGTCATCCAAATAGACCAGGCATGCATCACCAAGCAACCCCACCAAGATGCGCTCCATTAGGCGCTCAAATGTAGCTGGAGCATTGCACAGTCCAAAAGGCATGACATTGAATTGCCAGAGACCGTTCCCAGGACCAGTGGTGAAAGCGGTCTTTTCTTTATCCTGCTGACAGATTTCCACCTGCCAGTATCCACTTTTTAAGGTCAACTGTGGAGAACCATTTCATGCCACTTAGCAAGTCCAAAGTGTCATCTATACGTGGCAGGGGATAACTGTCCTTTTTCGTGGCATCATTCAACATCCTGTAGTCAACACAAAACCTTGTACTGCCATCCTTTTTCTTGACTAGGACAACTGGAGATGACCAAGGGCTGGTAGACGCTTCGATAATCCGATTTTTCTCCATATCTCTTAACATTTTCGACACTTCCTGTTCTCTTGCAAAGGGGATACGACGTGGTCTCTGTCTTATCGGCTGTGTATCGCCCGTATCTATATGGTGTTTGACGAGCCCGGTCCTTCCCACGTCACTGTCGGTCTTAGAGAAGATGTCATGAAATTTATACAACAGTTGCTTAACTTTGTGACTTTCGAATTTGTTTAAATTGCCCTTACAATTTTCGAGTAGTGTCGATACATGTTCGTGCCACTGCTTATCACGTTCCTTTTCGTGCGCCTCCGTTTTTCTCAGCGATGCTACATGGTCGCACACACCCACGATGCAATTCTTTTCAAGAATTATTTCTTTGTTACTAACGTTGATAATGCGCACTTTTGGTTTATCGGAAATCATCATCAGTGTCCTTGCTGTTATCCAGTCTGGGTGATCTCCAGAATCTTCAATTATAATGCAACGTTTCCGGCATCCTATTGGTGATAGTCTAATATCTACTAAGGTTTCTGATCTTGGTGGTAATACCGTTCTCCTTAAACAGTACACTGACCCTTGTTTTCCACCTTGAAGAAATACTTCTTGTTCTGGGAAACTCAATACTCCTTTTGCTACATTAAGGATGCACTGTTGTTTCTTCAAAAAGTCCAGTCCTATTATGCAATCATCTGTAATATTCGCTACTAAAACAGGGTGCGTAAATGTCTTATCACCCATTTTCAAGGTCACATTCGTTTCACCAAGGACGAGTACTGGTTGGCCGGTGGCGGTTTGTAATCGGCATTGTGAAAACCCTCTTTTCCATGCTATGGTCCGAGGAAATAGCTCCGGTCGTGCAATAGTTCTTGATGCACCAGTATCCAACGTGAAACTGCATGACTTACCATTCAATTCTCCTTCTATAATAAGACTGTTTCCATCGCCCACTTGTGATACTGTTATAATGGGGGCTTCAGGTCGACCAGCCAGTACTCGCCCCATAGCCCTGGCTGTTCTTAGTTTAAATCCTCGGCTTCCACCTGTGTCCCAGAAGTACTTCTTCCCTTAGACTTCCTGGGACAATTGATCCGAATATGCCCTTTTTCACCGCACTCGTAGCATGTTGGCCCTTGTCGGGGTTTCATTTGTGCGGTTACCTCACGAATACGGTGGTGTGGTCGGCCGTCTTGGCGTACTGCCTGAGATTGTTGTATTTGTGCTTGGATTTCTGCCTGGGATTTTGCCTGAGATTGTTGTATTTCTGCCTGGGATTCTGCTATACTTTTAATCTGTGCCTGGGTTGCTGCCTGGGATTGTTCTATACTCAGCTTTATTTGCGCCGTCAAGTGAGCCAGCAACGCCGAAAAATCGGGTCCGCTGGCACCGGCAGTGGTGGTGGTAGTAGGCGCACTCACATTCGTCGGTGTTACGACGGCCGCATCTTCTACGGGTGCAGGGACACCAAGTGATACTTCCTCTTGACGCGCCAAATCCATCGCTGCTTGTCGTCGCGTGCGAATTCTTTCGTCTTCCCTTGGCGTGACCGGCATGCCGCTTCTGACACCAATTGTTACGGGCTATGGGGTACTTAAACGCCGGTTAAGGGTTACGAAGTTTATTGGCAACGAAGGTACAGTCGATTGTAGGCAATGACAAGTAGAATGTTGCTGACGTTGTACCGAAGTCTTCCACTATGTCCACGAAGTCCGTGTTGTAAACACACAATAACACTACAGATGTTACTTAACGTAGTACTCGCAGTTCTCGTTACAATTGTCGCAGTAGGTCTTCTTTAAGATTGCTTCTTAACTGTCGCTGTTTTCGTATCGCTAGTCGAGTGTAGACTGACTGTCCGCCGGCGTCACGGTGCTTTATATAGTCCAGCTGATCGAACATTCCAGATTCCTCTAGACGTAATAATAATAGCACCTAACTTCGAGGTCACTCGGAAGTACCTACGGTAATTCCCGGAAACGGATTTCTAGAAATTTCGATGTCGACACTTCGTTGACAAAACTGTTGAGACCTGTACCATTCGATAGGCCGTCCTGAGTCTAGTAATGCGTTTTATTATTGTACCTAGAAAATGTCTAGATCTGGAGGAATAGGGCTCAAAAGTGACACACTGCATGTCACGCGATATTGAACCTTATGCCGTCGACATAAGGTCCATTTGTAACAATATGTAAAGAAAACCCTGTCCGATCCGCGAAGGTATTGTTAGGTATCGATAACTGATTCTATTAATGCAAACAAAGCCGGGCTAAACTAAAAAAATAATTTCCCCTAAAAAAATAAATATTATTTCGCAAAAAGAGGTAACTTTAAACATCTGCGGCGGGCAATCCATGCGCGGAGGACGGGGGGCAGGGAACGCGTCACGTGGTCGCATTGCTTATAATAATACCGCCAAAACGGTATTGTCGCTTTTTAAGAAATACTAAATATCGGGGAAGTTGGAATTAATTCGCGGGAAAAAAAGATTATTTCAAAATTCGTTAGTATTGTTACTATGATGATTACGTAAAATTTAATATCATATTTGGTCATGTGTTTACCTAACCTTTATTATCCTTACGGGTCGGACAGGGTTTTCTTTACATATTGTATAACATGCATAATAATATACAGTATATTAAATAACAGAGGGCGTTCCCTTAAACTCGTTAATATATATCATTAATAGATTAAAATAAAAATATCAGCATAGAAAAATAAGCATAAAAAATCCGAATAAAAAAAACATTCTAATTGGAAATAAATTTGAAACCTCCTGTTTTAAATCAAAATAGTAGTCGTCATGTATAAATAAATTGCGACGTTGCCGTCTTTCATGTTCGCGTGTACAGTGTGTTTCTTTTACATGTCAATTTAAAATTTTAATTGATAATTTTCTTATTGGAAAAAATTTTAAAACATTTTATTTTCGAATGGCAATATTTTTTTTAGCATGTATGTATGCTATACTATTTCGGGTTAACGGGAACGCCCTCTGTTAGTTAACATACTGTATAAGAGGAACACTGATAATTTTTGAGGTTTCTAACACATGTCGCAAACAAAACCCATTTTTTTGAGCTTACATTGCAAACGCTGGCTGAACCCTATGAGATAGATCAAAATAATGTACTACAGTATTGTTTACTTTAAAAATGCCTACAAAAAAGTCTGTTACACCATATGTCTACCTACTATAGTTTCTTCATTATGACTACTTTTTTATGTTTGAAAAGTTAGTTAAAATGCCAGTCGAAATCAGAACCCAGTGGGTTCTTTCACTTTGTTCTTTATTATTAATCCTTATCCAAATAAATTACATCATATCAAAGGTAATTTCAGTAGCAGCAGATCTCTTATTGAATTATTGGAATTGGTTATTTCATTCAGGAGTTATGATGATTTATTCAAAACTAAACACCAGAAAAATCCGCGTGCCGCCCGCGCCCGTGCCGGCCGTCTGCTACTTGAGTGTTTCTCTGCCTAAACCGCGGAGGGAGTGGGCCGGAGCGGGGGACCATTATTTCGAACAAACTCGCTACCCCAGTAGGCTTTTAATCTGTTTGACGATGGTGGAACTGGCTATCCATGGACAATAAAGTCGATGTATCTTGCAGAGTCAGATAATGGCTGATGGGCGGCACAGTAGACATTATTTTTATTGAAGGGCCACCGTTTCTTAAAGAAGGCTTAGGTACCTATATCATTTGTCCACGTGCGAAGCCGGGGCGGGTCGCTAATCTATACACTATACTACTACTACAATAATTAATAATCTATACTCTATACTAATATATAAAGCTGAAGAGTTTGTTTGTTTGTTTGTGTACGCTAATCTCAGGAACTACTGGTCCGATTTGAAAAAAAATCTTTTTGCGTTGGATAGCCTATTATTCCAGGAAGGCTTTAGGCTATATAACATCCCGCTATGCCTAATAGGAGCAGAGCAGTAACAAAAAATGTTACGAAAACGGGGGCTGACGCAGACGTACATATTGCTTACATTATTTTAACAGGCGCTTATTTTATATCAACTCAGCTCTTTCAAATTTTTCTCGGAACGGGACGAACAGCGCACTCAGTTACCATGTAACTTAGCTCATGAGGAAATGCAATATTTGTAAAAGCAGTGAGCGCGGAAGAATGTCACAGCAGTGTAATTTGTTAGTTTGGAATGAATGTGATGATATTCCACAAAAGGGCAATTGAAGCACTAGATCGCACAATAAGGGACATCAAATTCAACTAAGATATCAAGGGACGGACGGTGGTACTTTTAGCTGGTGACTTTAGGCTGACCCTTCCGGTGATTACTAGGGGTATGCCGCCGGCAGATGAAATAAATGCCTCTTTGAAAGCATCTGCATAAAGGTTTCGCGTGAAAAAGTATTGTCTCACCACTCATATGCGAGGGCAACTTCATCACGATTCTCAAGCCGGGTATATGCAATATGCAGCTACTGTTTTAAAAATCGGAGTAGATCGCATGCCAACTGACAGTAACGGCATGATTAGAGTGAGTTGTGAGTTCTGTCAAGTTGTGGATAGCTCAGATGACCTATTAAATAATTCTATCCGGATCTTCAAACAAATATGGCCAACCGAGAATGGCTAATGCCAAAGGGCAATTTTGGCGCCGACTAATGAAATAGTAAAATAAATGAACAAATCATGTTAAACGTTCAGGGAAATATTATAGAATACCTCTCAGTGGACAATATTACGTACATTGAACAAGTTACATCATACCTAAAAGTTGGTGTTCCAGTCCTATTAATGAGGAATCTTGACGCTCCAAAGCTGTGTAATGGTACTCGGTTACAAATAACACATTTGGGTCACAAAATTGTAAAGGCTACAATCATGGCTGGAATGGCAAAAGGACAAAATGTCTTGATTCCCCGTATTTCTATCATCTCGACTGATTTGCCATTTCATTTTAAAAGAGTACAGTTCCTTCTGAAAGCAGCATTTGCTCTAACAATAACAAAGCCAACAGATGCTTAAAGTTGCAAGGAGTTCATTTAGAAACAACATGTTTTTCTCATGGGCAACTCTATGTGGACTGCTCACGTGTAACAAATCCAGAAAACCTTTATGTTTTGGCAAAAGACATCAAAACAAAAAAAGATGTTTATAAAACCGTACTTACTTAAATGTGCTCATATTTTATCAAGCGTAATAATTTTAACCCTTATTTCATAATATCCTAAGCATATCCAAAACACCAACCAACGAAAAATAATTAGAAATATGATATTTGATGTTTCTTTCCTTTGCCAAACCTGTAAACCCGTTAAAATGAACGTTGCTATAGACCTTATGTATCTTTATAATCCTACTAATAATATAAACGCGTAAATGTGTGAGGATGTTTGTAGCCTTGCAGTCTTGGTATTCCCCCGGAAACGGGAACCACCGCGCGCTGTAAACTGATGTCTACGCGGACGAAGTCGCGGGCAACAGCTAGTTAATATGCCGCTTCTGCGCACTGGCAACACGGCCAGTGCTTATGCTTTATTTTTGTCCCCTCACGTGCACATTAATTTGCGCATTTCTATCGTATTTTTATACGCGTAATCGATATTCATATGGAATACACTATCAGTAGCAATGGGTTTCATTTTGACAGTTCAACAACATACATTGCGTGTTTTACGTTGTTGAGCAGACACATTTTCGAACACGTGGAGCAATGCATTAGCAATATGCTTCGAAATGAATCCAACTGATAGTAAAAGAGTGTTACGCATTAGAGTGTTGTTGCACTATTACAAAATTACCTATATTATTACGGAGTTGAAATTCATATATTATTTTTTATGTTATATCATCAGAAACCAACCCATTATCATTATTATCAACAACTCACTCAGGGTCTACGTGGTGAATTACGGCACCCCCCTCCTACCCTTCCCTTCCTCCCTCTCACGGCATGTGCATCAGGAGTGGAGACGTTATAGGCTGACTATGTGTATATCATGAGATTTCTCGCTACGGTAACCTTTCTTCTTTTTCTTCAGCCTATAGAAGTCCACTGTTGGACAAAGCCCTCTCTCACAAGGATTTGCCCGATGACTGGTCTTGTGCTGCCCGGAGATTCTTCGCACCCCTTACTCCGCTGTATCCGAGTCCGCTACCGTAGACTGGAATAGCAGTTTTTGTTTATATCAAAAAAGAAAAAATACGTGTCTAGTATTTTTGAAATCTGTCTGACGGACTAATTCGTTTTTTTTTAGTCAAATACCCGGGTTCGCAGTAATTTGATATTACACGAGCCCTGCTGCTCGCTTCCCTGGTGAGTCCCCTTGGTCGCCTCTTACGACACCCACGAGAGGATATGGGATGATACTATTCTAATCCCGGTACCACACGGGGCAAACCCACGGTAACCTTTAATTGATTGATAATCCTCTAAGACTAATTATCATTTATATATAAAAATTACATTATGCATAGTCAACTAAACGCCTACATGGCTACATAATAAAAACACTTTTTTACAAAAAAACAACCGACTTCCAAAAACCACTACAAAGGGAAAAATAACTAATTTCGGAAGTCGGTGTCTTTGGTTTTGTATATTTTTTTTTTTGACACCGACTTCCGAAATTAGTTATTTTTCCCTTTGTAGTGGTTTTTGGAAGTCGGTTGTTTTTTGTAAAAAAGTTTTTATTTTACACTTTTTAGTTGTTAAAAGTACTATGTATTCAGTTGCATCCGGTCAGACTGGAAGCTGACGCAAATATAGTTGGGAAACGACGTAATTTTGTTTACTTTAATTTTTACCCGTAAGTATTCCCTCAACTGCCTATGGTCTTCATCATCAAATTCACTGCAGACCATTATTTTAACTCAATGGGTGCAAAGGTCTCATCAATATAAATGAATGAAGTCCAACCACAAAGTAGCTACTGTAAACCGTTGAGGAGTTCCCGGAACTGGCCTTTGTCTTCATCATCAGAGCTCATATGAGTCACAACCCATCTAGGTGTAAAGTTCTTATCAATACAAATTAATCGAGCCCAAACACAAGGTAGCTGCTGTGAATTGTTGAGGAGTTCCTTCGACTGTCTCCCGGCTCCATCATCAGATCTACTCCAGACCTTTATTAAATTGTAGTGCTTTAAAATACTTAATGGAAATGCTAAGAAATGCACTAGCACCCCCTGCAATTTTTGAAAGTTCCCTTTATTTTCTCTGGTCTTCCACCATCAAACCCTGATATCCATATCATGGGACGACCTTGGGAACGTCTTCTTTCCAACAGAAAAAGAATGATCAAAATCGGTTCATAAACGACGAAGTTATGCGCGAACAAACATAGAAAAAAAAAGCATATATACGGTCGAATTGAGTAACCTCCTCCTTTTTGAAGTCGGTTAAAAATAGCCAAGACTAGCGGCCGCCAGCAACTTCGTTCGGGTGGAGTTAGTTATGCTCCACTCCTATTGGTCGCAGCGTGATGTTATGTAGCCTAAAGCCTTCCTCGGTTAAAGTGCTATCCAACGCAAAAAGAATTCTTCAAATCGGACCAGTAGTTCCTGAGATTAGCGCGTTCAAACAAACAAACAAACTCTTCAGCTTTATATCTATACTAATCTATACTAATATATAAAGCTGAAGAGTTTGTTTGTATGTTTGTTTGTTTGTTTGTGCGCGCTAATCTCGGGAACTACTGGTCCGATTTGAAAAATTCTTTTTGAGTTAGATAGCCCATTAATCCAGGAAGGCTTTAGGCTATATAACATCACGCTGCGACCAATAGAAGCGGGGCATATAAAAAAAAACGCGGGTGAAACCGTGTGGCGCAGCTAGTAGATAATAAAAGAAATTAAGACCCGTATTTTTTATTTTGTCGAACCAAAAACTACTGAGATATACCGTATTAAAGTTACGGAGTGGGGGCTAATTACGTCACGCCGTGGAATATTTTGTACCACGGCGGCGGCGTGACGTCATGCGACATTTCAAATCAATCTTCCTAAGTATTTGAGTGAAAGGAAAAATAAAAATAGAATAGAATACTCTTTAATACGTCCGTACGTTTTAATACGTGTTCAATATTTTTTTTATAAATCTATCTGATGGACAATTATTTTTACAAGCTTTTTATTAGCTTCACCTGTATGTTTGCTTGCTTGTTTGTTTGTTTGTCCGTCTCTAATCCTTTGGACTACGAGTGAGCGGCTCATTACTGTAAAATGTCCCACCGTTTTCATTAGGTTCGTTCGTTCGTTTTTTTTTTTTTTTTAAGTATATCGAACTAAATAGTTGAAAATAAATATACCTAGTTTAAAAAACTAAAAAAACGTGCTTTTAAAGAATATTAAACTAAAAAGTTAAAAATATTTTTTAAAAAGGCATGAGGCGCTTCATCAGCATCATCATCAACAACCTTTTATCATCCCACTGTTGGGCACAGGTCTCCTCTCATAGAGAGAAGGATTGAGCGTAATCACCACGCTTGCTCAATGCGGGTTGGCGATTTCAGACTTAAAGTCCAGGTTTCCTCAAGATGTTTTCCTTCACCTTCAGTCATTGGTGTCCAAGATACTTACTTAGAAAGTACCTACATATAACTTTAGAAAAGTTACATTGGTACTTGCCTGACCTGGAATCGAACACGTGCACTCATACTTGAGAGGCTGGTGTTTCTACCACTAGGCCACCACGACTATAGGCGACTGAGGCGCTTAATATACAAAAATTATGGCAAAAAGCGCCTCACGCTTTTTTAAAAATTATTTTTAATTTTTTAGTTTGATATTCTTTAAAAGCATGTTTTTTTTAGTTTTTTGAACTATATTTTTTAGGATACAACCCAATGGACTCGATTTTATATCCATACATGATACTTTTCGATAGTTACGTCAGCGCTGGAGCTTGACTAGTAGAATCAGTTAAACTTTAAAATACCATCTCGATCTGTACGCACTCCACAATTATTCAATATTCCCGCTAGTAACAATAATGTTTCAAAGAATAACCCGTTATCCAGAATGTGTCATCAATATAATACAATATGCGCTAAGGTAGACTTGTTTCTGAGCAGTTTTAACGAGTTTGGAAATTGTTTGTATAAATTGTAGGTTGTAATTGTTTGTATAATGTCACTTGGTAACTTATCCATATTAATTCCGTCTCTAACGAAGCATAATTATTAATCATTGAATGTTATGTACAGTAATACCTAATTGGACATCAGATTAATGTACTGTATGTCGTATTAACTGTGTTGATTATCTTAGTCTGTAGTTTGTCACTGTACTTATAAAATAAAATAAATCTAGGTATTATGTACAATTGCATAGGCCTTTAGTGTGGGCCGCAACTTGTATCGATACTCTTACGCCATGCCACCGCATCCCACCTTTAAGGAGGTGGTGTTGAGCTGGTGTTGCTGCTGTACCTGCGGTAAATCTCAATTCTCAAGTGACATTATAAGTAACTTGATTGGTAATTATACAGCCGAACCATTTGAGGTTGATATCCTCCGGCTGTGAGTGCTCGTGGTCTTTTTTAAGGAAATTTCAAAACGACTAATTGACAACATGGCATTATAATTAGTAATTGTGTAACACACTATCAGTAGCAATGGGTTTCATTTTGACAGTTCAACAACAGTCATTGCGTTATTTACCTACGTTGTTGAGTGGACACGTTTTCGAACATAAAGACAACCTTTTCAACAAAAGGAAAGAAACCCAAGCGAAAAAATTAGGAACATTCACACGAAGCTTGTTTTGTCTTTCTCACTCATTTGCGCGACGGTGTGATACTGACCATCGACATATAGTAATGGACATTCGTAAGAGATGAGAATTATGGCACTCCGAAAGAAAGAGAGGAAACGAAGTTTCGGTCAATTTTTATCTCTCTCAAAATCATCAATCATCTATGAGGAAAGAGATAGTGCTAGACCGAAAGCATAGGCCATCTCTCTCACTCTTTTGAAACCAAAAAAAAAAAATACTGCAGATTATACGCGTACGGCATGTCCATTCGTAGCTGGGTGCCACGGAGATGATTAAGCTGTGCGGTGGATGGTGGATGTGTGGAGTTACGCGGAAAGACCGCAACAGGAACTCCCGCATCCGTGGCAGTCTCCGTGTCAGTGACATAGCAGACAAACTGCAGGAGGGTCGCCTACGCTAGCACGGTCACGTCTTACGACAACCGGTATGTTACGTGGGCCATGGCGCCTCCGCCGGGAACAAGCAGAGTAGACCAAAGAAGTGCTGGCTTGACGTTGTAAGAGATGACATTTGTGCCAACAATCTCACATGACAGGATGCTAAAGATAGCGCGAAATGAATGAGATTGAGCAGGAAAGCGGACCCAGGGCTCCAACGCAAAAGCCGCGGAAGCAACCGGGATAAACGCCGAGATGATGATGGTGATGATGACTGACTGTATCGACTGCTGCTGCGCTTAAGGATAATAGAGTGTAAATCAATAAAAGTTCTTTTTGAAAAAGAGACTTGTTATATTATTATCATTATTCACAAAACCACATACTACTGTAATCTAAGAAGTAAATATTTGATATTTTCAAATAACTTCAGCCATCATCACTCTCCGTTGTCCTAAAGCAATTTATTTGAGATAATCAACATGTCTTCTTCCGATGAAAATCGATTTATCTGTTTCACGTTCAGGCTTTTTCATATTGTCCATTTTCATAAATTACGGGTTAAACTTTTTCCTCACGCGGTGTACTTCTGACGTATCTAAAACTGAAGAGTTTGTTTGTTTGAACGCGCTAATTTCAGGAACTGCTGGTCCGATTTGAAAAATTCTCTATGCGTTAGATAGCCCATTAATCCAGGTTTTAGGCTTTAAAACATCACGCTGCGAGCAATACTCGGTGGTAGGCCATAACATCGGCTGCCGGAGAAAGTTACCACACACCAGACAAGGTCTTGCCGCCAAGCGATTCGTCGTGTTCCGGCATGATGTCTGGTGAAGCCGTACGGAGGACGGGTCTGAGCAGTTGCGTTGCGATGTGTGCCGGGCACGATGCGCCAAATGTTGTTGTGTCGGGAGTTTGGTCGTGGAGAGTCTCCAGATCAATCTCCCTCTGGCGCAGCATCGTTAGTCGTGTTGGTCTTGGGTTTAACATTGCATCATCTCGCTCAAATGCCGTAATCCTTCTTATTCCTAAGTTATTTTTTTAAGTGAATAGGCTTAATAAACTAGTGCGCTTTACCTTAAACGATAGCATCACTGCTTACCATCAGGCGGAATTGTTGAAAAAAAAAAAAGTCATCAACTTCTTGTCTGTATTTAATAAATAAATACAGACAAGAACAACAAATAACACCAACAAGCGTCAGTTGCAGGGTTGCCAATGCTAATTCATCCAAATCCCCAAAAATCCTGATCGAATTCCCCAAATTTGGGGATAAAAATCCGCTGATTCCCCACAAATTCCCCTCAAAAGTTTTTTTTATAAAATGCAACTTTTATAAATTCTTTTAATAATATTTATTGTTTATCTTTTATATTTTTTTCCAATCGAAAGCATTTTGTCCGAAGGGTTAAACTTGACACTGCCGCCCAGTTTTTTAATCCATTCCCTTGTAGCCATTAATGATACTACAGTATCTGTATTCAATCTATTGCGGTTTTCAGTTTTTAATTTTTAAGGATCCACTAAATTTGCGCTCGACTGATGCATTTGAAAAAGGCAATATCAGCAATAATAATATAACATTTTTTTATGTTTGAGAACAGGTATTCTCCCGCAGCGTTTTTTATGCAAAACACTTTACCCCAGTAACATTCAGCATCTATGTTATCTCCATGAACTTCAAGCCCGTGTTGATGAAAATCCAGCATAGCGTGAGCTCGCCAGTCATAGTCCAATTTTTGTGCTGTTACAAATTTATAAAGCAATGGAAATCGCTTCAGTACAGGCACCAGTGATTTAAGTTTAAACTGTTGAGCTTCTAATGGATTTAAAACAGATATAATAGAAAATAAAGGATCTCCGAAATCAAATTGCTTAATAATGTCCGACGTAAATTCCCTATAAAATTCTTGGCATGTCTTATAGAAATCTGCAATAGCTGCACGAGGTACATTTTCAACTTTTTTCAAATTTTCCATACTTTCTCCAGCCTGTAATCCAATATATATTTCGTCTAAACCTAGCAAGTGTGTTGAATTTCTGAAGTCAGCATTTAAAATATTACCACAGGACTTGATGTAGCTCATTTTCATGAAATTAGCAGACAGTGTTTGCCAAAGATTTTTCGTCACGAGACCATCATAAGTAATTAAGCCATACTTAATGATTCAAAAAAAATTTTGTTATCGTTAAAACGATGAAATATTTTCCGATGAGAATATGTCAAAATCCCCGCATTTTCCCCACATAATGCCAATCCCCAATAAATCCCCAACCAACTTGAGATTCCCCGCAGTTTGGGGAATTCCCCACAGATTGGCAACCCTGGTCAGTTGTCAAAAATACTGTCATTGTGTTACTCATCGACATATATTAGTGGACATGCCTTAGAGATGAGAATTGTGGCACTCCGAAAGAGAGGAAACGAAGTTTCGTCTATCTTTATCTCCCTCAAAATCATCAATCATCTATGAGGAAAGATATAGGGTTAGACCGAAAGGATAGGCCATCTTTCTCACTCTTTTCAAACCAAAAAATTACTGCATATTATACGCCTACGGCATGTCCATATGGTATATGTCTGTGGTGTTACTGCTGAGTAGAGGTGGTTAATATAGCGCATAGCGCCATTCTATAGCACGCTATTTTTTCATAGCGCATAGCGCACGCTATGTAGGTGGACGTTAAGACGCTATGACGCTATAACGCTATTTACGCTATGAATAAAATTGATCTAACGACTCGCACAGCGCGCGCCTGCTCTCCGCGGGCGCTGGCCGCTATCTGCGCTATGCGCTATGAAAAAATAGCGTGCTATAGAATGGCGCTATGCGCTATACGGGCAGTCAGTAATCGCGTGAGCGCTGTGGACTATAAATGTGTTTGTTGTCGGAGCACGCTATTTTCATCGCGCGCGATCTTAATTGTTAGTGTAAATATTAGTATAAAGTTCTGTTGAAAAACGAACTAGTGACGATTATTTAGTGGCTGCAAAGGTATTATTAGTGTGTGTAAATATTAATATATAATTCTGTTGCAAAACGAACTAGTGGATATTATTTAGTGTGTACTCTATGTAAAAATGTCTAATCGCAAAGGTGGTGGTTTGCCAATCTGGAACTTTTTTGAAAAATCTGCAGACGGCAGCAAGACTGCTATTTGTAATTATTGTCACTGACAGTTGTCCTTTAAATTTATTTTTTCGAAATCAGGATATATTATCAGTAATCGAGGAACACGGTTGTCTACTACAAAAGTAGTTCAACTAATGTTTTTAAATGTAAATAAAATATAAATTAAAGAAGAACTACTGTATATATCTGTGTATAATGTAAATAGTTGTTTTTTTGTATATATACAATCAATGAACTTTTAAATACGCCCATATTTGATTTACGATTTATTAAAATTAATGTTAGAATAACCTTTACCAATTATAGACAGTCCTAAGCCTGAAAAGTATGAAAGAGAGTTCATTGATATCTTTATATATTGCTTTTTTTAGCGTTCCGTTATAGCATGCGGTCTATGTATCGAAGAACGCTATGTAAAGTAACACGCTATGAAATGTAGCGTGTTGCAAGAATTATCGCGCCTGCTGGACGTCCACGTGCTTTCTTATTTATAGCGCGCTATAACATAGCGCATTTAATAGCGCGCTATAAATTAATAGTTTATAGTCTATAGCGTGCTATTTTTTTATAGCCGTTTTGAACAACTCTACTGCTGAGTGCTGTCATTATTATGTCAGTCATTGTTGTCCTAAGCTCATAAGTTTTGGCGGTTATTAAATCCACTCCCATGTTTCGAGTTCGAGCTAATAAACAATAAAATTAAACAAAATAATGGCTGAAAAACTCGAAGATCTGAATCTCCCGATGACTGTAGTCACAAGGATAGTCAAGGAAGCATTGCCCGAAGGAGTTTCAATATCAAAAGAGGCGCGAACCGGACTAGCGAAAGCTGCGTCAGTTTTCGTTTTGTATGTGACTTCGGCAGCTACAAACATTGTGAAAAATAAGAAAAGGAAAGCTTTGACTGGTCAGGATGTGTTGGACGCTATGAGGGATATAGAATTCGATAGATTTGTGGAGCCTCTGAGTGAATCTTTAGACCAATACAAACTGATGGTGTCCGCTCGGAAATCCAATGCTGGCAAGAAGAAAGATGAAGGAGAGGAAGTGGAAATGATAGAAGACGACTGATGTGATATTTTGACTCAATAGTGTTAAGTGTACTTAAGTATTTTGTTAATAAATCGTGTTGAAAACATCTTGTTTGAGTTTATAACCTAAAAGTGTACATTGTGTTCAATATGAATAGTTCTGTTCCTGCTATGTATTCGTTCAGTCAACTCTGAAGTCTGTTCCTCACGGCTATTGAGTGTGTCACCACCTGTTGGGGTTCTGATGTATAATCTTGCTAAAGCCAGCATACAGATAGTGACCTGACCATCTAAGCATAGGTTCCACCATCTACTTTACTAGACTTCTTCTTTTTGTGTTGATGTTCTTCCTCACTGAATTTTTCATACAGTTTGAGTCCAGTAAAGAGCCGTATTTATTGTGACAAGTGAAATTTTTTAGTCATGTTACGTGTGTTGGGTGACTGAAATGCACCACTTATTAGTCCCCATTCACTTGTAAGAATGGGCTCTCTAGCAAGTGGATCACAGTCTGATCATTAACACTACACTTGTAATTGTATCTTTTTTCCTTGTAATCTTGAAGGAAATGCCATTAATTTAAACAACCAGAAATTTTGTTTGTCACTTTATTCAGGAATAAAATCTGTTCAGAAACAATCTTGAAATTACATTGAACCAACATTTTATTACACCTCAGGACATACTACCTCTAACTACGGCTTATATACAATCTCCATCTTCGCCAACCCTAACTACCATCGTAATAACGAAAATAAATATTCATATCTCTAATTTTATCATTTTAAATGCTTTTATAATCTAATTTATAATTTTCTCTGGTTATAATTCATATTTTTTGTAATTTTACTGTTAATACTATGAATTTTATTGGAGAAAATGGAAAGACCTTATTCTAAAATAAATTATATATTTTTGTACGAACTACTCATAGAATCTACAGGAAGCAAAGCTAAAAACTGAACTTTTATCAGTTTCCACTACAGCAGAGGAGATGTTGACAAACATTTGGTAACAACATTGCCCATAAGCTAGGCAGAGATGTCAAAATATTACAATCCAATTGCATGTTTAAATTATCACTTGTTTCTCCCTTTGTGGAAACTGTTAAGTAAATACATCATCTGTCAAAATCACAAAATGAAGAAAGCTGAATTTGACAGGGTCTAACCACAAAAACTTTTAAATGTGTGTCTACTGTTTTGTGCCACATCAAAGTTCATATAATAATGTAGCGTTTAAAAGATGTTTAGCTAATCAACTGCTAAACACTGATAGTAAAGATAGCATTATAAAGAGTGATCCCATTGCAGGCTATTTTTGATGAGAAAACTGTAACAACATTGAGCACTTTCATTGGATGGGGAAACAGCATTGACTTTGCGTGAGCGTGACCAACCCGACACTGTGATAGTTTTTATTTTTACTTTACAACTACTAATTTTATTTTTAACTTTTATTATGAATGTACTAAAGCTAAAGCGGAGTTTAAGGTGGATAGGGAAAATTCGAATTTTGGATTGTTTGACCTGCTGACATCTAGTCCCATGATACATAATACCATATTTATCCTTTCAGCCGTCATCTCTCTCCATGCATCAACATGTTTTTATATTCATCACTAAGTCACCTGCATTCCTTCCCTCTTCATCACACGTAAAAGTGGAAAGGAACTTGGAACTTTGTCGCATACCAAGTCAAACAAGTACCGTTCAACGTTCCTCTCACAAGTAGGTACCACTTGTAAATTTCTCCTTATACATACCTACCATTACTTAATATCAGACCCATACACATACTTCGGTGAGCGATAAACATATTTACTTGCAATGAACTTTTGGGGTTAACATATAGCCTATGGTACTTACAAAAGACAGTTTTCTATTGGTATTTTTTTAAAATATGTTCAATAGATCCAGGGATTGAGAGATTACCCCCTACAACACAAACTTTGCCCTCCCTAACAAAATCCCTACCCCAATGCTACAGTTCCAGTACGTAACTTGGCAAGAAGCGTTAGAAGCAAGCAAGCGTTAGAAATCGTTTTGTAGATCTGTTTGGTGGAGCGCGCGGGATGCGGGGTATGAGGTAGCGCCAATCCGATCATCCGAGCGCGCGATTGGTGCATCAGTCGACCGCCGCCTCCCGCACCGCGTCTACGTCCCGTTCGCTCCTGATTACACTTGCGTTCATTCGTTCTCAAGTGCACCATGCGCGAATTTACCCCCACTGGGTCAAAATTTTGACAACATAGTGCCGGGTACTGTACCTGCCCTATGTTCACTCCTCGCATTCCTGCATTGGGATCACAAAACAACGATATAATTATAAAACACAACAAAATAACCTAACAAACAATTGCTACTCACATCTGGATTATTTAACACAAAGTAATAAAATCATTTTGAAAATATCTTGCTGCTCTACATACAAGAAAACATAAATGCAATAATCAAGAGCATTTAATGCTAATTTAAAACTTCTACAATTTATAATTATTGTTTTAATAGACTTTTAATGCCAGACTTTGTTTAAGAATTTTTTTTTTTCTTTAAGTCTAAAGAGCAGGTAATTATTATCATCAATATTATTAAGTTTATTTTGTTAGTTACATGCTTATGCAAAGTACGAAAGAGAATATAGCTATGTTTATAGAAACTTGTTAATAATATGTCATTTATATAAAACTATATACATAATATACAATGTTATTTTTGGTTTATGTGAAACCTGAAACACGTGTCCAGTATTTTTAAGTAGGGTTGTAACTAGGGTTGCCAGATAGGAACTTATCAAATCAGGGACAGTTCTAGAAAAGCAATGGGTCCGATCGCAGGAAACTCAAGCATGCGTCTGACCAGTGGTCTCGAACGTCTAAAAAAAGCTCGCTCATTCTTAGCTCCTCGTCTGAATCTTTAGAAAAGCAGTAATAGGGTGTTTTCCAAAAGATTTTGCAGAAGCGTAAAATCGGGGCAGCCATGTCATTTCATTCGTTGCTAGTTTATTTTGTTAAAAAATTATAAGTTTTTAAAATCCGGGACAATGAGCGCTAATTCCTGGACACGGGACAAGAGGCAAGATTCCGGGACATTCCCGGATCTCCCGGCGGCGGTCTGGCAAGCCTAGTTGTAACGGAGCTTCGCCTCCGTTTCCGTTACTGCGGAAGTTCCGCAAGAAATCGTATCTTCGCTTCCGCCTCCGCACACTTTTTGCGGAGTTATAACGGAGGTTTATTTACGTATTTATAAAATAAATAACGCGCTAGCTGCGACGCTCGACAACCGTCCGGCCGCGTTTGAGCGCGATAAGGTCAAGAATCAACTAGTGTGAGGCGGGAATGCGGCAAACACAATTTGTTTCTCCTTAATTTTCATTACAAGAAGGTAATATTTTTTTTTACCAAGTATACTACTATTAATGTACGTATTTAAAATAAAAAAATTGTTTTAATTAACCATAAATTTCATTTTTTTCAAAACGGACGGTACGGAGGACGGGCCTGAGCAGTTGTGTTGCGATGTGTGCCGGGTACGATACGCCAAATGTTGTTGTGTCGGAAGTTGGTCGTGTTGTTGGGTTTAACATTGCATCACCTCGCTCAACTGCCGTCTTCCTTCCTATTCCTAAGTTTTTTAAGTGAATAGGCTTAGCTTAGGAGGTGAGACTCGTCGCCTCCGCATCCGCCTCCGCTAACAAGCCTCCGTTACAACCCTATTTTTAAGTGCAGAATCTATGTACAAAATTTCAAAATGATGTCATTAATAACCACAAAGTTATGAACTTGTTATCTTACTTGTCCCAACAAAAATATGGTCAACGCCCCGCTCCCCGCCCGCGCCTAAAGAGGCGCGGGGGAGGGGGGTTGTCTCACTTGCTCCTAGTAAAGGATCTACCGTCAACTGTGTTGACCACACTTTCTAAATGTATTTGGGAAAAAAATATAACATGGTGTAAAAATGATTGGAATCGATTCAAGTGCTTATACTGAACAAACTATATTCAGGTCTCGTAAAAAGAAAAAATAACTTTGTATAATGTTAGTGCAACTTACCATTTTTTCCCTCAGGGATAGGCGGCCACACGGTTTTGCGTCGTCCATAAAAACACAATTTTCCAATCTGCGACCATTGACGCAATTTTTTTCTAGCATGTAACTAACAAAGAAAATACATAACTTCAGTACTGGTGTTCTTGTGTTTCGTTAAATCTATTATATCGAAATATGCCTACAAATACATCTAATACTAAACGGGACTATATTTTTAATTAATTTGATCGAGTTATATGCTACCAAATTTTTCATATTACAGCCATTCTCAGTCCAACTGCCAAGTGGTTTGGCATTCCCCATATTTAAAACAGTTACATTAACTAGTTTATTACTTTACTTACACATATTTATCTATACTCTATACTAATATATAAAGCTGAAGCGTTTGTTTGAACGCGCTAATCTCAGGAACTATTGGTCCGATTTGAAAAATTCTTTTTGCGTTGGATAGCTCATTAATCCAGGAAGGCTTTAGGCTAAATAACTTTACGCTGCGACCTATAGGTGCGGAGCATAACTAAACCACGCGAACGAAGTCGCTGGCGGCCGCTAGTTGGAAATACATGTAGTTGTATATTTGGGATTAAAGCCCCTCGTGCATGGCTTACACAAGCATCGCTACCGCAGTGGTCAAGCTTCATACATTTAGAAACTGTTTATCATTGACATCGTAGTGGCAAAGATTAGTCCATGTGAGGATGCACTAAGATGCATAATAACATTCAAATTACTCCCTATAAGAATGCCTTTAACCTCTCAATTGCCGGAACGTAGATCTACAACCAAAATTTGTTACCGTGAATGCAGATCTACCTACATCGGAATTTTAGTGTTTAAAGTGCAAAACCTTACTAAATACGTTTATTCATATTGTTGTTTTGTACTTATCGACTGTTACTGTAACAAACAAAAGAGGAAACCAGAGTAACAGACATAGCTCTTAGAGTCTCTAAAACTAAGTGGCAGTGGCGGGGCACATTGTTCTTAGAACCGATGGCCGATGGGGCAATAAGGTTCTGCAGTGGCTGCCACGTACCGGAAGACGCAGCGTAGGGAGGCTCCTAACAAGGTGGACCAATAACCTGATGAATGTGATGCGGGTAGCACAAGACCGGTCATCGTGGAAAGCCTTGGGAGAGGCCTTTGTCCAGCAGTGGACCTTAAATATGCTGAAGAAGAATGTAATAAACTAGTTAATGTGAATGTTTGAGAATAGTATAACAGAGATAGTCGACGCAATGAGGACATTATTTTCTTCATATGCATATTTTAGTTTGGCAAATGCATTTACAGGCGTTTGCAAAGCTTTCCCGTAAAGCAGTTAGCATTATTATTTGTCATGAGCGTAGCCAAGACGATTAATATTACATACCTTAAAATTGTGTCTTTATTTTTCACTGGCTACGTCCATTTTCTATGAACATTAATATAAGTGGGGCATAAAAGCGATCATTTTCTTACTAAGTACATAAATATTTATTCTATTAGAGCTATTGCATGAACCCTTTACAAATAATGCCGAATTGTTAAGATGGTATCAAAATATAAACCATGTTGATCCATATAGGTAACCTAGGTATTTTTAATACAAAATATACAACATGTAAAGAAAACCCTGTCCGATCCGTGAAGGTATTGTTAGGTATCGATAATTGATTCTAATAATGCCCACAAAGACAAGCAAAACTAAAAAAAATCCCCCTAAATAAATAAATATTATTTCGCAAAAAGTGGTAACTTAATACATGTGCGGTAAGCAACCCCATTCAGCGGGCGGCGGGGGGCAGGGCACGTGGCACCTGTGACGTGGTCGCGTCGCTATTCGCTTATAATAATACCGGTTTTGTCACTTTTTTAAAATTACCAAATTTCAGGGAAATTGGAATTAAATCCCGGGAAAAAAAGATTATTTCTAAATTCATTAGTATTGTTATTATGATGATTACGTAAAATTTTATATTATATTTGGTCAAGTGTTTACCTAACCTTTATTATCCTTATGGGTCGGACAGGGTTTTCTTTACATATTGTATGTATTTATATGAATAGTTTTCTAATGATAAATAATATAATTAATCTGACAAATAAATATAAGGTAAAATAATTCGGGTAGAACAACAAGAAAAAAAAAAAGAAACAAGAATATACGAAATAAAATTTATTGGAAGGTATATAAATAAAAAGGATAATTAAAAAAGCTACACATATACGCGTTTAGTTCAACACTCGGACAGCGAAATTCTTGTAAATAAAATCATCTAGCACTTTAAAACCACTTGCTATTTCATAAAAATCAGTTTCATCTGCTTTCATAATGTAATGAGCTAGACTACTAAGTATATAATAAAATATTTATTTGTAATACATACATAATACATCCGTTATACAAGAAAAGTAAGTGAAACCGTGTAAAACTGAATTTCAAAGTGTTTTAAACAAAGTGGCAAAGCTGCCCTCTAATCGGCGAACACATTTTTGTCAAATGATTGCGACTAGTTGGGATCGTTTGGACCGAACGGACCATTGGGCTGTCCAAACGATCCCAACTGACACCAACTAGTCGCAATCATTTGACAAAAATGTGTTCGCCGATTAGGGGGCTGGTCAATTTTTTATGATTTTAAGCCTCGCATCAATATTTACACCATTAAAAAAAACTTGATTCAAATGCAATTGTTCATGGCGATTAGAGACCAGCCCTTTATGATCATTCAGCGTTTTAGACGGATCACTGAGAGTAAAATTACAGCACAACCGAATAAAAACAAAATTCTGACTTGAAATAACATTCCAAAGGCATATTGCATTGAAACTATAAACACATGCAGAAAGGTAACTAAACCGTCAATATTACAAAATGTCGATGAGCACTGGATATTAAATTATTCACAAAAAAAAAATCACTTAAAACTGTGAATAAACAATATTTTTTTTAATTAAAAACATAAAACAGACAGGTGTGTAGGGCGTAGACTTTAAAATATTGTAGTCGTTATAAGTCTTTTAGTCCACTGAAAGTAAAAATAAATAAAGCATTATTGAAGCTGTTACTTAAGATAGGACTCGCGATTACAACGTGGTCGCAACGACCAAAAAACATACCTCAATTGGTCGCAAACCCTGAAAATATTTTTCGGTCGCCCAGTGTCCTGGTCGTAAAATCCAGCGAGTTCTTAATTCCACTGCAAGCTTAGAAAACCACTTTCCAGTACATTTTTATATCGCAATTAAATATTTTATGATCCTTCTCAACTTCCAGCGGAATCAGCCAAGCTTTCAACTGTCAAAATCGCGATTACAAAAAGAAATATTTTTAATTACAATAACTAGTGTCTAACGATATTATACAATGCCACTAAAACCTAACTGGAATAATTATTATATTTACAAATTAATAAAAAAAAAAAAAAAACAATATTACAGAAGCATGTTTTCCTCGAAAATTTCTATTTATAAAATGAAAATTGTCTTTTGTATATTTATTCGTTACACGTACGATCACATTTTGCGATATTTATTATTAAAATTAAACAATGAATAAATAAAATACTATTTATATTTAAAATATAGTGAGTAAAAAGATCTGTTAATATTTTCGTTATGTTTTTATAGGGGTTAATGATACCCCGACTCATAATCATCACAAGATTTTTAAAACTAAAATAATAATCGTAATAGAGATGTACAAATAGGATTTTAATTGATAGTCAACTAAAAAATAAATCGATGATTCGCTTTTAGTCGATTTTAAATATTCATTTACTCGACTAGTCATTCAAACCCCTATTTTGAACACCAAATACTTTAAATATTTTATACATGTTTAGTTAAAATTCCTTAATAATGGGATCACAGCAAATAACTGTAAGATTAGATACTAGAAATAAATGTTATTTCGCATATTCCTTTAACATTTTGTTAATTGCAGTACTTTTTATGCAAAGTCATATGCAATATTATACGTATCAAGAGTTTTTTCGAACCTCTAGCATAGTTTTATGAGAAGTTCTATGCTATAAATGAGCCATGTAGGTTGCAAGCCAAAAATAACTTGCATGTTTTGACCCCTGCCACGACTAAACACAATCTCGAGAATTTTTTGCTTCCTATCAGAACAGGCCAATATCCGTGACATCCCTCAAGTTGTGCGAGAAAGATCTGAGAAGTCAGGGATTATCAAACTTTTTAATGACACGTATATTAGCTACTATAACATGGAAGATTACCCATCCCTATGTTAATCCTAAGTGATTCTTTTCCCGAATATTCAGCAACGCCAATAACGGCATACATTATGTTGAGTATCTCTGGTTTATAACCTACCTATTGGCAAGTAATATTACTGGAGACAGAATATAACATTATCTTTTCTTTATACGGAACCTGAATATACTTTGTTCAGTATAAGCAACTGAATCGATTTCAATCATTTTTACACCAGGTTATATTTTTTCCCAAATACATTTAGAAATTGTTGCAGTGTGGTTACCGAGCGCACAACACAGCTGACGTTAGTATTTGGCGCGTGAGACAGGGCACTCCCACGCCGCTCCGATGCAGACGCGGCTGTGCGAGCGGTGCGTTGACCATATTTTTGTTGGGACATCCAGGTAAGAGAAACCCATAACTTAGGTCCGTATTACAGAACCTCCTTAAATACCCCGCAAATGCTCCTTAACCTTATGATGGGCAAGGTAGAAGGAAAAAGGCGCGCTGGATGAAAGAGAAAGACGTGGCTGCGTAACATCAGGGAGTGGACCGGCATTACTTCAGTCGAAAAACTGTTCCGACTCGCGGTTGACAAGACCGAGTACAAGAAGCTGACGGCCAACCTTCAGGATTGAAGAGGCACAGGAAGAAGAAGACAGAACCTCACTCAAAACTCAAGCTTTACTTAAATCTCGTTTGAAGCTATTTGATTGGTTGAAACTAGTCTTAAATAAGACTTAAGTTTTGAGTGAGGGTCTGTAATATGGACCTTAGTGGTTTTTCATGATATCGTCTTGAAATTTTGTACATAGTACCTTTACTTAAACATTTGACACCTGTTTCGGGTTCCGCATACAAAAAAATAAAGTTGTATAAATAAATTTACGCCTCATTCCTGTGGGAGAGTAGGCAGAAACTACGGCAAGCCAACTGCTAAGGTCTTTACATTATTTCTTACTCCATCCACATAGTCAGAGCTAGAATTCGACATATAATAATCTCGTAGTACTTATAAAACTACCCAGAGATAGGTTATTTAAACAGTAATCTATACTAATATATAATGCTGAAGAGTTTGTTTGTATGTTTGTTTGTTTGTTCGCGCTAATCTCGGAAACTACTGGCCCGAATTAAAAAATTCTTCTTGCGTTGGATTGCCCATTAATCCAGGAAGGCTTTAGGGCTTAAAGCCTTCCTGGATTAATGGGCTAAAGTTTAGGCTATATAACATCACGCTGCGACCAATAGGAGCGGAACATAATTAATTCCACGCGAACGAAGTCGCTAGAGGCTGCTAGTACGGTATAAAGAAGAAACACGTTGGAAAGAGACGGAGAATACTTTCCTATGTAGGCAAAAGGGAATAGAAGATATATTAACATTAATTATACTTCGTTTGCTAATCAAACTTATTGCTTTTTCAGGAATGATAATCTAAAGACTTCACACACAGTGACCCATAATTTTTATGCCAACACTACTTGGTGTATTTGGGCAAATATTTGCGTTATTTCGCTAACATAAAATGAGTCTTTAATGTTAGGCATAGGGTATGTTTTGTATTTTTTTGGGACAAAACCCGCCACACACTATCCCACTCACTGCAACTCCTGAAAGCCATAATCAACAGTGGAGACCGCCAGAAAAACGCCGAGCAATAAAGCTCGACGAGATGTGGAGAAACGAGTCAACTGTCTTGGGTCCCGCAAAATAACGCCAATGTTTGGCCCAATACACCAAGTTGTGCCAGCTTAGGTGCAGGTGTTTCATGCCTCGGCGAGTGGCGAGATCAATATTTACGTTAGTTTTTTTTTTTTTTTCTATCAGCATGAACAAGAATGAGAATACGCGTAACTGATATAGAAGACAGTACTGTCATCGACAACTTCATATCGGCGCTGTTATTTATACGAGACAACAGTCAATGCGACCGTCACGTAGCGGAATAGTTTTCGTAAAACTACGGTGAACACCGTAAAGCGTCCACGATTTACGAAACGTTATTTATAGCTGTAGGTTAGTGTGAATTTCTAGTGTTTTGTTTCACACTACAAAGTCAAACGCTTTCATGGCAACTTTCACTGCGGCCGTTATATAGCGGTCACCGCTATTGTAGGAAATGCTAGCTTTACTTAAATGTACACAATATGTAAAGAAAATCCTGTCCGACCCATAAGGATAATAAAGGTTAGGGAAACACATGACCAAATTTAATATAAAATTTTACGTAATCATCATAGTAACAATACTAATGAATTTTAAAATAATTTTTTTTTTTTCCGCGAATTAATCCCAACTTCCCCGAAATTTGGTAATTTTTAACAAAGTGACAACAACATTTTGACGGTACGCTTATGCGATTCGACCACGCGTCGCGTGCCCTGCCCCCCGCCGCCCGCGGAAGGGTGTCCTACCGCACATGTATTAAGTTACCTCTTTTTGCAAAATAATATTTATTTTTTTAGGGAGATTTTTTTTTTAAACTTTAGTCCGGCTTTGTCGGCATTAGTAGAATCAGTTATCGATTCCTAACAATACCTTCACGGATCGGACAGGGTTTTCTTTACATATTGTATATCGCCACTCTTGAAGGCGACTTCATCATGTCGAATCGAATACTAGCAAGATTGTCTACCCTAGCACATGAATTGGCTCCTTAGCTCTCACAAATACATCTCAAGCTGACACTACAATGTTCAAAATATTTGCATGATTTAGCCAACAAGTGTAGTGCCAACATCACAAGTAAAATAACGACAATCTGCAATTCTAAACTTTTTTAATAAAATCATTGCCACAATCATGGGCCACTGTGTAAAATCTAACAAATGGCAGTGACGGGGATATTTTAACGACAATTTAATTATAACATTAACTAAATATTACCTTCTACGTTCATATATGAGATAGTAAAATCGTTGAATCAATCCGCCATATTGGATTGTAGAATATTGCTTTTTGATCGCTAGTGGTGTTCTTAAACTAATCGACTAATTGGAATAATCGATTGATATCGAATGTTTTGTCTCTTTTGGTACTTATGGGGTACACATGAATTTGAATGGAATTAATCATATGGATTTACGCGAATTGAATGTAGTTTTTTTTTAAAATACTCGCAAATATCGATTTGACAAGCCATTTTAACATCTATGTAGGCATGAAGGTATAGTTTACCTCATAAAAGGTAAATGTAGCTATTTTTATTTTTTAACCGAATGAATTGACTTTAATTATTGCTATTTCAACTGTGTATTATTTAATTTAACTATTACGTTGAAAGGTAATACTTTTTTAAATACAACAAGTTCTCTAGTTCACAACACAAGTTCTAACAGGCTTTTCAAGCGTTCAAAAGCTGGTTAACTCTTTTGGTCATAATCCTGGTCTACTCACACTATTGTAAGTTTACTGTCCTCAAAACTATCCAATAACATATTCCTCATTAATCAACTCCTGCATAATTAAAGAAAAACATATAAACCATGTCTTTTATACCACAAAAAAAAACAAATCTCATTTGAATAACAGCCTTTTTTAACGTTCAATCCGTTGTTAGTGTCAACCTAACACTTTCTGCTCGAGGTACTATATGGTACCTGTTTGTGGCACGGGTACCTCAATAGGACGCTTCATGTCCCGCGAGGATGTAAAGATCGTTGCCGTCTTCGCCGGATAGCGTGTTGTTTTGAAGGACGTGCGATTCTAGAACGACGACCCTGGATAATAAATATTAGAGTTATTCATTTACTAACGTTCAGTGTGGCTACATGAGTTTTCATTACGAGACTCGATCATATGCTTCGACCGCGTTTGGCGCTCTCATTAGTTGAGAGTTCTCACAACCTCGAAGCGGGCCAATCGATGAGTCAAACGCGCTCAATATCGACAATCGAGTTTCGTAATGAAAACTCATGGTAGCCACACTGAGTGTTAATTTACGATACAGGAGTTGTGTTGGAAAATTGAAATATATTTCCCATATTTCAAAAAAGAAAAATTGTCTATTTCGCACATTACAAGTAAATAATAATAAAAAAGACATAAAATATAATAAAAAGGATAATATAATAAAAGGATCTTGACAGTATACACCATTTCCAAGACTTATTATACGCTTAGTGAATATTTGTAGGGACGGTTTTGTTATTTTGTTATTAGGGAATTATTTTATTTAATCTCTGAATTTGTTTTAACTATTAATTTTGACTCTATGATTATATCTTTTTTTATTATTTAATTGTATTTTATGATAATTTTACTGTCAATATTTGTACGCCTTCGACGGTAAGACATAGTGTTCATTTTATATTGACATCACCATCTGTATTACCTACCTATGTTCTACAAATAAATATCTGATTCTGATAATAAAATCAAAACCTCGTATTCAAACATGACTGCATGTTGTTGTTGTGTGCATACTGTATGTTCTTGATAATAGAGACTTTCCTAGACATCGATTCTACATTGTCTTCAATCTGACAAAGATTTATGTCTGGACACCAACTCGCCCGGAGAGTCCACGTTGTCTTCCGACCAGGGCGTTTCCTGCAGCGGCTAGTGGCGTTAGGGCGCTGGGATTCCCGCTCCCTCACACGCTCCGCCCCCTCCTTTGCCAGCAAAAGGAGGTGACAGCCTGCCATGCACTCTCGCTCCGGACCAGGGTCGGACGCGAGAGATCGCCGCCACGAGGTCACGGCGGTACTCTACCCAAGCCGGGCAGACCTCCACCGTGTCACAATGGTGACACCCTGGCGTTTCCTCCCGCCTTATCCGGAACAGGAAACCCCCGAAACAACCGTGTCCGGTGAGGACCTACGTCAGGCGGAAGGTGAGGGCGCCGTGGCGCCTCTCTTGTCACTCCTCAAAGGGGGGACTTATCGCCGCTATTGTAGCGTGCCCAGCACTGGGTTGCGACAGTCGTACTCTCCATGTCGCCAAACTTCGAAACCCTTAACTGGCATTTTAATACCCCTAGCATGGAACAATATTATGGCTATCGGTGGCCTGTACTTACTTGTCATGCGGCAGTAGCCTGTAAGCTCTGGAGGCGTCTGTGATCTCCTGCGTGATCTCTGCGTTACGTAGCGAGCGGCCCTGCACGCCGTGGCGGTGGAACGCGAGCACTGAGTCGGCTAGACATACTGTAATACATAGGTAACATTTGATTAATATACGTAAAGAGAGATCAAAGAAAAGTATTTTATTGATTTTCAGGGCGGTAGACGTGTTAACGTAACTGTCTTTAATAGGGTAGTTGACTAAAAAAAAACTAACAGTCCGTCAGCTACTTACTCCTAAAAAATGAAATGATCTGACCGAAACACTGACCACTTAGACTAAATGAGTAGTTTAGGTTACAATCAAATATTCAGTCATAAAAGTTCTATAGTCATAAAAAAAAACTCCTGACGAAATAGCCATATCATCTAAAACCTAGAACATATAAAAAAAACTCAGAAACCCACATAATTTCATCACTTAAATTCATGGAGATCCACATTTCCAAAAAAATATTGGTTGCCTGTAAAGTCGGTATACGGGCGAAAGTTTTACGTGACAACGACTTTGAGTGGTAAAATAATTTTAATGTGAATATTCATTCGTATAGTAGGAAGAAGGATGAAATAATAGTAACAATTTAAAACATTTATTTATACAAAGAATTATATTTAAAACATTAATTTATACAAAGAATCTCGCACTGAATTTCATATTAACAAAATTTTATTTTTACACGAAACTACCTTCACATTATCCTTAGTCATTTATTTCATCATGTTATATTATCAGTCTGAAATTATTTACCTTTGCTGTTTGAATTGTTGCGATGGACGAAACTACCTTCACATTATCACTACACAATTGTTTTACAATTAACTGGCAACGTGTAAACTTGTATGCAGGCGCCTAAGCGAAATAGAAGCGCAAGACATGAACCGGTGTGTATGCCTATCTCTCTCACTCTCTCTCTCTCGCTCTGTCTCTCTCGCTCTTAGGCGGGCTAACTGTGCTCGAGTGAAGGGACGCGTGCCTTTCACTTTTTATTTATGTCTGTCTCTCTCGCTCTTAGGCGGGCTAACCATGCCCGAGTGGAAGGGACGCGTGCCTCTCACTCGCTCTCATTGTGAGCGCATAACGTGAGCGGAGCGTAACGCAGTTTCTTGAAGTGTCACCCGGCAAACCAATTTATAAGACGTTGTCACGTCAAAAAAAATAACTAGACACGTATTTTTTCTTTTTTCATATAAACAAAAAATGAAGACGACACAGTGCGTTGAATACTCGTGTGACGTCACTCCTTGCTACACTTTCTAGCGGCCAGTGACGTCACCAGCCCTCTCTCCTACTCTTTGATGCCTTTTATATTTGTCAATTTATTGATTTGAGAAAACAAAATATACGTCTCCAATATTTTTCTGTACCTAATCTGAATGACGGACTAAATAGAATCACTTTTTTTTACCTAGGAAACACCGCTATTATAGGGCTCTTGGTGAGGGCTCTTGGTGGTAGGTAGTGCTTAACTGCATTCCCGCCTGATGGTAAGCAGTGGTACAGTCGTCGATGGTAAACCGCGCTAGTTTTCCAAAGAGCCTATTCACTCAAAAAAAAAACTGAGTGAATAGGAAGGAAGACGGCAGTTGAGCAAGGTGATACAATGTCAAACCCAACAACACGACCAACGATGCTGCCCCAAAGGGAGATTGATCTGGAGACCGTCCACGACCAAACTCCCAACAGAACAACATTTGGCGCATCGTACCCGGCACACATCGCAACACAACTGCTCAGACCCGTCCTCCATACGGCTTCATTAGACATCATGTGACGTATTAGTTACTCACATATACTATCAATGTTGAAGTCAAACTGTATCCTGGAGAGGAGTTTGTGTTTCCTATTGTCGTCATCGTGTCGCCATCGCGTCGAATCAATAGTCGGGGGCAGTACCGGGATTATGTCTACGACGTTCTCGTGGCATACTAGCACCTGGAATAATACAAATAAATGAGTAAACTATGAAATAAGAAAAAAAACCGATCAAGTGCTAGTGTATACATATTGTTACGAATGCAATTTATGTCAATGGCAGAAGGTTCAATATTGCGTCACATGCCTTAAGTAACTTTTAAGCCCTATATCTTGAGACCTAGGCATTGTAAAGGTACGATCTAAAAATGCATTGCTAGGCCTAAGGTGATCTCTCTAACAGTATACAGAGTGGTGCTGACAATAAATTAAACATCGTGTACCTCAACACATTCTCAATCTACCCATTAAAAATCATATAAATATATCCATTAGTTTACTCACGGAAAATCATTTTTCACATTTTCTACTTGATGTACATGTTGATAATGAAGCGCTTACAGGTTAATGACCGCCGCATCCAGCGGTACTAAACTTTAATAGTAATGGCGCCAAAAAACAAGTCGCTACAGGACCGCGCTGTCGCCCGTTGATCGGAGGTCATTGAACCAATATTTTAAAGGATGTTCTATTCCGTTTGCAATTTTATGCGTTTTAGTTTGTTTGAAATTTTCATTTTTTTATTTTTGATGCTACGTTTTGCTATGGTTTAGGATTTTTCCTATGAACCAGCATAGTCTGTGTGTTCATTTATTGTCATATTATGAGCACCACTCTGTATGTTTCGTCAATATTGACAGCGAAGGGTTGACATCGAAAATACTAGAAGATAACATATTCGTTACAATATAATTCGAATTACAATAAAATCGCACTCCTGTATCAGAGTGCCATTTTTTAAATATTGCCCTGATTTAAAAAAAGTATTAAATTACACAAAAAGATACTTACGGAGTCCTTGTTCAGTTGATGCACTGCTCTTAGCGTGTGTAACCGTTCAGGTCGAGGTATCACAGTGTTGGAGCCTCCCACGCATACTTCCAGCTCGTCAGAATGGAACCACGATGCTCCTGGACAAACAGAAATATTCACATAATGTATGTGTATATACAAATTTATTAATGTTTGTACGAGTCAGCCATCGTACACGACACGCGCATATTAGCTACATACATAGATCAGCATTATTCCGTCGCCTTGCACAAATTATAGCGTAAGGCGACCGTACACGATCAGCCTTCAAAGACTGTACTCATTTACACATTCATACCTATATTAGTTACGAGTTAGGTAATCAATAAATCATCATATTTGGCTATCCGTGACTATTATTGAAGTGTATAACCAAGGTGTGTGCGAATCATTCAGCAGCGCATACAATGTTATTAACTTGCTTGCCCGCAGTGGTGATGAAATAGTGTACGGACGACAGCAGATCAAGCTACCCGAAACTGTCAAATATTCCCATCAACCTTGAACCTTAATGCTTTAGCGTTAAAGTTGAAAATCTAATAAAGAAATTTGACAGATTGTAGTAGCTTGATGTGCTGTCGTCTGTACACAAAGTAAAGCGACTGTATGGGTTCAAACGTAAGACTTACACCTTGTAAGTTGTGGCTGTTACCACTGCTCTTCTAAGTCTTATACAGGGTGTATCTGACATCGTAACGTAAACTTCGCGAAAAGGCTAGACCGCATGCCACTAATAAAATTATGATAGTCATTTATGTCGTTAATGGACGGTTACAGAATACACACTGTTTAAAAAAAAGTGTCAGCTTGGCTTTTGAACGTTGCAAGCGTGCCGCCGTGCGGGTTTGTAGGTATGACGTTGATCCCTGATGTGAACTCTATTAAATCAGCTGATAAGATAGTTTTTCGGGTTTTGTTTTCATTGCGCTTTTTTATGTAATTAGCGAATTATTTAATTTTTACTTTAAAATATTATTGGGTTATAAAAGTATAGCAATTGTGAACGGTCTGAAGTAAAAAAAAACTACATATATTTTTTTTAACACATGAAAAAGCCGACGAAAAATTCAACCACTGGGGGGCTCAGAATCATGTACCTACTGAATCCATGGTACTCGTTTGTGCGTCGATGTCAGATACACCCTTTATGTAAGTCTAAGTTTTTTAAGTGAATAAGCTTAATAAACTAGCCCGTTTTACCATCAGAGATTGCATCACTGCTTACCATCAGGCAGCATTGCGGTCAAGCAATAGTATATAATTAAAAAGTATGTAATATATTTCCTTACCAGAGTTAATATTGAGCAAGTTGAGCCTCATTGGTTTCCTGGTTGCCCCGACGCATAGAAGTGGATACTCTAGCTCCGGAGTTATGATCAGCTCGAATACTAGTAGCGGGGATGGTAGCACGCATTCTATGTTCTGTGGGTGGAAAATAATGGATGAGTTTATTAAGAATCATCAAGAGCCTAGCCTTTTTCCAACTATAATGGGATCAGCTCCCAGTCTGACCAGATTCATATGAATACCAGTACTTTACATGGAGCGACTGCCTTTTTGACCTCTACAACCCAGTTATTAGGTAATACGATACCCCTTGGTAAGACTAGGGTCAGCTCCCAGTCTGACCAGATTCAGATGAATACCAGTACTTTACATGGAGCGACTGCCTATCTGATCTCTACAACCCAGTTATTAGGTAATACGATACCCCTTGGTAAGACTGGGGTCAGCTCCAAGTCTGACCAGATTTAGCTGAATGCCAGTATTTTAGATGGAGCGCCTACCTATCTGACCTCCAGAACCCACTTACTGGGTAATACGATACCCCTTGGTAAGATTGCTGGTCAGACTGTCGAACTTATTTGACTGACGACCAGTAACGATTAAAAGGCTTGACGTGCTTTCCGAGGCACGGAAGGGTCTCACCATTAACCTTTTTATCGTCCCACTGCTGGGTATAGGCCGCCTCTCATACAAAGTGTTGTTATAGGGGGTACTCTCAATCCCTGGATCTATAGAACAGATTTAAAAAAAAAATCATCATCAACATTTTTATCGTCCCACTGCTGGGTACAGGCCTCCTCTCATACAGAGAAGGATTGAGCGTAATCACCACGCTTGCTCAATGCGGGTTGGCGATTTCAGACTTCAAGTCCAGGTTTCCCCAAAATGTTTTCTTTAACCTAATAATCAGTCATTGGTGTCCAAAATATACTTAAGGAACGGAAGGGTCTCAGTATGAGTTAATTAAGAATTTCCTTTGAAAAAGTGATGTGAAAAAAGACTGAATATGTAATAATCTCCCTCGACGATACAGTTGGCGCTGTGTCAGATCTATTTACTATGGGCGTGCCCAGAGGGGCAGGTGGGGACAGCTGCCCTTCCCCCCTGGAAATCTCGCAGAACATGTATCATCATCATCATCATTTCAGCCGAAAGACGTCCACTGCTGGACATAGGCCAAGGTTCTCCATGACGACCGGTCCTGCGCCTCCCGCATCCAGCGGTTTCACGCGACCTTCACCAGGTCGTCGGTCCACCTTGTCGGAGGCCTACCCAAGCTGCGTCTTCCAGTGCGTGGTCGCTACTCGAGAACCCGTCGGCCCCATCGGGCAACGGTCCTACGGGCAATGTGTCCAGCCCACTGCCACTTTAGTGTTGCAATTCTTCGGGCTATATCGGTTACTCTCGTTCTTCTGCGGATCTCCTCATTCCTGATTCGATCGCGCAGTGAAACCCCAAGCATAGCCCTCTTCATTGCCCTTTGAGTGACTTTGAGCCTTCTTATAAGGCCCATTGTTAGGGACCACGTCTCAATTCCATAAATCATCAATGGCAACACACACTGGTCGAAGACTTTTGAACAAGTATGAACTCCCTAATTACTAAAATTACTAATCAAAGTATAAGCTAGGCCCCACTTGCCCCCTTGCTGAACCTTGGACAAAACTATCTTTGCATTGTGTAGATTCAATTTCTTAGTATTGTATAATTGCATGGCACACGTGTGAGCACAATGTACTTGCTGTAAAGCATCTATTTGTTGGGTTAGTCTTTTTGTTGTTGTTTTTTTTTTTTTGTGTTTTCCATAATGGACGCTCTTAGCGTACAATATATTTCTGCATCGTTCTCACACGGTTGATTTCAAAATGAATGATGTAATCAAATATTTGTATCAATAGCTTGATAATTTAAAAGGGTAGCTACTCTTTGGAATGGGCGACTAGCTTCACCTTACTGACTGACCGACCTTCTGACAATTCAAAAGTGCCTGTAACTGGTTTATTTGAAATAAATGCTTTGATTTGATTTGAGTAAAGGCAACATTACAAAAGAAAAAATCCTACTACGAGATAGATAACTCCAATCTTAGGAGTTGTAAATCATAGGTCATCATTTAAGCAACAAATGAGGCTGATGAAGATATTTTTTACCTTGAGCAACATGAACTTCCTGAGCGGGTCGTACCACTGCATGAGGAACAGTCCCGCCGGAGTGGCGCCACATAGGTACTTGTAACCGTTGTACGGGTTACGGGCTACAGCGCAGCGCATACAACCTGCAAGGTATAGTAACATATAGCATATATTTAAACAACCTTTTCAATATTCGGAACGGATATACCCTGCGGTTTCACCTGCATAAATTTCGATAAAACAACAAACTTTCACTTTTATAATATTATTATTATTTATTCTAACTCAAATCTGAGTTATTCTTTAAGATAAGCTTTGACGACTCGGTAGCGGCCTGGACCTTTTCTTTTTTTTTTACTGGACACAAAAAGGTTGTTGTGAAAAATGAGCGCGACACTCAGCTTAACTTTCCCGCCAAGTTCCTCTTGTTATTGTTTTTTTTGGACAAAACCCGCCACACATTTCCCACCCACTGACGCAACTCCTGAAAGCCAGAATCAACAGTGGAGACGGCCAGAAAAACGCCGAGCAATGAAGCTCGACGAGTCCCGGAGTAACGATTCAACTGTCTTGGGTCCCGCAACGAAATTAATCAGAAAAGAATAGCGGAGGAGTAAGAAAAATGACATTTTTTCCACTTCCCTCCATAACAAGCAGGAGACAGGACAGAACTAGGCCAATCGGCACAAAGGGACATTATTGCAACTGGGAGAAGCCCAGATTGCCAAGCACCACGGAATAAAAATTTGATTAAGTTAATTGGTCCTAAGTAGGTATGTGCTGTTACAATTGATTCCTCTTGTTAAGTTATACTCACCCCTCGTGTCAGGTACCCTGGTGGTGAGCGCGAACCTCCTGGGCAGGAGCCGCGGAGGTAACACGCGGAGCGACCGGCCGCCGCGCGCCGACCCTATCAGGGCGAGCAGCTCGTGACGGTACAGGGACGGGGTTTTACCTAACAAACAATTAGTGTTTAATAAATATGTACAAATTATGATAAACTAGCTGTTGCCCGCGACTCCGTCCGCGTGGAATCCATAGCGCGGGGTGGTTCCCGATAGCAAACATACGGCTTATAATAAACAATATTTATGCCAAGTTTCAAAGCCGTAACCCATTCCGAAAAAAATTAAAAAGAGGTCGAGGAGAGGGGAGGTTTGTCGTGTTCCGGCATGATGTCTGGTGAAGCCGTACGGAGAACGGGTCTGAGCAGTTATGTTGCGATGTGTGCCGGGTACAGTGCTCCTAATGTTGTGCCGAGAGGTCGAGGAGAGTCTCCAGAGCAATCTCCCTCTGGCGCAGCATCGTTGGTCGTGACTCGTGTTGTTGGGTTTAACAGTGCATCACCTCGCTCAACTGCCGTCTTCCTTCCTATTCACTAAGATTTTTAAGTGAAGGGCTTAATAAACTAGCGCGCTTTACCATCAACGATTGCATCACTGCTTACCATCAGGCGGGATTGCAGTCAAGCGCTAGTTTATAATTATAAAAAAAAGCCAGTTGATATAAAATAAGCGCCCTGTTAATAATATATGTATATAATAATAATATAATAATAAGCAATATGTACATACATTCTACGTATGCGTTTGCTGCCGTTTTCGCAATAAAATTTGTTACTGACCAATAGGAACAGAGGCTCCTATTGGTCATAGCGGCGATGTTATATAGCCTATGTTCTTATTCAGGCTCTAGACAATCTGTGTACCAAATTTCTTTACAATCGGTTCATTAGTTTTGGCGTTAAAGCCGAACAGACAGACAGACAGAGATACTTTCGCATTTATAATATTAGTATGGATTATTTTAAAAAACCTGTTTTTGAAGTCGGGGTCAAAAATGAATATACAAAACCAAAGACAACGACTTTCAAAATTAGTTATTTTTCACTTTGTAGTGGCTTTTGGAAGTCGGTTGTTTTTTTGTAAAAAAGTTTTTATTTATCATATACAGTATGTTAAATAACAGAGGGCGTTCCCTTAAACTCGTTAATATATATCATTAATAGATTAAAATAAAAATATCAGCATAGAAAAATAAGCATAAAATAATCCGAATAAAAAGAAATTATAATTGAAAATAAATTTGAAACCTCCTGTTTTAAATCAAAATAGTAGCGCGGAATAGTATCTACCTAACGTTGCATTGCCCAACACACATCAATCAATTAGATCTTAGATCGCCGCCGCATACGCGGCTCGTCATTCATAAATAAATTGGAAAAAAATTTAAAACATTTTGTTTTCGAATGGAAATATTTTTTTTTAGCATGTATGTATGCTATACTATTTCGGGTTAACGGGAACGCCCTCTGTTAGTTACCATACTGTATAATAATAATAAATTAGAATAATACTATATTTATTGAATTTCACTAAAATTGATCACCGTGCGCCGCTTCGCATTCGCGTCTGATCGCTCACGCTGTCACGCAGGACGTCGCGTTATACGCACACTGGTATGTGTCGAGTTATTAATACAATGTTTTAGTTTATTGACAAGTTGCGATTTTAAAACGTTTACCTTCGAGTGAAGTTATTATATTGCGCTGTCGCAGTGAATGAATGAACAAATGAAAATTCATTCGTTCCAAAAGGCTTAGGCCCGTCCATTATCGGCATCGGCTTATTATTACTAACTTCATGGCAATAAAGACGAAATGTCCATGATATATGATCGTAGTATCAAAAATACTGCTTCGGTTTGCGGTTTGCTGCTGTGTTGCTATTTCGAAATCAACTTACAGGTTATGATATTTTTTTTAATCAAAATGTTTTTAACTGCAGATATACCTAACTTACCAGAAAGCGACATAAGAACATCTTTGATGACATGCATCCATATGGTGCGCCGTGGACACAGTTGATCCATCGCTGTCTCGTGGAGTTCGTTCAGGTTAAGCGTATAGATGCCTTCTTCCGCTCCTAGAAGCGATGTAAACGAAATTATAGGTGTCTAAAATGAGGAAAACTAGAGTGACACCGAGGCATATAAATTTCCATCGAGAATTATTAGTCACAAACTTTAAAGATTAGATACCAATAAATTTTGAACTGTTTCAGTTGCTGAACAAAAGTTAAGGCAATGTTCATATATCATTTGTTTCCAAAACATCGGACTGTTGTCAGCTTTTAAAATGTCGTGTCTAATCATAACTGTAAGAGCAGTTATATTATACAGACGACAGCATATAAAGCACTGCAATCTTTCTATTCGATTTTGAACCTTATCGTTAAAGCATTAAGGCTTAAGGTTGATTGGGAATATTGGTCATCTTCAGGTAGCTACGCCGGCTATCGTCGATACATATAAAAATACTAGCAGTGCCCTGCGGTTTCACCCGCGTAAGTTTCGAACCGAAAGATCTCAATTGATATAAGCGCCTGTTAATTAAATGGGAGCAATATGTACGTCCGCGTTCACTCCCGTTTTCGCAACATTTTTTGTTACTGCTCTGCTTCTATTGGGCATAGCGGAATGCTATACAAAGTGTATCAAAAAGGGTATATATCAAGGGCATGGCATCTTCAGATGATATCAAACGATATCGGAAGGGTTTCAACTCAAAATAAAATACTCAAAAAACTTGGTACAAAATTTTCGGTTTCGTGTGTTTCTTAAAATCAAATCATAACAAACGTGGCAGCACACTACATATGTTAATAACTACTCGTTACCCGTCACGTTACTTGCCAAAATCCGATAAATGTCTTTAATATCTCTGTGCGACTAGTATGATAGTAGCCTATCACAGGCGGTGTTTTTCCCCATAACTTCCTAACATAAAGAGATAGGATTAAAAAACCCTTCCAATATCGTTTGATATCATGTAAAGATGCCATGCCTTTGTTATGTATATACCCTTTATGTTACACGTTGTATAGCCTATGTCTTTTCTCAGGCTCTATACTATCTGTACTTATACCAATTTTCATTACAATCGGTTTAGTAGTGTTGGCGTGAAAGCCGGACAAACAGCATATTATTGGCAGAATTTTACTATGGATTTTATTATAGATTGAATAACCCTACATAGGATTTAACTTTTCTAGAATATGGTTTAAAAAAACTTAACTAACTAACTACAAAGAATTAATATTATTATAAATCTATTCTAAACTTACCAATAAGTATATGTTGATCTCTCGTGTCTGGATGTACCCATGATGCTGTACAATTGATCCGCAGTGGACATCCATTGAATACCTATGGATGAAAGACATCCTTATTATTTCTGAACTAGTTTTATTTTGTACAGTTGATACCACGTCAAGCTACTATATCATCATCATCATCTCAGTGTTAATCCCAGTCGCATCCGAAGCTTTTTCAGCTTTGGAGTCTGGGGTCCGCTTTACCAGTCTAATTGCTGATTTTGGCTAAACTTCGATATTTTCCGTGAAGCGACTGCCGTCTGACCTCCACAACCCCAAGGCGATATCGAAGCATTGCAGTTAGAATAATTGTTGGACTTTTGAGGGCTCCAACAACCCGTAACGACTGCCATTAGATGTTCGTATGGCAACCGGGACCAACGGTTAAACGTGCTTTCCGAGGCACGACCAGACCAGTTCAAATATTCATATTCATACATACAACTATTTGCACTGCACGGGGATCGAACCCGCGCCTCCTTGCACAGCGGTCGCTACCGCTACGCCACGGAGGCTGTCTTTATTCACTGGCTGTTTTATTCATTCATTAACGTTATTTTTATTTTATTTAGGATATTTTGTATATTTTTATTTTGTACAGTTGACAGCACGCCAAGCTACTACAATCTGTCACATTTCTTTATTACATTTTCAACTTTATCACTAAAGCATTAAGGCTGAAATTGGTTGGGAATTTTTGACAGTTTAGGATAGCTTGAGCTGCTATCGTCCCTACCAGCCTCTCCCCGTTTGAAGATTTAGATTTCATGTTAGCAATAGAATCGTCGAGATTCTTTGTGTAATATGTAGAACCTCAACTGTATTATGGAGAATCAATGATTTTGATCTATAAGTACGTGTTCTACTGATGTTTAAAAATAGACTCTGTAAAAGTTATGCGTATTTATACATTACATTAGTGAGTCAACAATCCATCATCTAGTGTTTTTCTACCCTTTGGGTCGGAATTTAATTGATATTTTTTACCCAAAAAGAAATTATTATTGAAACCAGATTTCACTGAAAGCTATGCGTTCATACATAAAACAATAATATACAGGTCGACTTGAGAACCTCTTCTGATAGATGTATGATATAAATTTGTTCCCGCTAAATGCATTAATTTATCAATCTGTGGTGCAAGCGGACTTTGAAAAGTCATTCATATTTTTAAAAACTAGAAGGGTTTGGCGTGTCCTATCTGTCTACTCTGAGAAAAAAAAAAAGGCCGAAACAGAGCCAGAGTTTACAGTCTCTTTTAAAGCCCAGACATGATCATATGAAGTCCATGTACATAGAATCGATGTATGAGATGGTCATTCCATTAGTAATCTGTATGAAATGTGACATACCTTGGAGAAGCAAGCCCCCATGTGTACTTTGGGCGTTGGCGGCAGACCGTTGGGAGCCGCCCGCGCCGGGGAGTGGCGCCGGGCACGCGCGCGCCGCGGCGGTACCGGCGGGGTCACTGACACCTCACATGAGGCTGTGGGGTAATGGTAAATATAACATGTATAACAACAGGCATGATATAAAAACAGTCTATATTTGTGCCAAGATCGATAAAGAATAGAGGTAAACAAACCAATTTAAGGTTATTACAACTCACGTTTTACAAATCTCCTGTTATTTACTTGATTGTCGACTTATACATGCTAACTATTTATTAACAATTTCTATTGCGGCATATTTCAATAGAAGCATTAAAATAACATGCTATTTCGAAAATCCATTAAAAGTCGGCATAAATTTTACTTGATAGCACTACAAAAAAAGAAAATGGATGAAATCCAGGTCAATTTGTCATACAATTTTGCGTATTTTAACTACTTTTCAAATCAACTGAATAACACATACACACGCATTATAATACTTTCAAGTATGGACCACATATAATATATGTACCTATATGTATCAAAAATTTAACATATTAGGAAATTAGCTTACATGTGTGTCATATTTCATCCAAAATCGGTTAAGCGTTATAAGCAAATCATAAATATCTAAACATAAATGTTTACATTTAGAAAGTAGGATTTTTCTTCATCTATCTAGAAAATGTTGTTAACATCTCCCTTTTAGGTGTAAACAAGTCGTTGCAACGGTTTGTTTACCTCTAGTCTTTATCGAATCTTACCAAACGTATCTTACAACGACCGACAAACCTAAAAAAGCTAGGTAATACTCACCCTTATTATCAACTTTGGCCTTATCCCTCTGACTGTCAGACAAGCTCCTTTGTCTTTGCGTAGTCTTAATCTCTTCATCAACAACCTCCGCTTTAGCGTCCCGCCCATTTTCGTCCACCATTTTGAAAATCTCATCGACGGAAGAAGTTTTTCTTTTGACCTCAAGCTCACATTGACAAAACTGATTTAAGTCTATCCCAGCAGTAACAGAGTCTGAATGATGTCTGTTATGTTTTTTTCTATGTTCAAAAACTTTCTCCTCCATATTCATACTCATATCGATTTTCCTACATAGATCATCGTCTGTGACGCCATTTTGTAATTTGTCATCATCGGCAATTCTTAACCTATTAGCGATTTGTAACGCTTTGAAATTTGATAGTGAGATTTTCTGCTTATTACAAATTTCGCAAATTACTATTCCGGATTCCGTGTTATGATTTGAACAATTCCTGTAGTAGCTTAGTATGTTCCCGTTAGAGTTGCAGACATCACATGAACATTTTGCTACGGACCTCTGTAGGTCGCTTAAAGTGTTATTGTCTCTGGGTTCAGGTTTTGGGCATAGACCACATTCGCAATTCGTGTTCCTTTGTATATCTAAATGGTCGTTTTCTTGTTGATCCACATACATTATGTCTTCCCCAATTTTCCTGCATAGAGGATCGTCGATGGAGACTCTAGAAGCACCTATAGGACTTTGGAAAGACGAAGTGAGATTTTGATAGATATTCGCGGTTGAATTGTTCAAAAAGTTTTGTTTTAATTGAATACATTGCGATAGGTGTTGGTCGTGCATTGATATCGCAGTGTTGGCGCCCTGCGCCATGTTCGCGGTTTCCGCTGTTAAAGGTAGTGTTGCCCTGTAATAAAATAAAAAATATTACCATTTTGGTAGAATATGTTTGGTAGGTTTAGTAGCTTTCATAGGGTATCGCAGTGCTGTTAGGTTTTTTAAAGCTATTTCGAGTGCTGTTAGACACAAATGTGGGAGGGACTTATGTTATGGTGTCACGTTGACAAGCTATATGTTTATTTGTGTTAAAATAACAAGTGGTGCTGGTGGGATATAAAACCGTTATATTTTCAAAAAATGATATATGATTCGGACATTGGTTTACGGATGTATTTTATATTATATACTTCTGTTTATGTTTACAATTTACATAAAATGTTTAAGCTGCAAAGCTTTTTACATGCTCCATGCTACGAATACTAAATCAACTCTGCCATATGCTTTATAAAATATTTTATAATTAATTTTGATTATTTATCATAACAGACTTTTTATGTAGCCATATAAGATTTAAAAACTAAAGGTTTTAATTGGTATCGATCCCTTTAAGCACAAATATCAAACTCAAAGCATTTTTGAATTGCAAATTGCAAACTAGTTGCCCATTCTGAAAATTACTACGTACCTAAGGAGAAAAACGGACAAGAAACTACATGGATAATATTTTGAAGTATATTGTAGCTTTTTTTATTTTTTATTACGAAACCTGAATACAGTTTGTTCCGAATAAACTACTGAATCGAATCCAATATTTTTTACACCTTGTTATAATTTTTCCCAAATACATTTAGAAATTGTTGCAGTGTGGTTACCGAGCGCTCAATTCAGTTTACGATAGATCATAGTAGGTAATTGGTGCGCAACAGTTGACGCCACAGGTCAACGTTGACCATATTTTAGTTGGGACAACCAAGGAGGATAACAAGCTCATAACTTTGTGGTTATTCATGATATCTTTTTGAAATTTCGTACATAGATTCTTTACTTCTTCCTCAGCCTATAGATGTCCACTGCTGGACAAAGGCCTCCCCCAAGGCTTTCCACGATGACCGGTCTTGTGCTGCCCGCATCCATCGGCTTCCCGCGACCTTCACCAGGTCATCGGTCCACCTTGTTGGGGCCTCCCTACGCTGCGTCTTCCAGTACGTGGCCGCCACTCCAGAACCTTACTGCCCCATCGGCCATCGGTTCTACGAGCAATGTGCCCTGCCCACTGCCACTTAATTTAGCGACTCGCAGAGATATGTCGGTGACTTTGGTTCTTCTGCGGATCTCCTCATTTCTGATTCGATCACGCAGAGAAACTCCTAGTATAGATTCTTTACTTAAATATACATTACTTTTGTTTTTGCAAAACCCAAAAGTCGTCCACTCGTTCAGAGTTTCGGGTTCCGCATAAACAAAAAATACTGTTGTATGTGATAGAGCGGCATTTTCTTAGAAACTCAGTTACAAGTAAGTTTCTTGAAATTCTTTATTTTCTTAAGTTTTTTTTTTTTTTTAGCATCTATACATAGTATAAAACAAAGTCGCTTTCGCTGTATGTCCGTATGTATGCTTAGATCTTTAAAACTACGCAACGGATTTTGACGCGGTTTTTTTTAATAGATAGAGTGATTCTTAAGGAAGCTTTGTATGTATAATAAATGCATAATATAGTAGAGAAACACTGAGAAATCTAAAAAGCGCGATAAAACCGAACTCCACGCGGGCGAAGCCGCGGGCGGAAAGCTAGTAGTTTCCAAATTAATTCCTTTTCCTGCATATTTTTTCTTAATATTTTATTTTAGATTCAACATGATCAGAAATCGCATAAGACCGGGAGGTTTGGAAGGAACAAAGAGGCATTTCTCAGCAGCGCGATACAAAATGGGTAAAAAAAAAATATACTTCGGTACATCCTTTAGTGCTGTATCAATTTTCTACTTTTATAACTTTTTATTAACGTAACAATTCTTTGGTGATGTTAACGTTTTTCCGTATATAATTGACAGGGTTCGAAGGATATATATCAATTGATATATATCATGATATATATCCGATATATATCGGATATATATCAAACCATTTTTTGTGATATATATCAAAATTTATGGTATGTTGAATTTAAGTACTTTTACTGACGCGCTGCTGGCATATTCGTCGTTTTTTCTGCCTTCAGACCGTAATACTTCGAATTTACCAAGTAGGTACTGCAATCAATAATAATATCATCATTCTCCTGCCCTTATCCCAATTTATTTGGGGTCGGCGCAACATGTCTTTTTCTTCCATGCATCCCTATCAGAAACCATCTCGGCAGTCACCCCCTTCTTAGCCATATCATCCTTCACACATTCCATCCATCGTTTCTTTGGTCTTCCCCTACTCTTATAGCCATCAACATTCATAATTAAGACTCTCCTCACGACATTCTCCTCAGTTCTCCGTAACACATGCCCGTACCATGACAACCGATTTCCACACAACTTTTCAGCTACCGGTGCCACTTTCAGACTTCCTCTTATGTACTCATTTCTTATTCTATCCATTCGTGTAACACCACACATCCCTCTTAGCATTCTCATCTCGGCTGCATGCAATTGCCTTTCATTCATCCCTTTCGTAGCCCAACACTCTGATCCATACAAGACAGCAGGTCGGATCATGGTTTTATATATTTTCCCCTTAAGTTTAAGGGGAATGCGGGAGTCGCAAATTGTTCCCGTGACCTGCCGCCATTTCATCCACCCAGTGTTAATTCTGTGCTTAACCGTCCGATCTATTTCGCCATCGCTTTGCACGAGTGAACCGAGATACCGAAAGTCGGAGCAGATTGGTAGGAGTGCGCCATCAAGGGCTATGGCTCCAGAAGTGGAGAGACCGCCGAAATCGCAGAACATATATTCGGTTTTGGTTCTGCTGATTTTCAAGCCAACATTCTCCAGCTTCTGTTGCCATCTCTCCAATCTGCTCTGGATCTCAGGTCCATCTTCACCGACGAGAACAATGTCATCGGCGAACAGCATGCACCAGGGTGCCTCCTCCTGGATGTCCGACGTAAGAGCGGCCATAATCAACAGGAAGAGGTACGGACTTAAAGCCGATCCCTGGTGCAAGCCTACCGCCACACTGAACTCGTCGGTATTGCCAGCAGCCGACCGGACGTAGGTACGAGATCGACTGTACATAGCACGAATTAACTCTACATACTTCCCAGGCAAACCTTTCTCTTTTAGGGCCCACCACAGCACTGCAATCAATAATCAATAATAATAGTGCAACGTAAAAGAGCCAAAATAATTTTCAATTATATCATCTGCAAACATACCTACTCCCTAAAAGTGAAGTGTAGTGTTAATCCTTTAGGAATGTCAACAGGCGATTTGACAGTTCTACCTGACTAGAAAAAGACTAATTTGTTATTTGATTATAACTCGACTAAAGACAGATATTAGGATTTTTAAGATATTTTAATTTTGTTTCCCTAATATTTATAGACTTTGTTTTTTCAGAAAAAGATGGTTATTTTTGTGAACTATAAGATTTTATGTTTATTTTGTTAAATAAAAACTAAAAATATGTTGTTTTTATATTGTAATAAATTCATAATAATAAACTGTCATGTACCTGTGGAAATGTATAGGTAGTAATAAGATAATAAAATGGCAGTCCTAAGAAATCGATATAAATATCGGATATATATCCGATTTTGGATATATATCGGATATATATCATAAATATCCGATATTTTGATATTTATTATAAATATCGGATATTTTCGAACCCTGATAATTGAAGATATATACGGATCGTATATATGAAATTATTCAGTTGGTTTCTAAATCGATTGACTCACGATAAACAACAGCAAGCGCTGACGAGGACTTGTAAGTAAATTTTGTATGAATGATATTTTTATTTTAGCTATTGGTTCATAAAAAGTCTGTATAACAAGCCCGTTCGTTATGCAGCAATATTTTATAAATAAATTGAAACTATTTTATACACATTAATACAAACTAATCTAAATAATGGCTGTTCGGAATATATTTAAACGTTTTTTTTTAAACCATACTACAGGCTCCGGTCGTCAATACAACACATTAAACTCTTTAAAAGGAGTTTTTAATCTAACAATAGAAGAGAAGACTATAAGGCAAGTAAACGACTGTCTGCCGAATATTCGACTAGTTGCTCCGCGCGGTTTCACCCGCGTGGGTATCGATGTTTTTTTTTAATATGCTCCGGTCCTATTGGTCGCAGCGTGATGTTATAGAGGTTGGTCAAAAAGTCGTGGATCAAACGAAACAGGGAGATAAAGGAGGTAATTTCCAACGGAAAATCTTTCTCGAGCATCGCCATAACTTCATTACATGAAAAGTTATGAATTATGTTTTTTTTAATGAAACTATAGAGTTACTTTACAATTTCATCAATAAAAAAGTTAATTGATTAAAAACAATAAAACAAAAGGTTTTGTATTATGATTCGATAATGTATCAATAATTTAAAAAAATGTATTGCAGCTCTTGGTACCAAATTTAACGAGCAATTAATATTTTCCCTAAATTTTGGAGTGTTACAAAAAATTACTTCTCACTTTAAGAGCACAGTTTGAAAAAAAAATGTATTACAGAAAAATGACCCTGTATTAAAAATTCTTGCTGATTTAATGCTGATTCAAATGAGGTACAACACTTTGCTCTTGGCCTGTTTCGGTTTTATGGTCGTTTTTTCATATCAAGGTGCAAACCTCTACCTCCTTTATCTCCCTGTTTCGTTTGATCCACGACTTTTTGGCCAACCTGTAGTTTTGCCTTCCTGGATTAATGGGCTATCCTACGCAAAAAGAATTTCAATCGGACTTAGTAGTTCCTGAGATTAGCGCGTTCAAACAAACAAACTCTTCAGCTTTATTTATTAGTATAGATAAAGCGTCACCAACCCGAGCGTGGCGTTTAAGTGGGGGGAGGTGTTTGGGGGAGGTTACTCACTGTCACTTACAAACATACCAGCCGACCTGATAATGAGACTGCAACGCTTGAGATGCGTGAGAGACGATAATATCAAACAAAACGGAACTTTTCATAAAAGGCGGATGTGTCTTATTTTACGGCCTAGTACATACATACGACATAGCTAAGGGGATTAGCAAGCTGAAGTGGCAATGGTCTTGTGCCTGCAGCACATTTCCTTTTTTAGTACGATGAGATCACAAGATTTCACATATGCCGCAGGACCGACAACCGTTGGGGTAAACGAGTCCTAGAGTGGAGACCGCGTCTCGGCAAACGTAGCGTAGGACGCCCTTGGGCGAGATGGAGCGACGACATCAAAAAGTAGTGGCTGGCGGAGAACTGCTCAGGATCGAGCTTGTTGGCGTGCCATAGAGGAGGTCTATGTCCAGCAGTGGACGAGTAGGGGCTGATGATGATGACATTCATACCTTCTGATGAAATAGCCAATCGTTTTTAATCACAACCAAGCAAATTTTAGTTTTGAACAACAATTTCATTGTCATTAAATTTTGATTTCATTCATCTTAAAATTTGGTTCAAATAAATCAACTCTATCTAGTGTATCCATCCACTGTTGGACATATCAATTGATATGTGATAAAAAAAATTGTAAGTAAGTTTGTGTACGGACGACATCTGTAGGCCTATGAGTTTTCATTACGAGACTCGATCGTCGATATCGAGCGCGTTTGGCGCTCTCGTTAGTTGAAAGAACAACCTTGAAGCGGGCCAATCGATGAGTCAAACGCGCTCGATATCGACGATCGAGTTTCGTAATGAAAACTCATACTAGGCCTACAGATCAAGCTACTCGAAACTGTCAAATATTGCCAATCAAGCTTGAGCCTTAAAGCTTTGAATATAAAGTTGAAAATCTAATAAGGAAAACTGACGAAGTCTGAACATACAATAAGCGCTGTATAAGCTGACATCCACCACACTCTTAATCGTCAATAATATTCGTCGTAATAATATTTTAGGAAGTAAGCGATGACTCAACCAAATTCAAAGACGAATCCGAACCCTGTAATATATTTGACCATTTTTTAATATCATTCCGAACAGCGTAAAAAGCTCTAAATAACACAAACACAGATTGTAATGATTACATGTTGCAATGTTTGCATGCAAACTGAAAACCTCTCCGTTTACCTGAGCATTAACTCTTCATCGATATATTGCAAGAGGCTCCTAAAACAAGAGAGATAACTTACAGATGATACTCACTTGAAACTGCGTACTTTTACTTAACTAGAAAACGATGACGTAGTTCGTTAGAATAAATCTCTTACAATCAAACAAATTTATAAGATCCTTATGAATCAATCTGTATACGACGTCTATTTTCATTACTTGGCGAAACTTTTCAGGTTTTTTTTTTTAATAATTATAAACTAGTGCTTGACTGCAATCCCGCCTGATAGTAAGCAGTGATGCAATCGTTGATGGTAAAGCGCACTAGTTACTTACTAGTTATTTAATTGCTAAATATATAAAAAAATTGGTAAATCAAAATCAAAATTGTTTATTTCAAATTAACCATCCGTTGGTGCTTTTGAATAGTCAATGTCGGTCAGTCCAAGAAAAGTGAAGCTAAATTGCACGTTCCAAAGCGTAGATCTCTATGGAGAAGAACGTGCAAGAAACTCATAAAATACGATAAGAAATAATAATGATAATGTCAGGCTAATGGCCAATGCACACATTGTCAAGAGGTACCTCTCTCTGAAGCCCTGATCCGAGGATCAGGGCTTCAGAGAGAGGTCCAAGCTACCGGGGTAGCTTGGACCCTGTTCCCGATACCGGGCTATATTTTTTTTTTAATCTTTCAGTTAAGAAATATATATTTAAAAATGGAAATTGTGTGTCGAAAAAAAGAGAGAAAAGAATCATAGGGTTACAAAAAAGATCTCCCACATTGGTGTCCAGAAATGTTTGTGGAAAAAAAATGTTTTGCAAATGAAATGCTTCGTCAGACATGACTATGTCACTGTATATGGCCATATCTACGTGTAGAATACATCAATACCAGATAAAACATTTGTCACTGCGATTTTGACCATAGTTGCAAGCCAACTTCAACCAACATCATCATCATCATCAACATCTCAGCGTTAATCCCAGTCGCATCCGAAGCTTTGTCTTACTGCTGATTTTGGCTAAACTTCGATATTTTCCGTGAAACCACTGCCGTCTGATCTCCACAACCCGAAGGCGATATCGAAGCATTGCAGTTAGGCCAATTGTTGGACTTTTGAGGGCTCCAACAACCTGTAACGACTGCAATTAGATGTTCGTATGGCAACCGGGACCAATGGCTTAACGTGTTTTCCGAGGCACGACCAGACCAGTGTAAATATTGATATTCATGCGTACAAATATTTGCACTGCGCGGAGATCGAACCCGCGTCTCCTTGCCAAGGGGCCGCATTCGCTACCGCTGCGCCACGGAGGCTGTCAAGCAAACTTCAACCGTTTTATAAAATCAAGCCAAGCCAAGTGATTCGTCGTATTCCGGCATGATGTCTGGTAAAGCCGTACGGAGGACGGGTCGGGACGGGACGATGTGTGCCGGGTACGATGCGCCAAATGTTGTTGTGTCGGGAGTTTGGTTGCGGAGACTCTCCAGATCAATCTCCATCTAGCGCAGCATCATTTGGTCGTGTTGGTCTTGGGTTTAACATTGCATCACCTCGCTCAACTGCCGTCATCCTTCCTATTCCTAAGTTTTTTAAGTGAATAGGCTTAATAAACTAGTGCGCTTTACCATCAACGATTGTATCACTGCTTACCATCAGGCGGGATTGCAGTCAAGCACTAGTTTAAAATTATTAAAAAAAATAATAAATAAATAAAAGATACCGTTTTACCATATTCTCTCTAATATGCTAAAACACTATCTTTTAAACTTATTCCTTTCAAAAATCTGATGTCCACGTTCCAGTCACATTCTTCTAAGGAGCTCTGAATAGAGAAAAGTGGAGAGTGGGGATGCCTTGGCTCAACGGTGGGAAACCACAGGCGTTTAAAAATAGTATTGTACCCTAACCCCAATATTACAAAACGAGATCTAACTTTAGTTCCAGACTTAACCTTTGAGTCAGTATTTGTATTTCCAACTTTATTGAGTTTAAGTCAAAGTTCTTTATAAAGGGTGTATCTAACATCGACGCACAAACCAGTACCATGGATCCAGTACATGATTCTGAACCCCCCAGTGGTGGAATTTTTCGTCGGCTTTTTCATGATTTAAAAAAAAAAAATGTAGTTTTTTTTCACTTCAGACCATTCACAATTGCTATACTTACTTTTATAACCCAATAAGATTTTAAAGTCAAAATTAAATTATTCACTAATTACATAAAAAAGCGCAATGAAAACAAAACCCGAAAAACGATCTTATCAGCTGATTTAATAGAGTTCACATCAAGGATCAACGTCATACCTACAAACTCGCACGGCGGCACGCTTGCAACGTTCAAAAGCCGAGCCGACACTTTTTTTAAACACTGTGTATTCTGTAACCGTTCATTAACGACATAAATGACTATCATAATTATATTAGTGGCATGCGGTCTAGCCTTTTCGCGAAGTTTGCGTTACGATGTCTGATACACCCTGTATTAAAGTCACAACTTAGTACCGAACTAATAAAGACTGATTTACACGGTGCAATATAATTGCCTATGGCATACAATATAATTGATGCAACAAATGACTTGCATCGTCTAAATGGTGTTTAGACAATGCAACTTTTATTGTTGCTTCAACTTAATTGAAGCCATAAGCAATTAAATTGCACCGTGTAAATCAGTCTTAAGCTTCAGTTTTATATAATGAACTGCATTTCTATAACGATTAGTTTCATAATTCAATAACTATTGTCGTCCTCCGTGGCATAGCGGTCAACACGCCTGCCTGCGATGTGGAGGCCCCGGGTTCGATCCCCGGCCAGGTCATGATGGAAAACGATCTTTTCCAGATTGGCCTGGGTCTTGGATGTTTATCTATATATGTATCTATTATAAATGTAGTATAGATGAGTTATTATCCCATAACACAAGTCTCGAACTTACTTTGGGGCTAGCTCAATCTGTGTGATTTGTCCGTATATATTTATTTATTTATTTTATTTATTTAGATCGTTTAAACCTGGCATAAACAAATTCCTTGTTTTGTGAGATGTTGCCATGTCTAAAGTTTTACCAAGTACTTAAAAGACATCGTATAAATATTGATGAAGCATAAGGTATTTAAAGCAATATGGATTTCGGTCTGTTTCGACAAAACATAGCTTTCTGAAGAGGTGATGTAAACACAACTTCTATCCACTGTTTCTTCATGGGCTTAATACTGATATTACTATTGAAGTTGTATCCAAAATTATGATACCGTTGGCTGTATTTTGGACTTTGATGCTTTGGTAATAAGGTCTAAAGTTGCATAAGAAGATTAATCATACTATACTAAATGATTCCGACAGTCAATCTTTGTTATTAATAACTTTAGACCTTACTATAAATATTTTTTCAAACACACTGAAGGCAACAACAGAGCGCCATAGACAGCGAATAAAAACTTCTTACCTCTTCAAATATCATAGACAACAATAGCCCATCCCATAGAGAAACCATAAAGCCAAACAGAAGATCAACGCCCAAATCATGCACATAATCAAAAGTGTAACTATATATACTAAAATTTTGTGCATCCACACAACACTCAAGAAAAATCATTAACAAATTTTGAATTTAAAGAAAACTATCAGAAAAAAAAATTCAAAAAAACCTCCACCGCAAAATGATTAGCACAAAGAAAACCCTAACAGTTAGAAAAAAAAAAAATTTTGCTCCAAATTTTTCTGCTAGAAAAACTTTCTTTGGCCAAAACATGTACCTTAAACTCATTCTCAATATATCATCACCCGTGATCACCCGACACCACTTGCTACAACATAATATATAAACGTATAAAAAACAAAAAGCGAGAAAAGTAACAAAAATGACTAAATAATAGTAAAAATTGTTGTTCCACTTACTTTTCGCTCTGGGGCATGGTGTCTACGGAGTGGTCTTGTAAGGGGTTGTGCTTCGGACAACTCAATAGTGAAGCAGCGGTCCAATCTTCACTAGACTGTCTGTATGCTGTAAAAACAAACAGAGCATTTATAAAAAGCTAACATTAAAAAAACAGGGCGTACCGAGGGGGGGCAGCCGCTCCCCCCTGGAAATCTCGCAGAACATGTATTTTTATATTAGATTTTTTTTTTTTATATATTATATACTAGCGCTTGACCGCAATCCTGCCTGATGGTAAGCAGTGACGCAATCGCTGATGGTAAAGCGCACTAGTTTATTAAGAGCCTATTCACTCTAGCCTTAAAGACACTCAAATTGTAGTCCGACGGAAACACCGCCGCTGGCAAATTGTTCCAGTCCCTCGATGTACGCGGTATAAAGGAGGAGGCGAAACGCTTCGTCCGGATCGTAGTGGTGTTAACAACGTAAGGGTGGCAACCAGCCGTCCGACGGGTCGTCCGCTGGTGGAACGGAGATGGGGGAATTAAATCATGACTCCCCTGATTACTAAACAAAGCATAAATTAGGACTTATCTGTAACTTTTAAATAAATCAAGCAGTCACTGACAAAGTGTACGCTGTAAATGCCACAAAACCGTGCCCGACTAGCGCACATAGATTCTTTTAGAGAAAAGTTCAAAGAAGTGAACATTCTGACTGTAGCTTCACAATATATATTTGAAAATCTTATGTATGGTAATAAAAATATCTCGAATTTTAAGAAAATAAGCGATATTCATAATATAAATACCAGGAACAAACACAATCTTGCTGTACATCACACTCGTCTCCACAGAGTCGGCAACTCGTTCATGGGTCAATGTATACCTACACTTTTACAACAAGCTTCCCATGGACATTCGAAACTTACCCATTAAACGATTTAAAAACCATATAAAGGCCAAACTTTGCAAAAACGGGTATTATAAAATCACAGATTATTTAGAAGACAAAAAAGCTTGGGACTGAGCTGCTCGCTCTGTTTAGCATTGTTATTAAGCAATATGCGTAATTATAACGTAAATTATTGTGTCATTTTTAATCTCTGGACTTGAAAAAAGACGATGATCCCTGAGTTTGTTTCGGCTATTTCTTCTCAGAGGTAGTCAGTTAGGAAATGCCGGCTTCATCTAGTTAAAAAAAATAAACATGACGTGTAAAAGTGATCAGTGATCCTACTTGCTTAATAAACGATTTCATTTCATTTCACTCACTCAAAAAATTTGACTATGAATTAAAAGTAATAAAAACTCACCATTCCTCTTAATAGTGTCCCCATCACAACTTCTATTGACCTCCGCACCAAAATTAATGACTTTCGGCATAGATCTCACACTCAAATCATCATCTGCATCCAAGTCCACTATTGGCGAATCATCGTACACCCCCGACCTCCTATTGGCTGGGTCTCTGCCCTCGCCTGTCATAAGTCTGACGCGATTGGCTGTTGTGATGACGTCTTCGTCGAGTAGGGAGGTTGGGCGCGTGCTATTGGTCGGGACGACGTGGTCGGTGAGTAGACTGCGCGGGCGCACGTGATTGTTGGAGTGTCGCGAGTTTTGTGCTTGTTCGGCTAACACCCTGCGCCCGCCGCGACCGGTGTGTTTTGAGGCTATGCGTTGAGGGACGTTTGACATTGCCTGTGAAGGAAAATACTGTGTAACAACATCGATCACTTATACACTATAACACAGTCTCGAACAGAACTCTTATCAAAAATTTCGACAAGTATTAAGCAGTCTAAAGTAGTCAAAATAAATATACATTAATTTAATATCAGCCTTAAGTGCTGCGTATAAAGTTCTTATCACAAAGCAGTACAAAAAGCCATTATTTTTTACGATCGAGTCTGACATTAAACCAAATTCAACCTTACACACATGCATTAAAGTCATAATTATAAAGTAAGTACTAAATGAAAGAAGCACCCAAGAGCTGCGTTGTGCGCTTGTGAATCTAGTGTATAAGTGATTGATGTGTAACAAAGATATCCAGCATAACTGGTCAATGACCCCGATTCCCTTGACCACAAACTAAATTAAATTTAAGTTCAGTGCATCTTTTTTTCTCTATTTCAATAAGAAAAGGACAGAAGATAAAATGGTAGTTTAAAGTAGTATTTTTGGTCGCCATGTTTATAATCACGTCTAAACTATATAAGGAGTATCTTAATTTAACATGATTAAACTAAAATGTCGGCGTCGAAGTCGTGGTGGCCTAGTGGTTAAAACACCAGCCTCTCAAGTATGAGTGTGCTGGTTCGATTCCAGTCAGGCAAGCACCAATGTAACTTTTCTAAAGTTATATGTACTTTCTAAGTATATCTTGGACACCAATGACTAAAGGTGAAGGAAAACATCTTGAGGAAACCTGGGCTTTATAAGTCTGAAATTGCCAACCCGCATTGAGCAAGCGTGGTGATTACGCTCAATCCTTCTCTGTATGAGAGGAGACCTGTGCCCAGCATTGGGACTATAAAAGGTTGATTTCATCAAACTAAAATGTTATCTTCTATCCTTTTCTTAATGAAATAGATAGAAAAAGATGAAGAAGAGAATCGGCGCCAATATAACGCTACAATGCCTTTAACATACTTTAGTTTTCGGAAGTCTAATAATTCCTAAATACTGTTACCAATGGACCTTATGTCGATGGCATAAGGTTCAATATCGCGTGAAATGCAGTGTGTCACTTTTAAGCCCTATTTCCCCAGATCTAGACATTTTCTAGGTACAATATAAAAACACATTGCTAGACTTAGGATGGCCTATCGAATGGTACAGGTCTCAACAGTTTTGTCAACAAAGTGTCGACATCGAAATTTCTAGAAACCCGTTTCCGGGAATTACCGTAGGTACTTACTTGGCCGGTGACCTCGAAGTTATGGGGTATTATTATTACGTCTAGAGGAATCTGGAATGTTCGATCAGCTGGCCTATATATAGCGCCGTGACGCCGGCGCACAGTCAGTCTGAATTCGACTAGCGATACGAGAACAAGCGACAGTTAAGAAGCGATCTTAAAGAAGAACTACTGCGACAATTACAACGAGAACTTCGAGTACTACGTGAAGTAACATCTGTAGCGTTATTGTGTGTTTACAACACGGACTTCGTGGACATAAGGGAAGACTTCGGTGCAACGTCAGCGACATTCTACTTGTCATTGCCTACCATCGACTGTACCTTCGTTGCCAATAAACTTCGTAACCCTTAACCGGTATTTTAGTACCCCTAGCCCGTAACAATACTAAGCCTTTAGCATACTTTCCCTACGTTTTTGAAGGTCTAATAAATTCGTGATTAATGAATCTGTTGTCAAATCTCAAGTCAAGTTGACCAAAATAATGACTAAATAATGTAAATATAGTTACAGTGTCCTCATCGGGCTCATTGTTGCAGTGGCTGGGCGGGTTGGAGTACTTGTGAAGCAGTTCTATCGCGAGACGCTTGCTCATGTCTTGTTGGAAGAACGCGTGCTGGAAAGAAAAATATATTATTGATGATTGTTCGAACCAATCAAACTCATACTACATGCATGTAGTACACACTTTTATGTAAGTGTGTGTAAGAAACTGTGTTTTTAAAGGAATTATTAATGAGTAGCTAGTTATTGTCGAGTAGGGGAAAACCAAAGAAACGATGGATGGAATGTATAAAGGATGATATGGCTAAGAAGGGGGGTGACTGCCGAGATGGCTTCTGATAGGGATGTATGGAAGAAAAAGACATGTTACGCCGACCCCAAATAAATTGGGATAAGGGCAGGAGAATGATGATAGCTAGTTATTGTCGAACTAAAGAAACACCTGTTTACGTTCATCCAAAGTCCTTACAAACAAGATTAAAGTTCGTTTCAGATGTGGCGTATTGTGTCACAACACCAGTTAATATTAAAACCCTCAACTTATGTTTCCGACACTAAATAAACATAACTCTGCTTGCGGCTTGCATCGCCGCAGTACGTATACTAACCTTACGACAAGCGGTCGGTTATTAAAGAGTAGACTTTAACTCTCATAACTCATCTCAGTATTCTGTGCTTTTTTCCCATTATTGTTACCTAAGCATTAAGTTACGCCTATAATTGTGATAGTGATTAAACTGTTTTTCCGGTATCCACGACTTTTATTTAGGAGAGTACCTCCAAACACCTCCCTCCTCCTTTCCTCGGTGGTAGGCCATAACATCGGCTGCCGGCAGAAGTTATCAGCCACCAGACAAAGTCTTGCCGCCAAGCGATTCGTCGTGTTCCGGCATGATGTCTGGTGAAGCCGTACGGAGGACGGGTCTGAGCAGTTGTGTTGCGATGTGTGGCGGGTACGATGCGCCAAATGTTGTTGTGTCGGGAGTTTGGTCATGGAGAGTCTCCAGGTCAATCTCCCTCTAGCGCAGCATCGTTTGGTCAAGTTGGTCTTGGGTTTAACGTGGCATCACCTCGCTCAACTGCCGTCATCCTTCCTAATCCTTAGTTTTTTAAGTGAATAGGCTTAATAAACTAGTGCGCTTTACCATCAACGATTGCATCACTGCTTACCATCAGGCGGGATTGCAGCCAAGCACTAGTTTATTATTATTTATATTAAAAAAAAAAAAACAGTCTTGGGATAAAGTTTGTTCACCCCTCTATAAAGATATCCCAATATTCCCACTCGGTAGAAAAACACAGTGTCTGTAACACGATCAAAACAAGTGCAACAATACCACAACGATGTGTTCACGACTACCAAGGCGTGAACAGATTCCGCGCCAGGGGACGCGCGGAGAGGGCGGTGCGGCGCGGGACGACAGCGGCAACCGGCGGATTGCGGCCGGCTCTTCACTCTGCTACGGACTCGGTCGTGGACGCGCGCGCGCACTTGTCTATATCATAGTTTCCAAAATTTTACTGTCTGAACCATTATATTACGTTTTTCAGTCCACCTGACTTTTATTAATAGGTAACCTTAGTTAGGTCCTTAACAGATGTATTGTATTTTTGTCGTCCTCCGTGGCGCGGCGGTCAACACGCCTGTCTGCGACGTGGAGGCCCCGAGTTCGATCCAGTCATGATGGAAAACGATCTTTTCCTGATTGGCCTGGGACTTGAATGTTTTTCTATATATGTATCTATTATAAATATAGTATCGTTGAGTTAGTATCCCATAACACAAGTCTCGAACTTACTTTGGGGCTAGGCTAGCTCAATCTGTGTGATTTGTCCGTACTTATATATATTTATTGTTTTTGTATCGTGTGGGAATATTGGGATATTATTAGTAGGAGGGGTGAACAAACTTTATCACAAGAATATCTGAAATGAACTTTAGTTTAAACCGTATAACCATGAAATACGGATATTAAAAATAACAAAATAGGAAACTAAATCGAAAACTATTTAAGCGAAGTTGATACAATTTCTATGAGATCAAGCCACCGCTAAAACATCCCAATGAAGTCAGAATTTTCAAATTCGGTAGATAATTAATATTAATACCGATGAACATTCATAAAAAATACATACAACCAGACATAGAACCTCCTTTCAAAAAAGAAAATCATTCATCGAAATTATGCAGAATTCAGCAGTTTTTGGGTCAAAAGTTACAAGACTGCTCAGAAAATCCATCACCTGTACCTGGTGTACTTATATTAATGGAGAATGTGACAATGAACATATACAACGTCATTTTTTGTTTATTATGCGAAATCCGAAACACGTGTTCGGTATTTTTAAGTAACGAATCTATGTAAAAAATTTCAAAAAGATATCATGAAGAACCACAAAGCTATGAGCTTCTTATCCTACTTGGCTGTCCCAACAATAATATGGTCAACGCTTCACTCGGACTGGAGAGCCTGTGGCGTCAGCTGTTGCGCGGGCGTGCGCAGTACTATGATCTACCGTAAGCTACGTGGCGCGCTCTATGTTCAGGTTTCGCATAAACGTAACGTTGTATATACAATATGTTAAGAAAACCCTGTCCGACCCGTAAGGATAGTAAAGGTTAGGTAAACGCATGACCAAATAACATATGAAATTTTACATAATCATCATAGTAACAATACTAGTGAATTTTGAAATTATCTTTTTTCCCGCGAATTAATTCCAACTTCCCCAAAATTTGGTAATTCTTAAAAACTGACAACATTATTTTTGACGGTATAATTCTGAGCGAATAGCGATGCGACCGCGTGCCGCGTGCCCTGCCCCTCTTCGCCCGCGCCTGCCGCACATGTTTTAAGTTACCTTCTCTTGCGAAATAATATTTATTTTTTTAGGGTTTTTTTTTTTTTAAGTTTAGCCCGGCTTTGTAGGCATTAGTAGTATCAGTTATCGATACCTAACAATACCTTCCCGGGTCGGACAGGGTTTTCTTTACATTTTGTGTGTGTATGAATAATATTTTAAAAATCCCAGCCCTTTTTTGCGTCTTTACCTGCAGAAGTTTATCAGCTGTGGGCCTCTTCTTGGGGTTCTTGGTAAGCGCTAACTTGAGGAAGGCGTGGAACACCGCGGACCAGCGCTCGCGCTCCTTCAGCGAAGGAGGCTTGAACCCAGACTTGGACATCAAGAACAGCACGCGCATTGGATGCAGCTCGAACATCGGGGGCTGGAGCTCGGCTAGTTCTGGAAATGGAGGACAATTTTTTTTTTTAAATACAGTCGCAAGTGTTTATTATTTTCTCTCTTTTTAAATTTATTGGCTTTAACTTTTTAGACTAAATGTCAATTCAATCTAAGCAGAATTTTATCAGCATCAGCCACAGGAAGAGCCAATAATACCATGAAACAGATCTAAAGGTTATGAAGTTATTTGTATGTTTCCAGGGTTATACATTAACCTCTTTATTCATAAACGTTCTTAACTTTAACATTCGTTTATGAATCAACACCATAGTGTTTAAGGGGTTTATTTATAAACGAATATTAAAGTTAAGTGACGTGCAAACGTCAAAAATGTATGATTAAACATTCGCTAATCACTAGTTAACTTTAAGCAACTCGTATGAATAAAGGGGATTATCTTTAAGATCCTTTAGTTACCGAAATGTTCAGATTAAGGATAATTATATCAAAATGTCTGCTCTAAAATCTGTTACGTTAAAAAAAATATTAGATTCATTTCAAATTAGTTACACAGTTCATCCAGGAACCTGATGAGGCTAATACCTCCTGTATTAGCCTCATTAACCAGGTTCTGAAGAATTAGCACCAGATAAGAGATGCCTGTACTAGCACCTGCTAGTACCATCTCATCAGAAGGAATTCAACCATGGTTTCTCAGAACCAATTCGACCGAAAAGATCGGCAGACTTTCGGATATCTTCGTATTTCTTTCGAGCATTCCAAAAGGACTTGGAATTGCTTGCTTTATCTACTCATTCAACAAAAGTTCAATCAACAGAATGTAGTTTACAAGGGGAAAGAAATCATGACCCCAAGTATGACGCGTCTGGTGCTTATGCAGTGGGTTAAGCTGTGAATGATGGTCGTTTGATGCACTCACCGATAGCAGTTATGCCACACGCCCAAATATCACAGAGCTGATTGTAGCCACCCTTGCGTTCCACAGCTGCTACCTGGAAAGATACATAAATTTATTAAAACTAGACGAATCTAATGGCAACTTGAGGTCCCAAATTAAGGTAAAATGTCGCTTTAGTTTTATAAACTAGTGCTTAGACGCAATCCCGCCTGAAGGTAAGCAGAGATGCAATCGTTGATGGTAAAGCGCGCTAGTTTAGTAAGAGCCCATTCACTCAAAAAACTGAGTGAATAGGAAGGAAGACGGCAGTTGAGCGAGTTGATGCAATGTTAAACCCAACACCACGACCAACAATTCTGCGCCAGAGAGAGATTGATCGGGAGACCCTCCACGACCAAACTTCCGACACAAAAATGGCGCATCGTACCGGCACACATCGCAACACAGATGTGTTCCGTCCTCCGTACGGCTTCACCATGGGGCTCTAGATGTTGAGATGAGGCGTCAAAAACAAACGGTTGGTTTTTTAAGTTTTTTTTTTGGGACAACACCCGCCACACTTTATCCCACCCACTGCAACTCCTGAAAGTCAGAATCAACAGTGGAGACCGCCATAAAAACGAAGAACAATGAAGCTCGACGAGTCCCGGAGAAACGATTCAACTGTCTTGGGTCCCGCAACAAAATTAATCAGAAAAGAATAGCGGAGGAGTAAGAAAAAAGATATTTTTTCCACATCCCTCCATAACAAGCAGGAGACAGAACAGAACTAGGCCAATCGGCACAAAGGGACATTATTGCAACTGAGAGAAGCCCAGATTGCCAAGCACCACGGAATAAAATTTGATTAAGTTAATGGGTTCTAAGTAGGTATGTGCTGTTACAATTGATACCAATAATAGGTATGGCAAAAGCGCCTGAACGTTAGTTAGCAGTAGCTAGTTTCTAGGATTTTTAAATCAGGTTAAAAGCACTTCTGATTTAAAAATCTGATCTAAAAGCACTGCTTTTAACCTGGAGCATTGGAAACCCATTGGAAGCATTGGAATGGAGCCTTTCGGTGTTCTATAGGATGCATTTCGGGGAGTGTGCGAGGGAATTGCATGATTTAATTCCCCCATCTCCGTTCCACCAGCGGACGACCCGTCGTACGGCTGGTTTCCACCCTTACGTTGTTAACACCACTACGATCCGGACGAAGCGTTTCGCCTCCACCTTTATACCGCGTACATCGAGGGACTGGAACAATTTGCCAGCGGCGGTGTTTCCGTCGGACTACAATTGGAGTGACTTCAAGGCTAGAGTGAATAGGCTCTTAATAAACTAGTGCGCTTTACCATCAACGAATGCGTCACTGCTTACCATCAGGCAGGATTGCGGGCAAGCGCTGGTTTATAATATGTAAAAAAAAAAATAACCAGTAAAAGTATCAAGACATAATGGCATCCAGGAACCAGCACTGGCCCCGCGTAAATTACAGCTCACATTCTTTTTCACAGAAAGAGGGTCTCCCAGTATTGGGAACGTTAATAATCATTCTAACATCGCTAAGACCAACAATGTTGGAGTCAGCTTTCAGTTACTGTGTAATAAAACAGCCCCTTAGTAAGACTGATTGTGAGACTTGCACAATAGTGGTTAGAGTGGTACAGTAGTGGGAAGATTAGAGACTGATTATAATTTGATGTACAGAGGACAGCACATCAAGCTACTACAATCTGTCATATTTCTTTATTAGTTTTCAACTTTATTGCTTAAACTTTAAGGCTCAAGGTTTATTAGGAATATTTGTCAGTTTTACGGTAGCTAGACCTGCTGTCATCCGTCTAGCTGTTCACTGCGGTTTCTAAAAAACAAATAACAATATGGCTGACCTTTTTTTAAAAAAACAAAAATTATCCTTCTTTGCTAAATTCTCATTGGTTGCTGTGAAGTTATTTCTGCACTTTTTGTAACTTTTATTTGTGTCATAATTTTTGTTTTTGCATGCTGTGTCTATCGCATTATATAGTGCATTATGTTTGTATGTTGCTTGTATTGTATTGTTGTTAAGTTATTGTGTAACAATAGGGTATTTGACTAAAAAAAACTAATTAGTCCGTTAGTCAGATTTCCAAAAAATACTAGACACGTATTTTTTCTTTTTTCATATAAACAAAAAATGAAGACGAGACAGCGCGTTGAAAACTTGTGTGACGTCACTGCACGCTACACTTTTTAGCGGCCAGTGGCGTCACCAGCCACCACTCCTGATCTTTGATGCCTTTTATATTTGTCATTTTTTATTGATTTGATAAAACAAAATATACGTGTCTAGTATATTTTGGAAATCTGACTGACGGACTAATTAGTTTTTTTGTAGATAGGCCAATAAATAAAATGAAATAAAAATATGTTTATCCCGTGGGAAAATCTGGATAAAAGTATACTATGTGTAAACCTAAGGTGTCAGCTACGTTTATACTATTTTCCTCAGAGCTGGTGCAGCTGTTTTTTTCTCGATTCGTCTTTATAATATTAATTGTGATTTACCTCAGGCGCCATCCAATAAGGAGTTCCTATAAAAGACTTCCTCTTGTTGATGGTGGCTGTAATCTGCGCCGACACGCCGAAGTCCGCCAGCTTGACGTCGCCACATTCAGTCAAGAGGATGTTCGCGCCTTTGATGTCTCTGAAATAGGACCGAAAGGTTAAATGATAAATGATTTTATTTCTGGTTTCTAAGAATTCTTTTAAACTCTCCTCTGACAGATCTTGGTCAGACCATTTAGATTAGTGCCTGATATGCTTTCTAAGGAATCTATCGGATTAACTGAGATTTGAGTACAAGAAAAGTCAGAAATCGCAATCCAGAGAGTATTTGGTGATGTCTTACGATTTAGAATAAATCTGAGTACGTAAACTCTGGAAACGATGTTTACCGGAGCCATTCATTGCGCGATTTAGACAAAGTAAGTACGAGCCTGTGTGAAATGACAATAGCATTTGTGAAGAGTCAATACCCCCTAAAGTGTTGTCTCTGTCTAGACACCCATTTTAACATAAATCATTTTAATAGAGTATTTCATAGTTACTCATCATCATCATCATCTCAGCGTTAATCCCAGTCGCATCCGAAGCTCTTTCAGATTTCGAGTCTGGGGTCCGCTTTACCCGTTTAACTGCTGATTTGGCTAAGCTTCGATATTTTTCGTGAAGCGACTGCCGTCTGACCTGCACAACCCGAAGGCGATATCGAAGCTTTGCAGTTAGACCAATTGTTGAACTTTTGAGGGCTCCAACAACCCGTAACGACTGCCATTAGGTGTTCGTATGGCAACCGGGAGCAACGGCTTAACGTGCTTTCCGAGGCACGACCAGACTAATGCAATTTTTCATATTCATGCATACAAATATTTGCACTGCGCGGGGATCGAACCCGGGCCTCCTTGCGCAGCGGCCGCTTTCGCTACCCCTACGCCATGGAGGCTGTCCTATTATATATAGTATTATACATATAGTATTTCATAGTTACAGACATATTTAATTCTTGCTCTGTTGTTTCTAGCCCCAGTATTATTGATAAGTGTTACATTTACAGATTACCCAAGCAAAGTATGAGCTTCGGAAATGATTTTCCGTCCTCGGAAATACGTATGCACGCTGCTGAGATCTCGTATAGACCTGTTACATTACAACCTTGAAATTATTTGCTCATTTTGTTTTACTATGCTTATAATAAAACTTAGAGACTAGCAACTATGCAATTCCAAGCAATCAAGACTTTGTTGGCAACATTCTGTCTACTCACCGATGCATCTTGCCCATCATGTGAAGGTAAGACAGACCGGTCAGCGTTTCCCGACACATGTAGGCTATCTGCAGCTCAGTAAGAGGTCCTGTGACGTGGTATATGTCCTGAAATGTACAGATAAATGTTCAAGTACCCGCAAAACCAAAAATAGAACCCGATTTGTTCTCAACAATGTGAAATTGGTTGAATATTTGTACCGTTCGTGGGTCACGAGTTTCATTAATCAGAAATCAATTAAGGACTAATAAATAATAGTATTTGAAGGCGCGAATGACCGTGACTTACGATTTATAGGCCATAGGTTTGAACCCAAACAAGGGCTTGACTTGGTGTTAATTAATCATCACCACTGTTGTCAGAAACTTCAGGAAAACATCGTTAGAAACCAGTCCTAGAACTGTGTCCTAGAAATGCTAAAACACGCGACATCCATCAACCCCCGCTGGGCTTTGTGCGAGGATATACCCTATTATTCCTACACGGAATAGGGTAGGGCCTACCCTATTCCGTGTTCTAGCATTTCGAACATGATGGGGTTTTTTCTTGGATGTGAAATCATCAAATGAGCTATCCCGCTCTGGGCAGTGCGGTAGGGCGCAGACTTTTACTGACTTAAACCCACCCGTGTTCCCTCATTTGCCAGTGCGCCAGGGGCAAAGGGATAGCGTAAACCCTAAAGTAAATGTAAAGAGATATCTTTCGAATAACCAGCGGCCCAACATTACAGGATAATTATGCTATATTTGCTAAGTATGTATGGAAGTCAAAGGCCTAGGTCCTAGTCTTGTCTCCAATCTTGGCTGCCAGGTCGTGATAATCAAGGCTTATTGTTAGATTATTTTCCGACTAAAAGTAGCTAAGAAGCTGATCATGACCAAAAATGATTGGTAGCAATTTAGCAAGTAAAGCACACTGATGCGCGACGCCACTTTCAGGTCCTAATTAACAAATTTATTAACAAATATTCCTATTGCCTATTTTTTGGCCAAATCAGCATCGCAATAACTTGCCCATAAGTGTAGCTAAAATACTGTTAGGCCTAGCCCAAAATCGCCATAACAACGATACACACCGTTTGCACATCTATTAAAAGAAAAAAGATCTAAGTTCCTTCCTTGAAAAAAGACCTTAAAATACATAATTATTTAAATGATAAATTACCTGCAAACTCCCCCCACCACAGTACTCCATAGAGATCCATAGCTTATCCCTTCTAAGATACGAGCCATAGTACGCAACGATGTTAGGATGCCTACAATCCTTCATCATCAGGATCTCCTGCTGGATGATGGCGAAGTCATCACCGGGCTCTAACTTGATCACCTTGATGGCAGCAAGTTCACCATTTCCGTTGAGTCTTTTCGCCTGTAAAGATGGAGGTTAAATGATGAGAATCATTAATAGCTAGAAAGGATTATTAGTACTTTTATTTGCTCTTAAAGAGTCGCAATTTTGAGGGACATTAGGCTGAACAACAGTCAAGTGTCAGATTGCATGTTGAACAAAATGCGACCTTAACTAATAGTAAATCAGCCATTAAATACCACTCTCTAAGTTCATAACCGCATTGAATGAAATATCAATCAATTTAAAAATATGCAAAAAACATAAGATAGGTTTTTTTTAATGGCGAACAAGCATTCACGGACTTTTAAAGACCTCTGAATTTCGCGGGGCAAACTGGCGTTCTCCCTTGGCATGTATTTTTTTTATTATTTTGATATTGTTGGACACCCTGCTTTTTGGCATTTTTGCGTAATTAGATTCGATTTCGTTACCGCCTATACTTAAAAATTAGTTAAAAATTAAAGTTTCCATTTGCTTCAGGGCTATGTTTAGTCTAGTTTAGCATTATATCTGACTAAACTGACACTGGATTTCAACTGAACTTTGAAAAAATCTTGACAATGCTTTCAATAATGCGGAAAAATTTCACGAAAAAAATTACGCTTTAACAGCTCAATGAATTTAGAAAAAAGTCACAAAAATCTTGGCGACACGGCTGGTGCAGTGGCTGAGCGATCGAACGCTGCGCTGCGTGTCGCGGGTTCGATTCTCGCACAACAACTACAAGTAGTTGTTCAGAGTCTCGCTGTTGTGTGTATGTAAGTCTAAGTGATTGTAAACGCAACCACGATACAGGATTAATTACTAGTGTGGGGTTACGTTAAACAATAAAAATGATAAACAAATACTTAATAGTAGGCCAAGTCCTATTAGTTTGCATTTGAGCTTACATGACATAGATCAACAAACTAACAAGAATGACAGCATAATACTAAATTATTTTCCGAAAACTATTTTAAGTATCACAGATTTTTTTTTTTTTTTGTTAGAAAACTTTTGTCCCACACTAGGAATTTCTTCTGTATCGTGGGTGCGTTTACAAACATAATAAATAATTAAACTCACACAAACAGCCAGTCCGAAACAACTACCTGTAGTGTACGTGCGGAAATCGAACCTGCGACACTCAGGCCAGCAGTCGCTTGCTAAGCCAATGCACTAACCGTGCCGTCAAGAATATTATAGTTTCGCTATAAATATTTAAGTAATAAATCCAATTTGAATTCGAACGTAGCGTTCTAATTTAAATTAGGTACCAACGTTCCAGCATTAAAAGTGCCAGTTCGTTTATACCAGCTTAATAACTTGAAGACACAAAATCTATTAATAGGTACGCTAAGACAAATGCATCATGCATGAATTTTTAGAATATTAATCATCAAACCGCTGTCCCTACATATAATTTGTGTGTTTGTGATCGTCTTCATTTGCGTGTGTAACTTTAGTAGTTCTTTGTATGAGTAGGTATACAATAAATTTAGTGACACATGATATTATAAAGAGGTTTAATATGTGAGTTTCTATGGAAAGGATAATGGGTTTTCTTCGGGTTGTGGAGGTCAGACGGCAGTCGCCAGTCACTATATCGAAGTTTAGCCAAAATCAGCAGTTAAGACTGGTAAAGCGGACCCCAGACTCCAAAGCTGATGCTGATCTATGGAAGGGATAAGAAGTATTCGACATTAGAGATATGTTAGGTTTTTGAGTAAAGTGGCGTTGGAACGTCAAAAATGTATGGTTTCTAATCACTACTTACTTAAAAAAACAACATTTATGAATATTATACATTTTTAAAAAACTTGATTTTTATATCTTTCAGTGCGATTCAGATTGGGATCGAGTGTGTATTGGTGGAGGGGGTATTAGATTAGAAATAAGTAGTAGGTTTTTTTTTTAATAAATGGAAACTCGTACTTGACTGCAATCCCGCCTGATGATAAGCAGTGATGCAATCGTTGATGGTAAAGCGCACTAGTTTATTAAGCCTATTCACTTAAAAAACCTAGGAATAGGGAGGATGGCGGCAATTGAGCGAGGTGATGCAATGTTAAACCCAAGACCAACACGACCAAACGATGCTGCGCTAGAGGGAGATTGATCTGGAGACTCTCCACGACCAAACTCCCGACACAACAACATTTGGCGCATCGTACCCGCCACACATCGCAACACAACTGCTCAGACTCGTCCTCCGTACGGCTTCACCAGACATCATGCCGGAACACGACGAATCGCTTGGCGGCAAGACTTTGTCTGGTGGGTGGTAACTTCTGCCGGCAGCCGATGTTATGTTATGAAAATGCTTTTTTTTTATTTAGGGAATTTATAAACGCAATGTCAGTGCTATTGTACCCTAAATACACATTACATATAGTTGGGCCCTAATCACTCTTCGCAGCATCGCCATTTAGTTGAGCCAGGATTTTAATAAATGTGCCTACTTCAAGTCTGTTCAACCTCAAGCAAATAACTGTCAATCCATTCTATATACAGTACCTATTAGGTCAATACTACGTTTTATTACGTTAAAATTCCTCACATGCTTGTAATCCCATCGGCAAGTAATCAACATTTCAGATATACGTATAGTGGTAGTGGCTACAGGTAGTTAGAAGCTCGAAAATTCGTCTTACCAGGGAGTATTATATTACCCAGTTGGTAGCTGGGTTGCGGAGGCTGTCGCCTTATGGAAAACTAGCTTTGCGCCCGCGGCTTCGCCCGCGTGGAGTTCGGTTATATCGCGCTTTTTAGATTTCCCTCGGGAATATCAAATTTTTCCGGGATAAAAGATAGCCTATGTTCTTTCTCAGGGTCTAAAGATTATCTGTGCCAAATTTCATCAAAATGGGTTGAGAGGTTTAAGTGGGAAAGCGTAACAGACAGACAGACAGAGTTACTTTCGCATTTATAATATTAGTATGGTAATATTGGTATGGATGGATTAAAATGGTAGCCGTCCCCAAAATTTATTCTCCTGTTCCTGCGACAGAGTTTTGAAAAGGCTAAGCAGATAATGATGGAAGCTACGTAGAATCTTCTCGTCCGAAATACCGCAGTGTGTTAAGACAAAAGTCTTCGACCAGTGTGTGTTGCCAGTGATGACGTATGGGGTTGAGAAGTGGTAGCTGACAATGGGCCTTGTGAGAAGGCTCAATGTCACTCAAAGGGCAACGGAGAGGGCTATGCTTGGGGTTTCACTGCGCGATCGAATCAGGAATGAGGAGATCCGCAGAAGAACGAGAGTAAACGCCATAGCCCGAAGATATGCAACACTAAAGTGGCAGTGGGCTGGGCACATTGCCCGTAGGACCGATGCCCGATGGGGCTGACAGGTTCTCGAGTGGCGACCACGCACCGAAAGATGCAGCGTGGATAGCCCCGATAGGCCCCCGACAAGGTGGACCGACGACCTGGTGAAAGGTCGCGCGAAACCGCTGGATGCGAGAGGCGCAGGACCGGTCGTCGTGGACAACCTTGGGGGAGGCCTATGTCCAGCAGTGGACGTCTTTCGGCTGAAATTATGAAGCAGATGATGATAGTGTAGACATATAGTGGTAGTTCTTTCACGAAACTCCATTAAAAAATGTTGCCTTACACTCCTGTGTCGTGGGTGCGTTTACAAACATTGAAACTCCAATACACAAACAACCAGACCCGGAACAACTACTTAATTATGTGAAAAGAAGATGAGTTTCCGAAATAGCCCTAGATTTTATGCTAAAGCTTGTTTACCATCCCTGAATAAGCAAGTCGTCGCTTCCGTCAGCCTGTCGGTTCGCCGTCTGCCCATTTGAATCAATGAATCGTTGAACTTTGTATAATGATGTGAAAAGGGGAGAACTTTCAACTTCTGAACACATCTGGAATGATTGATGCGGCTATTTGCAGCACTCTTAAAAAGAAATAAGGGATATTTCGTGAGAAAAGGTCTGAGTGAGTCAGTGAGTAGTATGGAAACACATAAAACGCCTGTGGTGTGTTATAAGCGTCTGTGTTCCCCGCGGGTATAGGTTAAAGTATGTAGATACACCTCACAATTCGCCACTTATATCCAAGACCAAATGTCCAAATTTTATTTATTTTTTTGTTTCCGGTGTTGAAAATCCTTATGGATGTCCGCTGCCCTGGGGCGGGCGACGGGATCTGTCAGAGTGCTTCTGACTAAAAACGACCCCGGTGTTCCATCTCACACCTACACCGGGGGTTGCGAGAACAAATACTGCTTCCGCAACCCCCGATTGGTGCTGGCCCGCCACTGCACACACACTAGACCAACTGTCCACTGTGCCAAGGAAGAGGCGGCGAGCCTCCAAACATCAGGCTGCCACTGAGAATCTCCTAATGAAGGAATCCTATACATACAACTACGTAAAAAGAAAAAAAAAAAAAAAAAACTATCAATTTTCCTCAAGTTTTCTCGTTTCCACGTAATGATATGAAGTTCAATGTATCATTGATTCAAATGGGCAGACGGTACGGACGGACAGACTGACGGAAGCAACAAGTAGCGTTAGTAGCGTTGTTAGGGATGGCAGCGTTTTACTCGTATTTTAAAATTGCTTTTGATTTGCGTGGAATTTCCCATTAGAAGAGATTAACTGGTATTATGAGATCAAATTGATTATATTGGGTTGTATTCTTTAGTACAAGCTGAGACCGGATACATTTACAATCAAGAGTCAAAAGTGCCATTACCACTTTTGAAACTTATTGCAATAACAATAAGGGTCAAAAGTGGTACTCCACTTTTGAAACTTACTGTACATATACTTTTATTCATTTATATCGAGACATAAAAGAGGATGAATTTTTATCGTTACTAGAAGCGTTCCTACACAGTTTTCTTTCTTACGTTTAAAAGTATGCAAGGAAATATGATTATTATTTGTTTTCTGTGCCATGCAAATAAACATTCTTCTTAAATTCTTGATGGCAATTATAGAGTCAGCCCAGAGTTTGGCTACCAGTTCGGCACCAGCTATTTTAGATATTGGTGGATATTATTTGTGAGATATTTATTGTATGTATGTGTACTCATCATCATCATCATCTCAGCGTTAATCCCAGTCGCATCCGCAGCTTTTTCAGCTTTGGAGTCTGGGGTCCGCTTTACCAGTCTAACTGCTGATTTTGGCTAAACTTCGACATTTTCCGTGAAGCGACTGCCGTCTGACCTCCACAACCCGCAGGCGATATCGAAGCATTGCAGTTAGACCAATTGTTAGACTTTTGAGGGCTCCACGACGACGACTGCCACTAGATGTTTACTATGTATGTGTACTATTCTGCAGTTTATCAATCCATTTTTTGTGCCTTTGTGGATCGCAAAATCCTCTGTTGTAGTCATAACTTTGTATCTTTTTTTTTTTTTGGCAGGTGGAAAAATCCTCTCTAACTATCCTACGCTTGGAGACGCGGAGGGGTGTGCCGGACTCCTACCGGCTAAAAAATCACCTATGCGTTCATCATCTGCCTTTTCGGGGTACCGGATCCTCCCAATTCTACGATAGTATAATTTAGTATACCTGAGTTCACCGATGAAACTTACAGGAGCTATTTTCGCCAACCCTGTCAAGCCAATGAGACGTCTGAGTCAAGTGGCTGCTATTGTTTCCAACACTTTGTTAATTGTGTACTTACTGCACTTAACAAATGTATGAGTCGATTTAAAAAGGTACTGTTTATCCATAGAATTGACAGCGGCTTTCCTGTCTGTAGCTATTTTCATTTCCTGGCAATCGTTTTCAAAGCAGGTTTTAGATAGAAGTTATTCGGGACGTTCTCGTGTATCAAAGAAGGGGGGATAGGGTATCTGGTGGTAGATGTTCTGGTCCGTTGATATTGTCGTACTTATTATAAAAGAGTCCCTTGGTGGCAGAAATAGCTATTGTGCTGCCTAGTGATTTTCCTATCTCATTGACATCTGACAAAGAGCTCTCTACCTTTTGTACCACAGATAAAATACTTACAAAACAAGTTAATAACGAACGAGTAATGATTTAAAAACAATACAATAATTATTATTAAGTAGCAATTATCCGGCGCGCAAATCAATTATATTCATAAATAATTGTCCTTAATTAAAATATTGTGACGAATCGTGTTAATTATTTTTTATTTGAATGAAATACTTTCCGATAAGATGGACTAGATTCTTTAGACTGACATGTTTTGAATTGCGTTATCAGCCTCATACGTTGACGTTTTATGTGTAATTTTTTGCGGCAGTTGCATAAGAGGACACAGGACATAACCGGGGACCCATGATATTGTTACGGGCTAGGGGTACTAAAATGCCGGTTAAGGGTTACGAAGTTTATTGGCAACGAAGGTACAGTCGATTGTAGGCAATGACAAGTAGAACGTAGCTGATGTCGTACCGAAGTCTTCTCTTATGTCCACGAAGTCCGTGTTGTAAACACACAATAACGCTACAGATGTTTCTTCACGTAGTACTTACAGTTCTCGTTATAATTGTCGCAGTAGGTCTTCTTTAAGATTGCTTCTTAACTGTCGCTGTTTTCGTATCGCTAGTCGAGTGTAGACTGACTCTGCGTCGGCGTCGCGGCGCTTATATAGGCCAGCTGATCGAACATTCCAGAATCCTCTAGGCGTAATAATAATAGCACATAACTTCGAGGTCACTCGGAAGTACCTACGGTAATTCCCGGAAACGGGTTTCTAGAAATTTCGATGTCGACACTTTGTTGACAAAACTGTTGAGACCTGTACCATTCGATAGGCCGTCCTAAGTCTAGTAATGCGTTTTATTATTGTACCTAGAAAATGTCTAGATCTGGAGGAATAGGACTTAAAAGTGACACACTGCATGTCACGCGATATTGAACCTTATGCCATCGACATAAGGTCCATTCGTAACATTGCCCCCTTCTTAGTCATGCTCGTCCCGAGCATGATTTGATCCATAATAGAGAGCTAGGCGGTCTACGTGTACGATCTTCAGCTTCCCTCTAGGTCCTTTCTTTATCCGGTAGGTGACATCGTTTATCCTGGTTACTATCGTGTACGGACCCTCCCATTTGGCTTGAAATTTCGGACTCTTTCCTTTTCTCCTTATGGGATTATGTAACCATACCAAAGTTCCCTCTTCAAATCCGGGTACGTTAGCTTTGCGGTCGTATCGGATCTTCATTTTCTCGCTGGTTTTGAGACCATTCTCTCTCACTAGCTCATGTATTCTATCTAATTTACGCCGCAGGTCAGCCACATAGTCGACGGCTAGGATAGGAGTTTCGGGAGGTGTTCCGGTTAGTGCATCTATTGGTAGTCTAATTTCTCGGCCGAAGTTGACTTTCGCCGGTGTGCAATTTGTGCTATCATGTATTGCAGAGCGGTATGACATTAAGAAGAGTGGAATGTATTGGTCCCAATCCCTCTGGTGTTCTTCCACTACTTTGGCCAAATGATTCTCTAGCGTCTGGTTGAATCTTTCGACCATTCCATCTGACTGAGGGTGATATGGTGTTGTACGAGTCTTATGTATCCCGAGTAGTTGGCAAACCTCTTGAAATAGCGAAGACTCAAAGTTTCTACCCTGGTCAGAGTGTAACTCCAAGGGAACGCCAAATCGACAGAACACCTCGTGAACTAGCTTTTTGGCGACTGTATGAGCTTCTTGGTTAGGTACTGCAAAAGCTTCTGGCCATTTGCTAAAATAGTCTTGCATGACGATGATGTACCTATTCCCTTCTTCAGTAACAGGGAATGGCCCAGCTATATCGACAGCAACTCTTTCCCAAGGTGCACCAACATTATACACTTTCAGCAGACCTCTGGCTCTCGTTCGCGGTCCCTTTACTGAGGAGCAAGCTACACATTTTCTACACCAGTCCTCAACGTCTTCGCGGCAATGCACCCAATAGAATCTTTTTCTCACCTTCTCCAGGGTTTTCTTTACTCCTAGATGTCCTCCGGATACTCCGTCGTGCACCTGTCGTAGTACTGACGCGACTTTATCGCAGAGAACAACTATCTGTAAGGTGACCTCCTGTCCACTGGGTGATTCCCATTTCCTCTTGAGAACTCCATTATCAATTATCAGGCTATCCCATTGAGCCCAGTAACTTTTCGCTATTGGGCTAAGCGCTGATATTTCACTCCAAGTGGGCCTTTGGCCACGTTTCTTCCATTCGATTACTGCCTTCAGGTAACTGTCTTCCTTTTGTGCGTCTTTCAATGATTGATTATCCCAGTCTTCATCCAAAGCGTTTACCCGGATAATCTTTACGTTCTCTTTCTTTTCCTGTTTGGCACAATGTCGGCAAGATTCTTCGCAAGGTCGTCTAGACAAAGCATCAGCATTATTGTGTGACTTGCCTTTTCGATGTTCAGTGACAAAGTCAAATTCTTGCAGCTGCTCTATCCACCTTGCTACTTGTCCTTCTGGGTCCTTGAACTGGAGGAGCCACTGTAAGGCAGCGTGATCGGTACGAAGTGTAAACTGCCTCCCAATCAGATATTTCTTGAAGTGTTGTAAGGTCTTAACAACGGCTAGAAGTTCTCGGCGGGTAACACAGTAATTTCTTTCTGGCTTGGAAAGGCATTTGCTGAAATATGCAATCACGACCTGCCTATCTCCTTGTGTTTGAGAGAGAACTCCTCCAATACCCACATTGCTGGCATCTGTGTCTACCAAAAATCGGCCTTCCCTACTAGGGTAACCTAGTACAGGAGCCTCACACAAGTGAGTTTTCAGTAGAGCAAATGCCTGTTCGCAGTCAGAGTTCCATTCAAATTGACACTTTTCCTCTGTTAAACGATGCAACGGTTTCGCTAACTCGGAGAAGTTCTTCACAAACCGACGGTAATATGCACACAGACCCAAGAAAGAGCGTACCTCAGTTTTATTACGAGGGGTAGGCCACTTCGACACGGCTTTTATTTTTTCAGGGTCTGTTCGAATTCCTTGCGCCGAAATAATGTGTCCCAAGTATCCAACTTCTTTCTGGAATAGTGTACACTTACTAGGACTGAGTTTTAAATTCGCTTCACGCAGTTTCTGGAACACTTTCTCTAAATTGCGTAGGTGTTCTGCGAAGTTTCGTCCCATAATGATGATGTCATCCAAATAGACCAGGCATGCATCACCAAGCAACCCCACCAAAATGCGCTCCATTAGGCGCTCGAATGTAGCTGGAGCGTTGCACAGTCCAAAAGGCATGACATTGAATTGCCAGAGACCGTTCCCAGGACCAGTGGTGAAAGCGGTCTTTTCCTTATCCTGCTGACAGATTTCCACCTGCCAGTATCCACTTTTGAGGTCAACTGTGGAGAACCATTTCATGCCACTTAGCAAGTCCAAAGTGTCGTCTATACGTGGCAGAGGATAACTATCCTTTTTCGTGGCATCATTCAACATCCTGTAGTCAACGCAAAACCTTGTGCTGCCATCCTTTTTCTTGACTAGGACTACTGGAGATGACCAAGGGCTGGTGGATGCTTCTATAATCCGGTTTTTCTCCATATCTCTTAACATTTCCGTGACTTCCTGTTCTCTTGCAAAGGGGATACGACGTGGTCTCTGTCTTATCGGCTGTGTATCACCCGTATCTATATGGTGTTTGACGAGCCCGGTCCTTCCCACGTCACTGTCGGTCTTAGAGAAGATGTCATGGAAGTTATGCAACAGTTGCTTAACTTTGTGACTTTCGAACTTGTTTAAATTGCCCTTACAATTTTCGAGTAGTGTAGATACATGTTCCTGCCACTTTTTATCACGTTCCTTTTCGTGCGCCTCTGTTTTTCTCAACGATGCTACATGGTCGCACACACCCACGATGCAATTCTTTTCAAGAATTATTTCTTGGTTACTAACGTTGATAATGCGCACTTTTGGTTTATCGGAAATCATCATCAGTGTCCTTGCTGTTATCCAGTCTGGGTGATCTCCAGAATCTTCTATTATAATGCAACGTTTACGGCATCCTATTGGTGATAGTCTAATATCTACTAAGGTTTCTGATCTTGGTGGTAATACCGTTCTCCTTAAACAGTACACTGACCCTTGTTTTCCGCCTTGAAGAAATACTTCTTGTTCTGGGAAACTCAATACTCCTTTTGCTACATTAAGGACGCACTGCTGTTTCTTCAAAAAGTCCAGTCCTATTATGCAATCATCTGTAATATTCGCTACTAAAACAGGGTGCGTAAATGTCTTATCACCCATTCTCAAGGTCACATTCGTTTCACCAAGGACGAGTACTGGTTGGCCAGTGGCGGTTTGTAATCGGCATTGTGAAGATCCTCTTTTCCATACTATGGTCCGAGGAAATAGCTCCGGTCGTGCAATGGTTCTTGATGCACCAGTATCCAATGTGAAACTGCAGGATTTACCATTCAGTTCTCCTTCTATCATGATACTGTTTCCGTCACCCACTTGTGATACTGTTATAATGGGGGCTACATGTCGACCAGCCAGTACTCGCCCCATAGCCCTGGCTGTTCCTAGTTTAAATCCTCGGCTTCCACCTGTGTCCCAGAAGTGCTTCTTCCCTTAGCCTTCCTGGGACAATTGATCCGAATATGCCCTTTTTCACCGCACTCATAGCATGTTGGCCCTTGTCGGGCTTTCATTTGTGCGGTTACCTCACGAATACGGTGGTGTGGTCGGCCGTCTTGGCGTACTGCTTCCACCTCCAGAGCGTGTGTCAAGGCTGCCTTCAGAGTCTGATGGTGCCCCAGACGAACCGCAGCCCTGACTTCCGCATCTCGAATTCCATCAGTAAAAGCTTGCACCGTACTAGCATCAATTACTCCCGGCGTTGAAGCATACGCCCTCCGAACAATACGTTCTATTTCCGATGCCCATTGTTGCAAACCCTCACTGCTTTTCTGTGTGCGGTCGCGGAGTTGAGCCCTGTAGACATGTTCCAGGTGTTTCTCTCCATATCTAGACTCCAACGCTTCTAACAGACAGGCTAGGGTATTGCAGTCGCCGGAAATATTTTCGAGGATTTGTACCGCCTCACCACGCAGAGCAAGCGTAAGGGCGGTTACAGCTTGATCGTCGTCCCAATTGTTGCCTTTTGCGACCTTTTCAAATTGAAGACGGAAGGCCACCCATGATGTTGTTCCGTCAAAATGAGGTACCTTGAAGGTCGGCAAAGCACTGGGTACAGGTACCACATCTTTAATGCCTCCTTTCTGCACCGTTTTATGGAGAAACTGTATTTCTTTCTCACACTCCATGATGGTATTGTCTAGTTTCTCCATACGCGCATCTTGTTTGTCTATACGCATGTCTTGCTGGTCCATACGGGCATCTTGTTGTGCTGTTTTTATTTTAAGCTCATTAACCTCTTCTTTGGTTTCTTTCCACTGTTTATTTAGTTCTAATACTAGTTGCTGGGATTTTGCCTGGGATTCATCTATTTTTGCTTGGGTTTCCACCTGGGATTGTTTTATTTGAGCCTGGGTTTTTTCTATTTGTGCCTGGGTTGCTGCCTGGGATTGTTCTATACTCAGCTTTATTTGCGCCGTCAAGTGAGCCAGTAACGCCGAAAAATCGGGTCCGCTGGCTCCGGCAGTGGTGGTGGTAGTAGGCGCACTCACATTCGTCGGTGTTACGACGGCCGCATCTTCTACGGGTGCAGGGACACCAAGTGATACTTCCTCTTGACGCGCCAAATCCATCGCTGCTTGTCGTCGCGTGCGAACTCTTTCGTCTTCCCTTGGCGTGACCGGCATGCCGCTTCTGACACCAATTGTTACGGGCTAGGGGTACTAAAATGCCGGTTAAGGGTTACGAAGTTTATTGGCAACGAAGGTACAGTCGATTGTAGGCAATGACAAGTAGAACGTAGCTGATGTCGTACCGAAGTCTTCTCTTACGTCCACGAAGTCCGTGTTGTAAACACACAATAACGCTACAGATGTTTCTTCACGTAGTACTTACAGTTCTCGTTATAATTGTCGCAGTAGGTCTTCTTTAAGATTGCTTCTTAACTGTCGCTGTTTTCGTATCGCTAGTCGAGTGTAGACTGACTCTGCGTCGGCGTCGCGGCGCTTATATAGGCCAGCTGATCGAACATTCCAGAATCCTCTAGGCGTAATAATAATAGCACATAACTTCGAGGTCACTCGGAAGTACCTACGGTAATTCCCGGAAACGGGTTTCTAGAAATTTCGATGTCGACACTTTGTTGACAAAACTGTTGAGACCTGTACCATTCGATAGGCCGTCCTAAGTCTAGTAATGCGTTTTATTATTGTACCTAGAAAATGTCTAGATCTGGAGGAATAGGACTTAAAAGTGACACACTGCATGTCACGCGATATTGAACCTTATGTCATCGACATAAGGTCCATTCGTAACAATATTATACTACATATCTCCTGCCCACGTATTCGTCTGCGAAAAGTCTTGTTTATCCAACCTATCCCGTCGCATTACAAAGTCGGTCCACGCTATTACTTAGTCTTCGTTGACTTTTTATCTAGTTACTCGACTCGCTAACATCTCTCCCTGATGTTAATAGCCTAGATGTTCTCCAAGAGTTGGGCTATCAAATGCAGAAAGAACATTTTCTTTTAAATCTGAATAATTGCTCAAGAGATCAGCGCATTCCACAAACAGAACGAATCAAACAGACAAAAGGTAACAGTAGAAAAGAAATATGTGGCAGAAGGATGATTAAAAAGATGACCTGGCATGATCGACTCTGTAAAAATATCATCGTGAAAGTAACTCCATCTAAGACGTGACGCCACTCACGGTGAGCTGGTTACAGATGCGCACTGCTGAATCAAATGTATGGAGAGGACTTAAGATCATAGCACGCTTAAACGACTCTGCTCCAACCCGGCAAAAAGAATATAATTCAAATATTTTTTTTCCTAGTGCTTGACTGCAATCCCGCCTGATAGTAAGCAGTGATGCAATCGTTGATGGTAAAACGCACTAGTTTATTAAGCCTATTCACTTAAAAAATTAGGAAGGATGACGGCAGTTGAGCGAGGTGATCCAATGTTAAACCCAAGACCAACACGACCAAACGATGCTGCGCTAGAGAGAGATTGATCTGGAGACTCTCCACGACCAAACTCACGACACAACAACATTTGGCGCATCGTACCCGCCACACATCGCAACACAACTGCACAGATCCGTCCTCCGTACGGCTTCACCAGACATCATGCCGGAACACGACGAATCGCTTGGCGGCAAGACTTTGTCTGGTGGGTGGTAACTTCTGCCGGCAGCCGATGTTATGGCCTACCACCGAGAAAATAAGGGCTTTAAATATTGCACTTTTGATATATTTGAACTTGTGCGAACTGTGCCAATTCATTGATACTGATAGTGTAGTAGTGTGTGTTACTCAATTACCCTGCCGGATTGTATGGGGCTACTTGAGCGAGGCGTGTGGCCAGCAGAAAGAAGAAAGAAATAGAGGGAAGTGGGATAAAGAACTATAAACCTGTGCACCTAATTACAATCGCGCACTAGCGAGTGGGAAATCGTGGGTCCTAAACCCACGCATTGCAATATTGACGTGAACCCATTCCTGGCACAATCACATTTAGACTAATTGAACGGGTCAACGGAAGTCCAGTCCGGAGCAACTAGAAGACCAGTGTTCGGAAGCTGTATTGTCGAGCATGATGTCCGGGATTCAATTCCCCTAATTGCGTAACACACTATTATGTAACAAAGGATTTCTGACAGTTCAACAACATCTATTGCGTTATTTACGTTGTAAAGAAGACACGTTTTTCGAAGATTTGGAGAAATGGATTAGCAATATGTGTCAAAATGATTCGTCGTGTTCCGGCATGATGTCTGGTGAAGCCGTACGGAGGACGGGTCTGAGCAGTTGTGTTACGATGTGCTTAATGTTGTTGTGTCGGGAGTTTGGTCGTGAAGGCTCTCCAGATCATCCTCTGGCGCAGCATCGTTGGTCGTGTTGTTGGGTTAAACATTGCATCACCTCGCTCAACTGCCTTTCCTTCCTATTCACTCAGTTTTTTTGAGTGAATAGGCTTAATAAGCTAGTGCGTTTTACCATCAACGATTGCATCACTGCTTACCATCAGGCGGGATTGCAGTCAATCACTAGTTTGTAACTATAAAAAAAAAAAGTAATAATGTGCTACGCAATTAGGGTGGTGGTCCGAAACGGACAAAATGTTATTGGGTATTTTCATCCAGAATATTTATCTAATCCATCTATAATAGCTCTTCACTACCCATAGTTATCTAACTGGTAGAGAATGCCTAAGGCATTAAGTCCACTTTTAGACATTTTTTTGTGCGAAAAGTATAATTATGTCAGTTGCAGCCCGGTGTCTAGATTTATATTTATTTATGGCACTAAGCTCGCCCTTAATTACATGTACTTAAGCATAACCGGAGGAATGTGGGTGTATGTACGGAGACAACAGGTCAAGCTACCCGAAACTGTCAAGTATTTCCAATCAACCTTGAGCCTTAATGCTTTAGATATAAAGTTGAAGATTTAATAAAGAAATCTGACATATTGTAGTAGTAGCTCGAAGTGCTGTCATCAGGCGTAATTTAATGTTATTTAGGTTAAGTATAAAACTAGAGGGGTTAGTGGCTAAATAATAAAAACTGTAGAGGTCGATCGATTAGGTTAAGCTACGCTTTTTGCAGTTACTTTATAGATAGGTGACTATCATACATAACAAGGCCCTTCGTGCCTCGGAAAGCATGTTAAGCTGTTGGTCTTGGCTGTCATTCATGAACTTTTGACAGTCGTTACAGATAGTCAAAAGTCGGAAAATCTGTCAGTCTTAGCCATTAACTGGGTTATGGAGGCCAGATGAGCAGTGACCCCTTATTGAATATTGGTATTCAGTAATTATAAACAAGTGCTTAACCGCAATCCCGCCTGATGGTAAGCAGTTATGCAAATCGTTGATTGTAAAGCGCGCTAGTTTATTAAGAGCATATTCACTCAAAAAAACTGATTGAAGAGGAAGGAAGACGGCAGTTGATTGAAGTGATGCAATGTTAAACCCAACAACACGACCAAACTCCCGAAACAACAACATTTGGCGCATTGTACCCGGCACAAATCGCAACACAACTGCTCAGACCGGTCCTCGATACAGCCTCACCAGACATCATGCCGGAACACGACGAATCGCTTGGCGGCAAGACTTTTTCTGGTGGGTGTAACTTCAGCCGGCAGTCGATGTTATGGCCCACCAGCGACCCCAACGTGATTGAAGAAAATAGCCAGACAGATAATGAGGTTAACCTCATTATCCTTATTATAAGCTAAAATTATTAGCTTATAATACAGAAGAAGGTACACCGGAGTGAGGACTGTGGGAGTAGGTACATGTTCAGAATCAACCCTGCACCCTAATTACGTAACATACGTCCTTATTTATTTGTTTTGATGTATCTAGTGAGTGAGAGTGAGTTTAAAACAGGTTGCATGTAAATAGGCTATACTTATCAAGTCTTGTTGATATATGTTGTGCACAACCTGAGATAACTTTTGTAACGACTGAGCTGTGGTCACAACGGTTCACCTCACGAATCCTTCATCAAGCGACCCTGAGCTCGCTGAATTGTCTCATGTGGATTCCCTGTCCCACTTCGACCCGAGACGGAGTGAGTCAGGAAATCGACTAGGTAAGTTAGGAGATTGTTTTGTCATATATTTATGACACAGGGTAATTATAAAAATAAATTTGTAATTGTATCCATTTATTGTTTCATTTAATATTCCTAGCTACCAAGTATTTACATAATTAAATTTACTGTAACTGCCGGGTAAGGGAAAATGAGCCACCCAGAGAACATAACTTTACAGTTGGCTCTTCACGTTCAGCAATCTCAGTTGTAATCATTTGTTTGAAAACGTCTCAGTATATTGCTAAAATGCTAATCCATTGCTCCATATGTTTGAAAACGTGTCTGCTCAACAACGTAAATAACGCAATGAATGTTGTTGAACTGTCAAATTGAAACCCATTGCTACTGTTGGTGTTTGACGTAATTACCTTGCTGCTTTTTACATGCTTTTTATTAGCTTCACTTGTATGTTTGCTTGTTTGTTTGTCCGTCTCTAACTGTTTGGACTACGAGTGAGCGGCTCATTACTGTAAAATGTCCCACCGTTTTCAATACGTTCGTCCGTTCGTTTTTTTAAAGAAAATCGAACTATAAAGTTGAAAATATATATAGTTTACAAAACTAAAAATACATGCTTTTAAAAAATATCGAACTAAAAAGATAAAAATAATTTTAAAAAAATCGTGAGGCGCTTAATATACAAAAATTACGACACAAAGCGCAGGCTCACGCTTTTTTTTAAATTATTTTTAACTTTTTAGTTTCATATTTTTTAAAAGCCTGTTTTTTTTTAGTTTTTTAAACTATATTTTTGTATTCAGCTCCAGAGCTCTGCTTACCACACAAAGCCGAGAATCCCGTAACAACAGTTATCGTTGCCCAAACGCAGCGATATTCGACCACTAGGCTAATTAGTAAAACTTGCGCTTCCAGGGTCACTGACCCCGCGACAAGACTGTTAAACTGTTCTGCGTTTGTCATATTGGCACTTGACATGAATGTGTGAATGAAATATTTATGCACTGCGAAGAAAAAAAAAACAATCTATTAAGTAGTTAAACTGCTTTAGACTAAAATACAAGCTTTCGATTTTGTATAACGTACGTGAAATAGAATAGAATTTACTCTTTTTATTATGTACACTATAATTATAGATTACAGAACATAAATAAAAATATGTTACAAAGGGTGATACAATGGGCGGTCTTATCGCTAAGAGCGATCTTTTACAGACAACCTTTGGATGGAATTCTAAGGGGAAGGTTAAAGAAATAATGTAGGTAGTCTACAGTGTACTATTTACATAGATTACGTACGTAAAATAGATTGCTTTTGTGTTTATGCACGCTTTGGCGTGTTTTTAAGATGTTTACACCAAAAAGCCTAATTTCTAGATTTTTTGCGTTTGAGTTTTTAGAAGTAGTTCAGAATAGTTTATTTTCTGTTCAGCGCTATTTTGATAAACGGGGATAAGTTCATCAAACCCTATCAATTGGACGAAAAGATTATACTTTATATTTGTTTTACAAACATCTATTCATCCATCGTAACAAACTTACACGTTTATAATGTTAGGAAGAAAGTAGGGTAGGATTATAAAAAATATAATAAAATAAACATTAACCCCCTTATTCATAAACGCTGCTTAAAGATAACTAGTGATTAGCGATTCTTTAACCATAAATTTTTACCTTTTAACTTCATTTAAATCATCCTTGATGAATAAACGCCACAGTGTTTATTCATATACGATGATTAAAGTTAAGTGAGGTTAAAATGTCAAAAATGTATGGTTAAAGAATCGCTAATCACTAATTAACTTTAAACAGCGTTTATGAATAAGGGGGTAAATATACTATAACATAATATTATTGTAGGATAGGATACCATCATAATTCCAATTCCAAACAAAATGTACGCATCAACCTAGACCTCAAGAACCGGTCTAATTTCAACAGCCAAAAGCAGATATTTTATTGTTCTTCTTTCCAAAAATAGTCAATCGCTGTAGTTCAATCTACTAAAATTTCCTCGATATGACTTCAAACAAAGTATAGAGGAGCAGGAAACCACCTTGAATCATATTTCCGCTTACACTTATTAAGTTAATAATATCCTCTTCATTTTGCTTACAGCCTATCCATACTAATATTATAAATGCGAAAGTAACTCTGTCTGTCTGTCTGTCTGTCTGTCTGTCTGTCTGTTACGCTTTCCCGCTTAAACCTCTCAACCGATTTTGATGAAATTTGGCACAGACAATCTTTAGACCCCGAGAAAGAACATAGGCTACCTTTTATCCCGGAAAAATTTGATGTTCCCGAGGGAAACCTAAAAAGCGCGATATAACCGACCTCCACGCGGGCGAAGCCGCGGGCGGAAAGCTAGTAGTTAATATATACATAATATATAAAGCTGAAGGGTTTGTTTGTTTGAACGCGCTAATCTCAGGAACTACTGTTGCCATTTGAAAAATTCTTTTTGCGTTGGATAGCCCTTTAATCCAGGAGGCTCCGCTGCGACCAATGGGAGCGGAGCATATAAAAAGAAACAAATTTACTCTTTTGGGTTTAAAATAAAATGTTCAAACAACTAACTCCACGCGAACGAAGTTGCTGGCGGTAGCTAGTCCTATAGAAAACAACGCTGACTGGAAGATTTATAATAACATCAACAATCTATACCTAGAAAAAAAAGCTTCAAGAAAAAATATCAAGATCGGTCCACAATTGATCAAAATATCGATGTACGATACAGCTGCATTGAGACTGGATGCTGACCACAATATACAAAGTTGAGGAAAGGCTATTCAAACGATACCTAACCTTTGAATGATTCATTAAAAAAGACACATCATCATCAACCTTTTTATCGTCCCACTGCTGGGCTCAGGTCTCCTCTCATACAAATAAGGATTGAGCGTAATCACCACGCTTGCTCAGTGCGGGTTGGCGATTTCAGATTTCCTTCACCTTTTAATCAGTCATTGGTATCCAAGACATACTTAGAAAGTACATATATAACAAAAGACACATCATCATCATCAAATGACCTCTCCCGCTCTGGGCGGAGCGAAATGCTTGTCAGACTTTTACTGACTAAAACCCACCCGTGTTCCTTCACTTGCCTGTGTGTCAGGGGCCACGGTATCTCTTTCGAACAGGGTTAGATTTTTCTCCCAAATTTTCATGGGACCAACTTATTCCATTACGATAAAAAGATCTATCAAAACCGGACTACTCTGTAAAACGGTATGCGTGGTCAAACAAAAAAGTATGATCCTTTAGAGAACCTTGTTCACCAAAAGAATTTTGTTTTTTTTTTTTTTAATAATTGCGAACTAGTGTTTGATCGCAATCCCACCTGATGGTAAGCAGTGATGCAATCGTTGATGGTAAAGCGCGCTAGTTTATTAAGAGTCATTAAAAAAACTGAGTGAATAGGAAGGAAGACGGCAGTTTCGTTTAAAAATACAATATAAACAAACATAGAACCATCTCCTTTGCAATCGTTTGTTAGAAATAATATTCTTCAGCTAAACCGCATAATTCATAATGAAACTTTTACTTTCATAAGAGTTAAAATAATTCCACTACAGTTTCAATTTCCAATTCTTCATAGTTACATAACGAGCATTCTTTAGAAAACGAGTGCGCGTGAGTGGTATACAATCTGAGATCTCGAGACGATTCTAAATCTAATAAAAATCCTTGCGCACGCGACTTTGAAGCCGTCAGTGAAGACTTGACACGTAACCATACAGTTTTATGTTCTGATAAATTTCAAGTACAGTGCATCTATTTTCATTCTATTTAATTGAGAAAAGGAATGAAGCTCAATAAGAGTTTACTCCCGTCAAATTAATTAGACCCTAACGTTAATTGGTCCAGTCAGAGCAAGCATTTAGCAGTAATCGTGCAGCTCAACCAAAGATTAAGAAAAAAAAAGCTCATTATTAGCTCATTATAGTAGCTCAAAATTGACGGAGCCAGCAAACTTGTCCAATAAGTTTATCTAGAAGAATTTGAGGAAGGTTTTGCTTAGCTGTTGGATAAAAAGCGTCTTTTCCAATAATGCCCATTTTGGATAAGGTTTAAAATAATTAGGCACATATTGTCAGACCCATGAGGCCTAACAAAAGGTAAAAGGTGAGTGGAAACGGCAGGATGTTACAGTGGGATTATTACAGAACTAGCGGCCGCCAGCGACTTCGTTCGCGTAGAGTCAGTCATGCTCCGCTTCTATTGGTCACAGCGTGATGTTATATAGCCTAAAGCCTTCCTGGATTAATGGGCTATCCAACGTAAAAAGAATTTTTCAAATCGGTCAGTAGTTCCTGAGATTAGCGCGAACAAACATACAAACTCTTCAGCTTTATACATATATTAATAGCGGCCGCCAGCGACTTCGTTCGCGTGGAGCAGCTCCTATTGGTCGTAGCGTGATGTTATATAGCCGAAAGTCTTCCTGGATTAACGGGCTATCCAACGCAAAAAGAATTTTTCAAATCGGATCAGTAGTTCCTGAGATTAGCGCGAACAAACAAACAACCTCACCATACGAACAAACTCTTCAGCTTTATACATATATTAGTATAGATTAGTACTAGTAAATTAGTAATTAGTATTAGTACCTATAGATAGATCGGCAGATGAATGAATGTATAGGACGTAAAATGGGTATTACGGTTCGTATCAGGTTCCCTAGTATCCATCTACCCCTATGGGTAGGTGTGAGTTTATACATACGTATATATGTAATTATATGACTAAGCATTTTAAGGTTGAAGCATACATAGCAGAGACGTTGTCTCATAAAACACAAAGATTGTATTTCCTAGCACGGTCGTTTCGGAAGAGTTCCGGTTACTCATTCTGCTGGACAGCTCATGGGGCAGTTTACCTGCGCAAACAGGTGAATGATCCGCAGATCCGCATAAACTCCGAATCAGACCTCGACAAATTAAGAAATAATGCATGACTGCCTTTTGTAACCTATATTTTAATAACAGATAATCGAAACTATAGTATTATTATTGATAACTGTAATTTATTTGTTCAAATAATTTTTAATTCAAATAATTCTGTTATTGTTTATAATTATTGTAAACACTATTCAATTAATCCTTTAATTATTATGCATGTTAATATTTTATTCAACACACTATTCACAAAACCACTTCATTTCATCTCATTACACCACTCTCATCACATCTACAAACTCTTCACTATTACGTACAAAGACACACACACCATAAAACACATACAAGCCCAAGCCTTTCAATTTCTTCCATATTACATTTGTACACTAGACTCCGTAAAATACAGAGCTACTAGCCTACCTATACAACACAGAGTTAATATGTACAAGTACAAACTATCCATATGTGCCCTAAACTATCTGTATGTGGCTAATAATACATTGCAACCTATATCTATACCGCGAATCTTAAATACCAAAATTCGATAACTTTGAAACCAACTCCCGCTATGTAGACTCTGTCTCAGTGGCGGACTCCTCTACCTGCGACCTTGAACAATGTATTCCACCTAGCTACAACCCTAATAAATGTCTTAAAATTATCAACCAGAATATCCGTAGTATACATAAAAATCTATCCGGTTTTGAAACGGTACTCGCAAGGACCAGAGTGGACTGGGACGTCATCGTTCTATCTGAGTGCTGGCTACTAAAATCAGCAAATATCCCACCCCTCTATGGATTCAACTCATACTCAACAATTCGTAACTATTCACAAAATGAAGGGGTAGTTGTATACACTAACAACAATCTAGACGTTACGGTGGAGGAACCAGAACTACTTGACTCAAACTGCTTACAAATAAAAATAGATAGCACAACCATTATCCTAGCAATATATCGCTCACCAGCCCGCAGAGACATAAGCGGATTCTTAAATTCATTAAACAGTGTACTTGTTAAAATTCAACATACAAAAAATATCATACTTACAGGAGATATTAACATAAATATTGGCGACGAGTCACTGGACCCGAACAAAAATAACTACCTAACATTACTAGCAACTTTTGGTCTACTCCCAGCTCATACGCTGTCTACTAGACAGGGAAATTGCTTGGATCACATAATACTCAAGACCAAATCTTCAGCTCATGCTCTAGTAGCACATTCTGCTCTTACCGACCATGAAACAGTGATTCTCTTTTTACGCAAAATAGCACAAAAACCAAAGACCTCCAATACAACAACGCGAATAAATTACAATAAATTAAAGTCCGATCTAAATACACTTGATTTACATACGATTTATGAAGTGCAAGATCCTAACACGGCAGCGGAATTCCTTACACACTCTCTTGCGCACATCATACAGCGAAACACCCAAACTATCAAAATTCCTAACCGGAAAAAAATGTTAAAGCCATGGATTACACCAGGACTTCTACGCTGCATGAAGCATAGAGATAATATGCACAAAAAGATAAAATTATCTCCGGACGACACAACCCTTTTAGTATCATACACTCGCTATAGAAACTTCTGTAATGCGCTACTAAAAAAAATTAAAAACAAACACGAACAAGACGAGATAAAAAACGCTGGTCGTAATAGTAAAGAACTATGGGAGGCAATCAATAAAATTACAAATAGAACTAAAGTTAAAGAACCCCCAACAAAGTTGCTCACACTTTCACCCACCCCAGATCAATCAGTTGAATTAGTGAATAACTATTTTGTTACTATTGGCAGACGTCTAGCTGAAAAAATACAAGGTAGTCAACCAGGGACACAGAAAAGTCACACCAACGGCTACTCATGCCCTCACTCAATGGTATTACTTCCTACAGACATGGATGAGGTCGAAAAACTGATAGTGTCCCTGCGTGCAGGCTGTGCTGTGGGTTGGGATGGTATATCTGCTGGGATAATTAAAGAGCACAGGAATATTATCGTTCCACCCCTGACACACATCTGCAATTTGGCCCTAGCAACCGGCAAATTTCCAAAAGTTTTTAAAAAATCTGTAATTACTCCTGTCTTTAAGGGTGGAAGTAGAGACCAAGTAACTAACTATAGACCCATTGCTATTCTGCCCACGTTATCAAAAATCCTCGAGCGCATTATGAATAACAGATTAATATCTTACCTGGAAAGTAAAAAGCTCCTATCTCCAAACCAATATGGTTTTCGTGCCAGTAGATCAACTTCTGATGCAGTCCATGACTTAACAGATCACATTGTCAAGAACCTGGATGGTGGGCAGAAGGTTTTAGGTATTTTCATTGATGTGGCAAAAGCCTTCGATACCGTCTCTACTTCCATCCTTATAGAAAAGATGCAGAACATGGGTGTGAGGGGAATGCAACTAAGGCTTTTTGAAGACTACCTTAAAGACCGTACGCAGACTGTTAGGATAAACAATCACATAAGTACCGAAAAAACCATCACACACGGAGTTCCACAAGGTAGTGTGATTGCGCCTACTCTATTTTTAATTTATGTTAACGACCTGTGTGCGCTTGATCTCGACAGAGGAAAAATCTTTAGTTTTGCTGACGACACGGCCCTTTTATTTAATTCCGATACCTGGCAAAGCGTTTACGAAAATGCACAATTTGGCCTGAATAAGGTTTCACAATGGTTGCATGACAACGTCCTTACCCTAAATGCAGACAAAACTAAATATATCAACTTTTCCATGCGAAAGGTTTCTCAGGGTCTGGCACCCCAATTATCTATCACCGCCCATAAATGCCCCTTTCCTTACGGCACGAATTGTACGTGCACCAGCTTAGAGAGAACAAACTCTATAAAATACCTTGGAGTGTTGCTGGATCCCTGTTTGGGCTTCTATCCGCACATCGACACCCTTACCTCCAGGATACGTAAATTAATCTATGTATTTAAGAACCTAAGACACGTGGCGGATGAAAGCCTTAGAAAGACAGTCTACTACGCACTCTGTCAGTCTTTGTTAACCTATTGCATAACTACATGGGGTGGCGCACCTAAATCGACTCTTCTTCAACTCGAAAGGGCACAGAGAGCAATTCTAAAGGTATCATCTTTTCGACCATTCCGCTACCCCACAACCGACTTGTACCGAGAAAGTGGAGTTCTTACGGTTCGTCAACTGTTCATTCTGCAGACGATTATGAGACAACACGCACTTCTTTATTATAGTCCCTCACCTATGATCGGTAAAAGGCGCTACGACCCTGTTGCACGGTCCGTTGACAGACTTTTAACTTGTTTCTCTGAACGATTCTATTGTTTTCTTGGAGGCTACCTCTATAATAGAGTAAACAAAATTCACAACATCTTTCCACTCACGAAACACCTCTGTAAGAAAAAGCTCAATGGATGGCTAAAGACTCTTGACTATGATACTACCGAAAACCTACTATCTATCTCAAAATAATCACAACATTGTCTTACCTATCTATATGTTACCACATGCACATACAACATGCAATATAACAAGCACCGATTTTCCATCACTCACACTTACACTCACACTCCGCACACACTCACCCTCCCACACACACCTACATTTCCACACACTCCCCACAAAAACTCCTTCCTATAAGTAAATTTTAAATCACTGCTTAATTCTAGTATACGGGAAGCTATAATAAAAATGTATATCTGGGGTGGAGACCTGGTGGCCTGAAATACAGGCTTCGGCTTAGTTTAGGCACCAGTCTCCCACAATATTTTTGTATAAGCCCATAACTGGACAACATTATTTTTAGTTTGTTATTATTTTATATTGTGGTGAGAAAATAAATAAATGTTATTATTATTATTATTATAAACTGCTGAAAACTATCCACCACCTCGTAAAAGCATCACTTTGTCTATAAACGTGAGGCTCAGGCATGCCAAATATTCCATTAGCGCCCTACTGGCCAATTTTGCAAGCATAGGTACATGACATATGTGAACCAATTCCAGTCACGCGATTACCAACGCTTTCCCGATATCACAACACTTAATATTATCGATAGTATCGATGCAAACGTAAATAACCTAGATTACAGCACTGATAAGTAGTTTGCAATTGATTGTGCACTTGTTTAACGATGATGGTACCAAATTCTTCATGTATATCTGGGTACATTTGAAATTTGGTGACAAAATCATGTGTACTAAAAACTGAAACATTTAAAACTCTCTGTATTGGTACAGAGAGTTAAATATTTCAGTTTTTAGTACATGTATTTTTTATCTGTTACTTTGGGGTCTAATAATGGATCTGCCTACAAAAGATCGCGCTATCGACGTGGATGAATTGTCGCACGGATCAGGGAAGGTTGCTACAAAAGGAAGAATGCTAAAAGTCAGCAGTGTTGGAACATTGGCCTAGTAGAACTTTTTTGTTCTTTACGTATATTTAACCTAAACTTTTATTTAAAACTAGCTTTCCGCCCGCGGCTTCGCCCGCGTAAATTTCGGTTATATCGCGCTTTTTAGATTTCCCTCGGGAACATCAAAGTTTTCCGGGATAAAAGGTAGCCTATGTCCTTTATCAGGGTCTAAAGATTGTGTGCTTTCCGCCCGCGTGGTGTTCGGTTATATCGCGCTTTTTAGATTTCCCTCGGGAATATCAAATTTTTCCGGGATAACAGGTAGTCTATGTTTTTTCTCAGGGTCCAAAGATTGTCTGTGCCAAATTTCATCAAAATCGGTTGAGAGGTTTAGGCGGGAAAGCGTAACAGACAGACAAACAGACAGACAGACAGACAGACAGAGTTACTTTCACATTTATAATATTACTAGCTTTCCGCCCGCGGCTTCGCCCGCGTGGAGTTCGGTTATATCGTGTTTTTTAGGTTTCCCTCGGGAATATCAAATTTTCCGGGATAAAAGGTAGCCTATGTTCTTTCTCAGGGTCTAAAGATTGTCTGTGCCAAATTTCATCAAAATCGGTTGAGAGGTTTAAGCGGGAAAGCGTAACAGACAGACAGACAGACAGACAGACAGACAGACAGACAGACAGAGTTACTTTCGCATTTATAATATTAGTATGGACTAGCTTTCCGCCCGCGGCTTCGCCCGCGTGGAGTTCGGTTATATCGCGCTTTTTAGATTTCCCTCGGGAACATCAAATTTTTCCGGGATAAAAGGTAGCCTATGTTCTTTCTCAGGGTCTAAAGATTCTCTGTGCCAAATTTCATCAAAATCGGTTAAGAGGTTTAAGCGGGAAAGCGTAACAGACAGACAGACAGACAGACAGACAGACAGACAGACAGACAGACAGACAGACCGACAGACAGACAGACAGAGTTACTTTCGCATTTATAATATTAGTATGGATGCACGGCAGTTTGACCTCAAAATTGCCAGATTTTTTAAGCTCATGTCATCTTACATTAAATCTGTTTAACGAACAAAAAGCTCGATGTTCGTGTACCATATTTTTGTTCGTTCGTGCGTGGCTTTAGGTATCACAGTTGATTAGCTCAACTGTCCTTAACAAATTGGGAGCCTAATAGAGCAACAGCACATCGAATTATATCGAGCATTTAACTGCAAGAATCATTCATCATCACCATCATTATCAACCTTTTTATCGTCCCACTGCTGGGCAAAGGTATCCTCCCATATAGAGAAGGATTGAGCGTAATCACCACGCTTGCTCAATGCGGGTTGGCGATTTCAGACTTAAAGTCCAAGTTTCCTCAAGATGTTTTCCTTCACCTTCAGTCATTGGTGTCCAAGATATACTTAGAAAGTACATATAACTTTAGAAAAGTTACATTGGTACTTGCCTGACCTGGAATCGAACCCGCGCACTCATACTTGAGAGGCTGGTGTTTTAACCACTAGGCCACCACGACTTTTTTTTATCAGCATAAGCATTTTTATCAGTATAAGAATCATTCAGCTTCGGGCAAAGAAAATCATATAAATAGACAATACTGCTTCTGCCTACCCCACCACGCCGACAGCGCCGCATATTACAGCAGCAGCACTCGAATCGTATCGGCTTGAACATGCACCGCGTATCACTTTCACTTATTTTGTCACACGACCTTGTCTGGGCATCGAACTGATGCCATTGACAGTGGCACTTGACTAAGTAACCTTAGATTTAGAGCAATAATAATATTATGAGAGATTATGTGACACTGGTTATAACTTATCACACTGTTATGTAGGAGATACTGGTGGTATCACCGATTTTCGCGCGTTTAACTCGTGCTTAAATACTGCCAATGACAAAAAAAATAAAGAATATTGCCGTTTATTTTTTATTCAGCTATATGCCAAAGTATCTCTGTACTTTTTTATTTATTATTATTAGTTATAAACTAGTGCTTGACTGCAATCCCGCCTGATGGTAAACACTGATGCAATCGTTGATGGTAAAGCGCACTAGCTTATTAAGCCTATTCACTCAAAAAAACTGAGTGAATAGGAAGGAAGACGGCAGTTGAGCGAGGTGATGCAATGTTTAACCCAACAACACGACCAACGATGCTGCGCCAGAGGATGATCTGGAGACCCTCACACTCCCGACACAACAACATTAGGCACATCGTACCCGGCACACATCGCAACACAACTGCTCAGACCCGTCCTCCGTACGGTTTCACCAGACATCATGCCGGAACACGACGAATCGCTTGGCGGCAAGACTTTGTCTGGTGGGTGGTAACTTATGCCGGCGGAATAATATTTTTAAGCCTTCCATGGTACTTCGTAATGATCTTGTAAGAACTCAAAACAAAGACGAATCGCTGATGGAGGCCAAACGACTGAAGTGTAAAGTCTGCTGAAGTCTTGATAATCCAATCAGCAGTAAATGTCTTCGAGACAAGCTCAGAAGAAGAAGAGGACGATATATATACATATTTTGCCAAAATAAGAGTTAGGTACAGCTCGCGGTGAATGGAATAAGGGAATCTTTATTAAGACACTTTAAAATCATCTATACACTATGATAAAAAGACGGTTAATACAGATGTATGGATGTTAAAAAGAAATATACTGGGCAGACTCCTAATGATACAAGAGAATAATGAAAATGATGAATTTAACCTCCTAGAAAGTTTTATACCAAAAGTTGCCATGAAACCACAACAGAAATTGAAAAACAAATACGTACGTAATCTATACATGTGAGTGTAAACATTTTAATTGAACAAAAAGATCACAGACATGACGTGCTTGAAAAACAAAACGGAATAACATATGCCCAACACATTGTTATAAAATTATTGTTATTTGAACATTCGTGTACGTTATACAATCTATTTTTGGGATTCTGATAATTACGAGTCGGAGAGAGTATACAAGAGGAACTCTGACATTGTTTAATAACCTCTTCAAATACATTAATATACAGGGTGTATCTGACATCGTAACGCAAACTTCGCGAAAAGGCTAGACCGCATGCCACTAATAAAATTATGATAGTCATTTGTGTCGTTAATTAACAGTTACAGAATTCACAGTGTTTGAAAAAAGTGTCGGCTTGGCATTTGAACGTTGCAAGCGTGCCGCCGTGCGGGTTTGTAGGTATGTCGTTGATCCCTGATGTGAATTCTATTAAATCAGCTGATAAGATAGTTTTTCGAGTTTTGTTTTCATTGTGCTTTTTTGTGTAATTAGCAAATTAATTAATTTTTACTTTTAAATCTTATTGGGTTGTAAAAGTATAGTAATTATGAACTGTCTAAAGTGTAAAAAACTACATAAATATTTTTTTAAATCATGAAATAGCCGACGAAAAATTCCACCACTGGGGGGTTCAGAATCATGTACGATGTCAGATACACCCTTTATTATTTACTTTATGATTCTTGTTCGGGAGGCGATGTTTGGTGATCAAACCGGCCCCAGGTTGCGTACTCCAGTAGGGTAATTGCGTAACAAACTGTCAGTAGCAATGAATTTCATTTTGACAGTTCAAAGACATTCATTGCGTTATTTATGTTGTTGAGCAGATACTTTTTCAAACATATGGAGCAATGGATTAGCAATATGCCTCGAATTGATTCCAACTGATAGTAATAGTGTGCTACGCATTAGGGTGTTGATCAACAATCTGATCTGAATCAGTTTGATTAATTTACTAATTCAATAAATACATACATATGTTCAAAAAATTTGCTCAACGTAAATAAAACAATTGATGCTGTTGAACCGTCAAAAGGAAATCCATCGCTATTGTTAGTATCTTACGTTATGCAGTTAGACCACAATTAATAAGAGAAAACCCAAAACATTTATTTCACCTTGAGTTAGTCAGTCAGAAAGTTGATGCCACAGAACAAACAAAAACTTCCATGGATACTCTTATACAACGTGTAACAAAAAGGGTATATACATACCAAGGGCATGGCATCTTTAGATGATATCAAACGATATCGGAAGGGTTTCAACTCAAAATAAAATACTCAAAAAACTTGCCAAAATCCGATAAATGTCTTCAATATCTCTGTGTGACTAGTATGATAGTAGCCTATCACAGGCGGTGTTTTTCCTCATAACTTCCTAACATAAAGAGATAGGATTAAAAAACCCTTCCAATATCGTTTGATATCATGTAAAGATGCCATGCCTTTCTTATGTATATACCCTTTATGTTACACGTTGTATATTTATATTAGGTTATTACAAAATCTTAGTTACATTTATGCAAACCTACGAGATAACTATACATATAGAATATGAATAAGCGGTTGGTCTTGCTAAATTGAACCATAGGCCTAGCTCAAATTCTATATCATTGACGAGGTTCTAAACAGTTCTCGAATTAATATACCATTTTATTATCCGTTTGTAACATAACATGTACATTTCTCGACTATGCACAGCTCGACCTTAAAAGCATTAAGTCGAGCTATACATAGAACTTAATGCTCCTAAGGTTGAGATCTCTGATAGGTAAAATTTCGATCAATTAAATTGATACACAAAACAACCCACTAAGGAAATTCATAACACATAAATTTTATATCGAATGACATTAGTCTATAACCGGTTATCTAAACCTCAGCCTATAGGCGAATCTCTAGCACGTTTAGGAGGTTCCAGTCTACTACGGCTAAAGACAGACAGAGAGTCAATTAAAAATTGATAAGACAAGTTGAAAGATCGAAATCTTTCGTCGTGTTCCGGCATGATGTTGGTGAAGCCGCACGGAGTACGGGTTTGAGCAGTTGTGTTGCGATATGTGCCGGGTATGATGCGCCAAATGTTGTTGTGTCGGGAGTTTGGTCGTAGAGGGTCTCCAGATCAATTTCCCTCTGGCGGAGCATCGTTGGTCGTGTTGGTCTTGGGATTAACATTGCATCACCTCGGTCATCAGCCGTCATCCTTCCTATTCCTAAGTTTTTTAAGTAAATAGGCTAAATAAACTAGTGCGCTTTGCCATCAGCAATTGCATCACTGCTTAGCATCAGTCAAGAACTAGTTCACAATTATTTTAAAAAAAACCCTGTCGTGTAAAAAATGTATAATATGAAAAGTGGGGAGCGAATTATCTTTTTACATATAAGATTAATCTATTGATCACCATCGAAAACTTTCACTGCTGAACATACCTACCCCAGAGAGAAAAAGTCAGCGACGATTTGCAAAATTAATCAAACTATGTCGTTGTCATATAGTATTATTCCAAAGGTGCCTACGTCCGATGCTCCAATTTCAATAACGCCTTATTATAACAGCTGCAAAAGAAATAAATATGAAAGAAAACCATATAAAATTCAGCCCGCAATGTTTACATAAATTCGTTCGCAGTTCCAATAAATTACATACGTTTGCCCGTTTTAATATTGGCAATAGGAATTTGCAAAAATCCTAGAAATTATATTGAACATATTGAAGAACGACCAGCCCCCTAATCGGCGAACACATTTTTGTCAAATGATTGCGACTAGTTGGGATCAATTGGGTTCGTTCGGACCGCCCATTGGTCCGTTCGGTCCAAAGGAGTCGCAATCATTTGACAAAATGAGTTCGCCGATTAGGGGCAGCTCTGTTTGAGTAAAGAAAACCAAAAACGTGGAAACCAATACGCTGGGAAACGCTGGAATGAATAATACCGGATTTTACAAATTACAGAGAGTATTAATTTCAGTTGGCTGTACAGTGAGACGACAGCTTATCAAACTACTACAATGTGTCTAATTTCTTTATTAGATTTTCAGCTTTATCGCTACAGCATTAAGGCTGAAGTTTGAGTGGGAATTTTAGACAGTTTCGGGTAGCTTGAGATGGTGTCACCCGTACATATTAACTTGTCATACAGATGCATTATCAATTTATCAGTCTTAGATAAAGTTCAAAGATAAAACACCTCAAGCATACCATGCGTACCTATAAACTTTAATGCACTGATAATATCCAAAGGAATATATCCATATAAGGAAATATACATTGTAAAAGACAAAAGAAATATGACTAAGAAAAAATATAAAGACGTGGGAAAAAAGCGACCCAGAAAAGAAAATGACAAGGCCAATGCCGCAAAAGAACAAGCGCAAAAAATTGATTTGGCGGAAAATATAATAGCAAAAAATTATTCTTGCTGTCATTGATAAAATATTAAACAGATACGATATATTGTAACAAACTGACCAAAAAAAATGTGCAGAACACAGCAGCAGCACATATGCATATTTTTATTCGGCATACATTGGTACAGTGTGAGCGAGATGGGGCGCAATCTAAAGCATAGAGAAGAAAAAGATGGCTAGTGTTTGTCGTTTGCGCTGTTAGTGTTTGTCGTTTGTTTTTACGAGTGTATCGAGAGTGACTGAAGCGAGATACAGGACTTACGTCCTTTTGTACGCTTCATTTTTAGTGCGCTAGTGACATATCTACCTTAGTTTAATATTTTATCAATGTTGCTATGCAAGATGAGAAGAGACGGCAACTAAAAAAAAATACCCAAAGGTCTGGGGATATTAAAATTGTCTAGGTTCTAAATGGCAAACAAAATCTCCAAAAAACACAAATGTCAAAGATAAAATGGCCCCGATTCTACTGTTCGCAAACTAAAGCAAATTTAAGTTCTGTGCATCTTTTTCTTTCTACCTATTTAATTAAAAAAGGATGGAAGATTAATATTAGTTTAAGTCCTATTAAAATTAGTCCGCATCTGACATATACTGACGTATTTTTGTACCCATATTCTTAATCGCGTCTAAACTGTCTATAGAGTATGTTTATTTAACAGAACTAAACTATTAATCTATTCTAATATATATAAAGCTGAAGAGTTTGTTTGTTTGTATGTGCGCGCTAATCTCAGGAACTACTGGTCCGATTTGAAAAATTATTTTTGCGTTGGATAGCTCATTAATCCAGGAAGGCTTTAGGCTATATAACGTCACGCTGCCACCAATAGGAGCGGAGCATAATTAATTCCACGCGAACGAAGTCGCTGGCGGCTGTTAGTATTTTATATTCCGACTTTTTTCTGACTGAAAGACACTGAACTTAAAATTAGTTTAGTTTTAGTACAAAAGAATTGGGGCCACTGTTGGGGAACTAAAACTAAAAGCAATTATTTCAATTAGATCGTTTGCATGTACTTTTCAATAGTCAAGAAGTCGGTTAGTCCAAAAATATCAAGCTAGTTGTAGTTGCCCAGATGTGATCAATTCTCATATATTTAGTGGGCTGGGAAGTTAGTTCCGAGCAACATTAATCAAATACTTATTATGCAACACAATGCACAATGCCACAGAGATTATCTGCTTATACAACAGGATATAATCGATATCATGATATATATCTTTCATGCAGAACTCTAACTGGGGAGAACTAAGCGAACGAGAACTGCTTAATAGAATATGAAAGGTCTTAAAGACCAAAAAATGCAAATATTATCAATACCTTTAGGTACCGAGCCCTTTTTTTTTGGTGGGAAATTATCAACATCTTCTCCCGATTGAGCGGAGCGGAAGACCGTGTCAGATTTTTACTGCCTAATCAGCCTTTTCGGTATTTAGTCAAAAGTAAAATATCATTTCACCAAAGTTCTTGTAAAAAAGAGAAATAACAAACTAAGTTGTTTTAATTATTTCAGTCATGCAACGACAGCGACTAACAAATTTGACAGCAGACCTTCTCATATCTCATTTTAGGTTAAAAATGCATTTTGAAACAAAAAAATATTAACTGAAATTAAGCTAAGAATCTGCACTTCCTAAATATAATCCATAGCAGGATATTAATCACTGCTGAACATTGGTCTCTCTTGCGTCAATCTCCATGATCCTGTGCCAAATTAGCCCAGGATCTATAACCACATCTCGACCATCTATTTTGCCGCCGGACGACCGACACACGGGGAAGGGAGACGCCCTTCCCCGTCTCCTTCGTCGTCCTTTTTAAACATGAAAGTTATGAAAGATACCTCCTGAAACAAAACGCTGCAGCATTTACAAGTGTTTTTTTTTTTTTGCACTCAATTCCTATATATATTACTGACATAATTTTACAAGTAACCCCTAAAGAAGAAAACAGAAGTTTTTGTTATTCCGAAACAAGCAAACCTTTCTTGGCGTCTCTGAAGTGCACTACTCGCTGCGCCCTTCAGAGACGCCATGCATCAGATAGATTTATGAAAAATATTGAACACGTATTTTTTCTTTTTTCTTTCATTCAAATACTTAGGAAGATTTTTGATTTTCGAGTTTTAAAAGTTTGCATTTTTGAGATTGATTTGAAATGTCACATGACGTCACACCGTGGTACAAACTATACCACGGCGTGACGTAATTAGCCCCCACTCCGTAACTTTAATACGCTATATCTCAGTAGTTTTTGGTAATTTCGACAAAATAAAAAAAACGCGGTTTAATTTTTTTTATTACCTATAAGGCCTAGGCCGCACTACGGTTAACCGCTGCGCTTTTTTCCCGCGACTGATTTTTTCGCTACAGAATGCTCCCGGGAAAAAAGCGCAGGTGCGGCCGCTTGCATTAGTCTTCTAGGGGCACAAATTCACGCGATTAAAAACCGCCGCGGTTTGCGGCCTTAGACGGACTAATTATTTTTTTGATTTACATACCTTGGATACATCCCTATTACTTCACACCTCACCCCCGCTAAAAGGTAAATTTGTTACTGCGCATGTTCGCGCCTCTTGTTCCGAGCCGCCACAAACGAAACATTACCGAATAGCTAAGATAATTAAACTCCAATATTAGGACAAAATAATGACGTTGATGACAACATCCGGATACTTATAACATTATTTTTCATTCAATCTTCAAATTACAAGATAACGGGTATCGAGAACTTTCTCTGCGTTACAAGTTTCGAATGTGTGTCGAAATAAATTATGATGATTAAGAGCTGATCGAGTCAAAATCCTCTATAATCTTGTTTCTGGTTTAACTGGTCCATTCTGTTTCTTGAAGCAGGGTTTTGTTTTTAAAAGACGTTCATCATTCAAAAACACGATAGCCCGGTTGTTAGTTTTGAAAGTCATATTTTGACATCTGCAATGTATATGTTGTAATTTACAGGTCCTACCCAAATGTCCTTTCTTTGGTCATCATCATTATCATCCCAGCGTTAATCCCAGTCGCATCCGAAGCCTTTTTTTTCAGCTTTGGAGTCTGGGGTCCGCTATACCAGTCCAACTGCTGATATGGCTAAACTTCGATATTTTCCGTGAAGCGACTGCCGTCTGACCTCCACAACCCGAAGGAGATATCGAAGCATTGCAGTCAGACCAATTGTTGGACTTTTTGAGGGCTCCAACAACCCGTACCGACTGCCACTAGATGTTTGTATGGCAACCGGGACCAACGGCTTAAAGTACTTTCCGAGGCACGACCAGACCAGTACAAATAATCATATTCATGCATACAAATATTTGCACTGTGCGGGGATCAAACCCGCGCCTCCTACGCCACGGAGGCTGTCAAATGTCCTTTCTTTGGTATTATTCGTAAAACCGTTGAGCTCCTGGAGCGCCGAATTGAGCTACACGATTTTTTGACAAATGTAACAGTGTGGTTCTTTCCACAAAATACCATTTCAGACGTCGATTCTACATAGTCTTCATATAATCTGACCAAGATTATTTCTGGACTTTAAAAGAGACTGTGACCTCTGAGTTTGTTTCGGCCTTTCTTCACAAAGTAGTCAGATTGGAAACGCCGAACTAATCTAGGTAGTTAAAAAAAGAGGAAAGAAAAATTGACTTGATTGAATGAAGCCTACTTACAGAAAATAAATCAATTTTCCATTTTTTTTGTGTTTACTTTTCCTTTTTTTTTTTTTTGTGAAAAAGTTTTTTTTTTTATTATTTATAAAACCAACGCTTGACCGCAATCCCGCCTGATAGTAAGCAGCGATACGATCATTGATGGTAAAGCGTGCTAGTTTATTAAGAGCCTATTCACTCTAGCCTTGAAGACACTCAAATTGTAGTCCAACGGAAACACCGCGGCCGGCAAGTTCGGTTGACGTGATATTGAACTTTCATCCATTTGTAGCAGACTTGCTTATTACAAAATTCGCACTTATCCGGTTTTGTAATGGATGTACCACACGGGAAGCATCAGCTTTCAAATAGAAAAAAACCATCAAAAGCCAAACAGTCAAAAGTTCTGAAGTAACAAACAAAAAAAAATACTGTCGAATTGAGAAGTTCCTCATTTTCACTCTGTTCTTTAAAAATCCCAACGTGAAAAAAATTAAGGTGAAATGATCTAGAAGTACACCGTCAATAAAATTTAACCTCAGCATCAGGTGAAATGACGACGATGAAACAAAACTAAAATATAAGTCAGAAATAATTACATTGTCATGTCACCCATACACTTCAAGCCGAAACACTGCAAGTTAAAGTCAGGGAAGAAAGCGGGGAAAACTATCGATAGTGCAAAAGTCAGCTGGTCTAAAACAGGTTACTAATGGATGCGACAATATTTGATGGTAAATGCTGATTCATCGCAGTTCATTGAAACTAGACTTCACACCGACAACCTTAAAACCTCTGCTAACTACAAGTGCAACGACCTCAGCTAAGTACATAGTATTTTTAAACGGGTAACCTATTGCTTTATCACGCAAAGCTATTACAGTTTCCAATAGATCAATCCATCTCTAGTTGGGGGCGGCAAGAAGTTATAATTGCCAACCTGGGTCGGACGAGGGTCTTAACAAGATTATTTAGACTTCATGACATACATGTGTCTCAAGACTAAAGACTTTAACCAGTGTGTGTTGCCAGTGATGACTTACGGAACTGAAACGTGGTCGCTCACTATGGGCCTCATACGAAGGCTCAGAGTCACACAAAGGGCAAAGGAAAGAGCTATGCTCGGAGTTTGTCTGCGTGCTTGAATCAGAAATGAGGAGATCCGCAGAAGAACCAAAGTCACTGACATAGCTCTTCACTAGACTTGACATAGATTAAGCGTAATCACCAAAAAACATGCATTTAACTTAAAATTAGTTGAGTTTGTCAACAAGAGAATCCGCACTATTATCTGTTTACATGACAACGTTTCAATTTATCAGCATACCAAAAACGACGGCGAAATAATTGCATAACACACGAACAGTACCTAGGTTTTAATTTTGACAGTTCAACAACACCCGCTAGGCCGCTGCCTCGAATCTTGCGGGCAGCGGGGCGGCGGCGGCAGCGGCGCGGGAGCCGGGCGGGCATCGAAGACCCGTTCTCGAAACTAGCGGGCAGATCGAGCGTCACTATAGCCGCGTAGTGTTGTGTTCACGATTGTGTCGACGAGATATTTGTTTTTATTCGCGAAAGAAATGTCTGAACAACGGCGGCAACATCTTTTTGATTCAAATTTATTCCTAACGCTCGATCACCGCTCGCTGCTTGCAAGATTCGAGCGCGAGAAGTACACCGCTCACTGGCCGCCACCGCCCCGCTTTTTTCGAGAAATGGTCCGTTTGATTTTACGCATATAAGCCCCGCACGATGATATTGCGATTGGCGGCCATCTTGGTGACGTAGTCGAACTCGCACCGTCGGTACCGTTTGCAAGTTCAGTCCGCGCTTACCCACCTACGCACATCGAATATTTTTGTTAGCTTTTTGTTTTTGTTATCCTGTTTTATTGTTGTTCTTGAGTTATGTTGTTTAGTTTTGTTAGCTGTTACTCATTAAAATGAGTAAGAAATTAGTTAATAGTCGTGCTCGTGAAATTATAATTAAAGTGGACAATTATTTTGTTAAACAGAAAGAGGACTGTAAGTTAGTTCTTGAAAGTATAAACCGTGCTTTAAAAAGTGCTTCGGACATTTTAATACCGAAGCAACTGCTAATAGTTATTAAAAATATTTTGCAAAATTCTACCAAAGTGACGGAGTGTGTGGCATGTGCCACAGGCGTTGCAAAAAATACTGTGACGAAATTGCGACGAGAGCTTGAGTCAGCAACAGCCAGTGGCAGCAAAATGAGAACTCCTACTAAAGAAAAAAGACAAAAGAAGAAATATTTCGACGGGTTTTCCTTAACAGCTTTAAGAAATATTATAGATTCAATGTATACGGTGAGGAGAGAAATACCCACAATGCGCAAAATCTTGGCGGCTTCAAAAGTAGACCTTAATTATACTACATTAAGAAAAATAATTAAATGTGATTTAGGCTACCAATTTAATCGATGTTACCAAAAAAGACTCGCCCTAATTGAAAGACCCCAAATTCAAGTGTGTAGGGCTAAATATTTACGACGTATGAAATAAAATGACTCGCTTGGTAATAACAAAAGACCCGTTATTAATCTCGACGAAACGTGGATACACACACACTACACGGTAGAAAATGTTGGCAAACAGCAACCAATGGAGTGAGACGGAACGACAGCCCCGGCCGCCGATGCTAAAGCGAAGCGAAGCGAAGCGAAGTTAAAGCCGTTTTGTTGACAAAGCCCTTTTAATGTTTAAAGCAGACACCAAAACGGGGGATTACTATGATCAAATGAATGCTGAGAATTTCACCAAGTGAAATTCTCAGAAACAGAAAAATTAGTACCCAAAATACCACGCAACTCCAAAATTGTGATGGACAACGCCCCTTATCACAGTAGGGAAGAGAATAGGCCACCAAGTATGAACATTAAAAAACAGTTGATTGTTGAGTGGCTACAAGGTCACAACATCGACTTTCCCAACGACAGTACAAAACCTGAACTGTATTTATTAATTAAACGGCACAGACCGCCGAAAAATTATAAAATTGTCAATTTATTAGCTGGCAATGGCCATGAAGTCTTTAGATTACCACCTTACAACTGCGACCTCAACCCCATTGAGTACATCTGGAACCTGGTAAAGGTGAGGGTGTCAGAAAAGAATGTGGAGCAGTTGGAAAGTCGCATTGAAGCTCTGATGTTGGAGGCGTTGGCGTCAATAACTCCAGATGACTGGCGAAAGGAAGTCAACCATGTTAAACGGCTGGAAGAGGAATATTGGAATAAAGATCGAATAACTGACGAGTTATTTGTCATAAATACGGCAGACGACAGTGAATCGGAAACGACAGACACAGAAAGCAGTTCTAATTCGGAAGACATATACATTTTTTTACATATTATCCTGGTTTTATTTATAAGCTGATAGATGTAGGTAGTAATTAAAACATGACTGCTACACGGTGGAATCTGGTTCAATTCCCGCTCGCAAATTAACAGAAATGTAGTTAGAAAAATATAGTATACATGTAAGAAAGATATACGAATAAGTATATTTTTCTTACTTCTACAAAAATTATTTCCTTGAAATTTTTAATAATGAAAGTTTATTTGTCATAATATGGGTGAGTAGGTACACCTACGAAAGAATGTTAAATGCAAAATTAATGTTAGGGTTAAGGGTTTATTTGTATTTTATAATTTTATTACACTCTTTATAAAGAGTGTATGTATAATAAAGTTATAAAATACAAATAAACCCTTAACCCTAATATTAATTTATACATACCTACACTCTTTATAAAGAGTGTAATAAAATTATAAAATATAAATAAACCCTTAACCCTAATATTAATTTTGCATTTAACATTCTTTTGCTAGCTGTCCTTTTGTGCGACAGATGACGTCACAACGCTGTTATTGTGACAAGGTTCCATCGCAATATCATCGTGCGGGGCTTATAAGATCCTGCCGCTCACTCGCCGCCGCCGCCGCCGCCCCACTGCCCGCAAGATTCGAGACAGAGGCCTTACATTATGTACGTAGGTAGTTGGGCAGATACATTTTTCGATCATATGAAGCAATAACCTTCAAAATCATTCAATTGTTATTGTAGGTGCGTTACACAATTAGGGAGCGGACGTTAATTAGCTACTAGCCCGAAACGTGTGCCATATTACGACGGTCCATTATGGTTCCAGCAGCGTTAGAGAGAGACGGAGCTATAATTGGCCCATACCACCCTTTCTCGCACAAAACGGTACTTTAAGCTACTGTTTCACGACTCTACATAATTTCATAATGTAAACCTCGCTTAATAAAAGATCGTGCGATGAGCAATGAGTCAAGAGATGCGTTTGAACTAATGAGTGATTGAATCATGAGGTAAACAACGATGATGTAGTAAATGATACTTTTCTAAGATAAAGTATCTGATCATACTGTAGCTTGAATCACATATTCTGTTTAGATTATTCTGACCAATTTTATGAAACTTGGAACATTCTCTGTCTATTTGCTGAAAAGTGACCGATTAGCCAGAAAAGGCACAAAATAAGGAAAATTGGAGAAACATGGGGCAGGCCGTTGATTAACAGTGGGATAGACTGACTATGTAAACAAAATAAATACAAGTTACACAGTTAGAACGTATGCGAATCAAACAAAAACCAGGTATTAGACATACATACATATTTTATGACACTTGGTCACTGGACACTTGGACAGAGATAGCCTATACTTTATCATCATCATCATCAGCCCCTACTCGTCCACTGCTGGACATAGGCCTCCTTCATAGCACGCCAACAAGCTCGATCCTGAGCAGTTCTCCGCCAGCCACTACCAGCCACCTTTTTGATGTCGTCGCTCCATCTCGCCCAAGGGCATCCTACGCTACGTTTGCCGAGACGCGGTCTCCACTCGAGGACTCGTTTACCCCAACGATTGTCGGTCCTGCGGCATATGTGACCAGCCCATTGCCACTACAGCTTGCTAATCCTCTCAGCTATGTCGGTGACTCTGGTCCTCTCTCGGATCACCTCATTTCTGATGCGATCCTTCAGAGAGACGCCCAACATAGCCCACTCCATAGCTCGCTGAGCGACTTTATACTTACTTGATAAAATTTAGGGTAGGTAAATTTCGTGTGGGAAAAGTTAAGGTTTTAGTATCAAAAGCAAGGCTGAACGAATGAATTGATGAATGGACTGGATTCTCCATTTTAAACATGGGATACAGTAAACCTTCGACTCAAAATATTTTGCTGTTTTCCGACTTCCAAGCGGACGAAGTCACAGGCAAGACTATAACCATAAGGATTCTTTGATAAGCGAGCTGTGATGTTCCACCAGGTGACAAGCCTGAAGAAAGACTGTCACATGTCCATGTAAAGAAATAAAAGATGTTCACCCATCCCCGGCCCAACCGCGACAAGTGCAGCGAATATCAGGTTAAATTATCTATGACTTTTGGCCTGCATGAGTCGCATACTTAATTGCTAGTCACCATCATCATCAACCTTTTATCGTCCCACTGCTGGGCACAGGTCTCCTCTCATACAGAGAAGTATTGAGCGTAATCACCACACTTGCTCAATGCGGGTTGGCGATTTCAGACTTTACTCTAGGTTTCCTCAAGATGTTTTCCGTCACCTTGTAATCAGTAATTAATTACTAGTGATCATAACTTAATGCTTAATTACATTTAATGGATCTGTCAGGCGACCGTTATTAAAATACTAAACTGCAGAATAACTTCAAAGAACAATTAATATGATATTCCTACATCACCGTGCTCTTTCCCATATTGCATGTCTTAGGCACACGCTATGGGTACATATTAGCATTTTTATTAGAGCCTTCCAGCTGTATTGGGCTATATTTTTCAAGCATAATATCAATGGGGCTTGTATGCGGCATTTTAGCAGTTATGTAAGGGCAATGGTGTTCTTGTATAGGTGAGTATACACTGGAGCATTTCCTCGTTATGTAAAAAGTTTAAAAAAATGGTACAATACAGACAAAAGGGCAATTTCCAAAAGCATTTCCATGCGATGTTACCTTCCTGCGAATACTCGCGCTGCGCTCAAGGTAATGCTCACAGCGAATGAATATTTACGTGTAAGCTTTGTTTCTACTTTAGGTTCATTGTTGATGATTGTGCTTTCTTCATCACTCGTGCCTTTGCTCTCTAAAATATTACTCCAATACGCTTGTTGGTTTTTAAAACCAGGTTACATAACAAAACATCAAGCGTCGTGTTCGAATTACGGATCATTAAAATTCTAAAATCAATATTATGTTATAAGTAATTCTAGTCTACACTCACTTTTTAAGCCAAAAATATAAAAGCCTTCGTTGCGTGTAAACTTAAACATATGTAGCTACAGGAAAACAAATGTCTTCCGGCGGTCCGAAAAAGATATTATATAATTATGTGGAGTCGGATTTAATCAAATTAACGATACTATCCAAAAGTTGGATAATAGCATCCTTCTATTTGATAAGGAATCAATTTAAATATCCACGTGACTTTTTGCCATCACGTAAGAAGTTAAAGAGCAGGTTCATGTACCAACCCGCACTGGGCTAGCATGGTAAATTATGGCCCACTCCCTCTCACCGAGAGAAAGCATGTGTTCCAACAGTGGGAACATTATAGACTGATTATAAAGAAGTTAAATCTGTTCTTCAAGAAGAAGGAAATGAAATCCTTGACAAAATGGGTAGTGGTCAGTCAGGCCATCGCTTCAAGTTAAATACTGGTATTTAGCTGCAACTAGAAGTCGACTCCAACATCTAGGCAGCTGATGGTGAATGGTATCCTCCCTGATTAGCAGATTTATTAACCACGTCTTTCGTGTGGCTTGCTCGGCACGGGAAAGTATTAATCCATTCGGGACAAATCTCCTTCCGACCGTCCATTGTACCGGCCTTAACATAACCTCGAGATTAATAGCAAACTTACTACATTATTAAAAAAGTTTTTTTTACAAAAAAACAACCGACTTCCAAAAACCACTACAAAGTGAAAAATAACTAATTTCGGAAGTCGGTGTCTTTGGTTTTGTATTTTCATTTTTTGAGACCGACTTCCGATATTAGTTATTTTTCACTTTGTAGTGGTTTTTGGAAGTCGGTTGTTTTTTTGTAAAAAAGTTTTTATTTTACACACTTTTTAGTTATTGTTAAAAGTACTATTCAGTTGCATTCAGACTGGAAGCTGACGCAAATATAGTTGGGAAACGACGTAATTTTGTTTACTTTAATTTTTACCCGTAAGCCTATGGTCTTCATCATCAAATTTACTGCAGACCATTATTTTAACCCAATGGGTGCAAAGGTCTCATCAATATAAATGAATTGAGTCCAAATACAAGGTAGCTAACTGACCTTTGTCATCATCATCAGCTCCCTAATGACAGTCACCACCCATCTAGGTGTAAGGTTCTTGTCAATACAAATTATTCAAGCACAAACACAAGGTAGCTGCTGTGAATTGTTGAGGAGTTCCTTCGACTGTCTCCCGGCTCCATCATCACATCTACTCCAGACCTTTATTAAATTGTAGTGCTTTAAAATACTTAATGAAAATGCTAAGAAATGCACTAGTCGCCCCTGCAATTTTTGAAAGTTTCCCTTGTTTTCTCTGGTCTTCCACCATCAAACCCTGATATCCTTATCATGGGACCACCTTGGGAACGTCTGCTTTCCAGCAGAAAAAGAATTATCAAAATCGGTTTATAAACTACGAAGTTATGCGCGAACAAACATAAAAAAGAGGAGGAGGAGGAGGTTAAAAAACTTTTTTACAAAAAAACAACCGACTTCCAAAAACCACTACAAATTGAAAAATAACTAATTTCGGAAGTCGGGTGTCTTTGGTTTTGTATATTCATTTTTGACACCGACTTCCGAAATTAGTTATTTTTCACTTTGTAGTGGTTTTTGGAAGTCGGTTGTTTTTTTGTAAAAAAGTTTTTATTTTACACTTTTTAGTTGTTGAAAGTACTATGTATTCAGTTGCATCCGGTCAGACTGGAAGCTGACGCAAATATAGTTGGGGAAACGACGTAATTTTGTTTAAGTACTTTTATTTTTACCCGTAATTATTCTCTCAACTGCCTATGGTCTTCATCATCAAATTTACTGCAGACCATTATTTTAACCCAATGGGTGCAAAGGTCTCATCAATATAAATGAATTGAGTCCAAATACAAGGTAGCTACTGTAAATCGTTTAGGAGTTCCCTGAACTGACCTTTGTCATCATCATCAGCTCCCTAATGACAGTCACCACCCATCTAGGTGTAAGGTTCTTGTCAATACAAATTATTCAAGCACAAACACAAGGTAGCTGCTGTGAATTGTTGAGGAGTTCCTTCGACTGTCTCCCGGCTCCATCATCAGATCTACTCCAGACCTTTATTAAATTGTAGTGCTTTGAAATACTTAATGAAAATGCTAAGAAATGCACTAGTCGCCTGCAATTTTTGAAAGTTTCCCTTGTTTTCTCTGGTCTTCCACCATCAAACCCTGATATCCTTATCATGGGACCACCTTGGGAACGTCTTCTTTCCAACAGAAAAAGAATTATCAAAATCGGTTCATAAACGACGAAGTTATGCGCGAACAAACATAAAAATAAAAAATAAAAAAAAAAGCATATATACGGTCGAATTGAGTAACCTCCTCTTTTTTGAAGTCGGTTAAAAATAACGTCACTCTAGCATGTTTGATCACCATTTTAAAATACAATGTGAGTATTTAAAAAGCTTTTTACGCCATGCAAGATAACCAAAATGATTAAATTACTATTATTAAAAAATTTCATCAAAGTCAGTTCAGCAACTACATTAGAGCAAAGGTGGCCTAGTGGTATTTGCCGCAACTTACACGTAGGTCGTAGGTTCGAACGCCGTCAGGCGCTTTACTAACTTCGTGAGGAAACCGGCATGTTCTACATAGAGCCAAACTTTCTAAGAAATGTTACATCTACCAACCTGCTATGGGCCCGCGAGCCCACTCCCTCTCACAGGGAGGAGGCCTGTGTTCCAGAAGTGGGCAATGTTCCTACTTCTGGGACAAAGGCCTCCGTCCAGGCTGATTATATCACGTTGTAAGTTGTTGATTCAGCGATTTACTCGTGAGAACGTACAGAGAGACATACTTTCGTCTTACATGAACGTATGTATACAGTAACTTTGTCCCGCATATACACTTACGTTGGTAAAGAATTTATAATGTAATTTCTAAAGAGTTAATTGCCTCATTGTTCTTTGAAGATAAATTGCATAGTTATGTGTTACATTTACCATCTCAAGTCGAAGTAAAAGTTAAACAAATTGTCGTAGTCTTTTTTACATAATATTTGGTCGTCAGACTTTATGCGTTCTGTCTGCGACGCGCGACGTACGCATGCCTGCATTAATTGGTACTTTTATGAAGGGGTGAGAATAACCCTTGAATGGGTAGCCCACGGGCACGAAGGTCTGTTCTTTGTATGGCATTGTTTTGCGCACCATATGCTGGTATTTCAATGTATTTATACATACACTACTTTCCGTCCGCGGCTTCGCCCGCGTGGAATTCGTTTATATCGCGCTTTTTAGATTTCCCTCGGGAATATCAAATTTTTCAATAAAAGGTAGCCATATTGGGATAACAATTAATTACGTAGGTACTGATAAGCTGAGTAGTCAAAAGTTTCAAAGCATAGCTTTTAAAGCGGGCTATGAGCGCGGTGACCGAATCAAGGAATTCCGTAACGAAAATAAAACCTAACACTTGCAATGAGACCGCCCATTGTGTCACTCTATGTCCTTTCTCGGGGTCTAAAGATTGTCTGTGCCAAATTTCATCAAAATCGGTTGAGCGGTTTAAGCGAGAAAGCGTAAGAGACAGACAGACAGAGTAACATTCGCATTTATAATATTAGTATGGACATAACACGGAATTCGTGACAGCATAAAATATATGAAGTTAAAATCTGCAAAATTCCGGTATAACAATGCTGATAAGCCTACCTGCTATCCTCTCGGACGCCTTACGAGTGTACCGGAGTTGTAGACCTTAACTATCACCCAGACAGGCACTATTATCCCCCTTATTCATAAACGCTGCTTAAAGTTAACTAGTGATTAGCGATTGTTTAAACATACATTTTAGACGTTTGCACATCACTTAACTTTAATCATCGTTTATGAATAAACCCCTTAAACTCTGTGGTGTTTATTCATAAAGAGATAATTAAAGTGACGTTAAAAGGTCAAAATTGTATGGTTAAAGAATCGCTAATCACTAGTTAACTTTAAGCAGTGTTTATGATTATGATTAAGGGCGATTTTGTGTAATTTATTTCATCACTGGTCTCAAAACTGTTGAAGGTAAACTTTGTGAGAATCATCATCATCATCATCTCAGCGTTAATCCCAGTCGCATCCGAAGCTTTTTCAGCTTTGGAGTCTGGGGTCCGCTTTCGATATTTTCCGTGAAGCGACAGCCGTCAGACCTCCACAACCCGAAGGCCATATCAAAGCAATGCAATTAGACCAATTGTTGGACTTTTGAGGGCTCCAACAACCCATAACGACTGCCATTAGACGTTCATATGGCAACCGGGACCAACGGCTTAACGTGCTTTCCGAGGCACGACCAGACCAGTGCAAATATTCATATTCATGCATACAAATATGCAAGTTTGTGAGAATACTGGCAAAAATTTGAAGTCATGTGACATCCACTAACCCGCTGGTGGTTTACGCTGCCCACATATCCTCCGCAGTGGAAGCATTATGTGCTGATTATGGTATTCCTACTCTTGTCACAAAGGTATGTGTATATCGAAGACAGGGTCGACAAATGAAACCTAGAGCATTGAAAAAAAAAACCCTGACTTTATATTTAGACTTTGTTTCATTTTTTCTTTGTTATGCCCTCGTGTACTCTATTATATTTAACAGCTCCAACGCCCGTCACTCGTAAATTATATTTCACGAAATACACTTTAAATCGTGCGCGTTTTATAATGAAAATAATCACGTTTGGCAGCAGTGCCGTGGACTGAAGAGGTCATTATAGTACGATAAGAGGTTTTCATAATTTTCTTCTTCAGGACAACAATTATTATTAATTTTATATTAAACTAGCTTTCCGCCCGCGGCTTCGCCCGCATGGTGTTCGGTTATATCGCGTTTCCAAGAGAACTCTTCAAAAGTCCGGAATCAAAACTATCCTATATGTTATTTCTCAACGTCAACTCTATCTTTGTACCAAATTTCAATAAATCAGTTCAGTGGTTTAGACGTGAAAGCGAGACAGACAGACATACAGAGTTACTTTCGCATGTATAATATTAAGTAGGGATGAACGTTTGGAAAATGACCCGCAAAAATACACACAGAACGAATTTCATCAATGAAACTAAATTGGAAAAGTAGCAAGTTTTTTTTTTAAGGACACATATAGGAAATACAAATAGTAAAAAAGATGCGTTTACAATTATTAACAAAGATAAGTTAAAATCAAACAAAAAAAAAAAGACTGTGCGAGACCAAAAGGCTGCTATCTCGACATAAAGCTTCGATATTTAAAAAAAGTCGGCATAATATCCAAATATTATTCAATAGATATTACTGTCCGACCCCGATTACTCTTGAAAGCATTCAAGATGTGCCAAAGATTTAAATATTTAAATTTTTCCTGAGAAACATTTTTTTTTAATAATTATAAACTAGTGCTTGACCGCAAACCCACCTGATGGTAAGCAGAGATGCAATCGTTGATGGTAAAGCGCGCTAGTTTATTAAACCTATTCACTCAAAAAACCGGAGGAAATAGGAAGGAAGACGGCAGTTGAGCGAGGTGATGAAATGATAAACTCAACAACACGACCAACGATGATGCGCCAGAGACGACCAAACTTCCGACACAACAACATTTGGCGTATCGTACCCGGCACACATCGCAACACAACTGCTTAGACCCGTCCTCCGTACGGCTTCAACAGACATCATGCCGGAACACGACGAATCGCTTGGCTGCAAGACTTTTTCTGGTTGGTGGTAACTTCTGCCAGCAGCCGATGTTATAGCCTACTCCTGAGAAACATTTGTAGATACAAAATAAGTATCGAACAAGGGAGGCCAACCAGAAAACACAAGATTCAGGAGATTCAGTGACGACTCCGTCCGAAGTGTAAATATGGCGCACAACGATGGAGTACTCAAGGTACGGCCGAGTAAAGAAGATCTACCCTGCACACCACCGTCCTACTTAGATTTAAACCAATATCAACTGAATTTCAATAACGATTAAGTTGATTTCAGAGTGATTAATAAATACTATTGAAAAAGTTATAAAAATGTTTAAAGTTGTAACGTAAACTCAAAATCAAAAGTCATTTGTTCAAATTAGGCTGAGAGTCAGCACTTTTTGAACGACAATATTACATAAGATAGTCCCCTAAAATGCCTTTCGCCACTTCCTAATACCTTCGCTGGGAAGAATAAGTAGCGGAACAAACTCCACAGCAGCACAGCTGTCTGTTCATTTAAAAAAACACATGACTTTATACAATACTATGTAACTGAACTTACTGAAAACTTTTTTTTTACATTTTATATATAAATGCTAATGTATGCACGCAACAGGAGTTGACGCTACAGAAGGTTCCAAGCTCTTAGCCAATTTCTGGACTTACTATATACATACACATCATTTGTTTGCCATCAACATGCTAAGATAATTTGCGCACGACCCAGGTAATATCATCTTAATAGCATGTAGCAATAATTTGCGCACGACTCAGGTAATATCATCTTAATAGCATGTAGCAATAATTTGCGCACGACCCAGGTAATATCATCTTAATAGCATGTAGCAATAATTTGCGCACGACCCAGGTAATATCATCTTAATAGCATGTAGCAATAATTTGCGCACGACCCAGGTAATATTATCTTAATAGCATGTAGCAATAATATGTGCACGACCCAGGTAATATCATCTCAATAGCATGTAGCAATAATTTGCGCACGACCCAGGTAATATTATCTTAATAGCATGTAGCAATAATATGCGCACGACCCAGGTAATATCATCTTAATAGCATGTAGCAATAATTTGCGCACGACCCAGGTAATATCATCTTAATAGCACGTAACAATAATTTGCGCACGACCTAGGTAATATGATCTCAATAGCATGTAGCAAATACATCTTTCAAGAGTGTTTTCACATTCGAGTTAGTTTCTATTAGAACAGTTGGTCAGCGATTGAATCACTGCGGCCTTGTGTTTACTCTGGTGCATAATTCACCTTATAACATTTATAATGATCTTAATATACGTGTAGTCTTGTTGCCATTTTTAGATCATTTTTTAGGATAAACTAAAATTTCCCGATTGGATTTCCAAAAAAATTGAATAGAATTTTTCTGGAGTAGCCCAGAACCTGAATTCGTATCCAGGTGATAGCATTAAAATCGTCCTCTTTTACATGATAATTGATGAAACGATGCTGCGCCAGAGGATGATCTGGAGACCCTCCACGACCAAACTCCCGACACATCATTAGGCACATCGTACCCGGCACACATCGCAACACAACTGCTCAGACCCGTCCTCTGTACGGCTTCACCAGACATCATGCCGGAACACGACGAATCGTTTGGCGGCAAGACTTTGTCTGGTGGGTGGTAACTTATGCCGGCGGCTGATGTTGTTGACTACCACCGAGAACCTAACTCTTCTATCTAACTCTTTGATTAATACAAGCATGATGATATTATGTAATATATCTTCAAATGATTCTCCCATGTATTTTTATTCTACAAAGGCAGAGTGCAAAAGGAGGGTTATATTTAATTGCAATTGTTATTCAGAAAGAAAATGTACAAAAAAGTACATAATTGGCACATTTAAAAAGTTTAAATATTTAAATGTGTAACCAAATTATACCCATGTATAAAGTATGAAGTTAAAAAGTTGCTATTGAATAAGACGAAATTATACGACCCATAATACATAACGTAAACATTAAGTTGATATGACATCATTCATGAATGAGTTATCCGTTCGCAAATCTATTCAAAGTAATTCTGAGAATTCACACAAGACTTATAAAGAAACACGGCATTTTCGTCCCTTTTGAATGAAAATGAGAAATTCCTGGAGGAAAACAACGTCTATCAGAAAGAATGCAATGAATGTATTGAAAAGGTGTTCGTAAAAGACGAAAGGGATTGGACTGGATATCATTCCCTTGAGGGTTGAAAGGGTCAGTGTATGTTTCCCGTGCAAAACCAATTCGATTGCTTCGTGCTATTTCACACGTGCCAACTGCTAGCAGACGAAGAAAAGTAGTTCCTGTAGAGATTAAGATCTGCTTTTATTGTAGCATGCAACCTCAACTAATCAACACATCATCATTATCTTGGCGTTAATCCCAGTCGCATCCGAAGCATTTTCAATTTTGGAGTCTGGGGTCCGCTTTACCAGGCTAACTGCTAATTTTGGCTAAACTTCGATATTTTCCGTGAAGCGACTGCCGTCTGACCTCCACAACCCGAAGGCGATATCTAAGCATTGCAGTAAGACCAATTGTTAGACTTTTGAGGGCTCCAACAACCCGTAACGACTGCCACTAGATGTTCGTATGGCAACCGGGACCAACGGCTTAACGTGCTTTCCGAGGCACGACCAGACCAGTGCAAACATTCATATTCATGCATACAAACATTTGCACTGTGCGGGGATCGAACCCGCGTCTCCTTGCGCAACGGCCGCGTACGCCACGGAGGCTGTCCATCATTTTCATAGAGGTTTTATCACGAAGTATTAAGCTGTAATGTAGTTTTGTCGGGGGTTTGGTCGAATGTGAAATTTTATTACCTTCCAGAATTGTCAAACTGTAGATAAATGGAATGTCGATCTTTTTGACTAAGGCAGGCCTCTGTCTCGACCAAAAAGTATTAGAGTGAACCTATGCTATTGTTACGAATGGACCTTATGTCGATGGCATAAGGTTCAATATCGCGTGACATGCAGTGTGTCACTTTTAAGTATTATTTCTCCAGATCTAGACATTTTCCAGGCACAATGTAAAAACGCATTACTAGACTTAGGATGGCCTATCGAACGGTACAGGTCTCAACAGTTTTGTCAACAAAGTGTCGACATCGAAATTTCTAGAAACCCGTTTCCGGGAATTACCGTAGGTACTTCCGAGTGACCTCGAAGTTATGTGCTATTATTATTACGTCTGGAGGAATCTGGAATGTTCGATCAGCTGGGCTATATAAGGCGCCGCGACGCCAGCGCACAGTCAGTCTACACTCGACTAGCGATACGAAAACAGCGACAGTTAAGAAGCAATCTTAAAGAAGACCTACTGCGACAATTATAACGAGAACTGTAAGTACTACGTGAAGAAACATCTGTAGCGTTATTGTGTGTTTACAACACGGACTTCGTGGACGTAAGAGAAGACTTCGGTACGACATCAGCTACGTTCTACTTGTCATTGCCTACAATCGACTGTACCTTCGTTGCCAATAAACTTCGTAACCCTTAACCGGCGTTTAAGTACCCCTAGCCCGCAACAATTGGTGTCAGAAGCGGCATGCCGGTCACGCCAAGGGAAGACGAAAGAGTTCGCACGCGACGACAAGCAGCGATGGATTTGGCGCGTCAAGAGGAAGAATCGCTTGGTGTCCCTGCACCCGTAGAAGATGCGGCCGTCGTAACACCGACGAATGTGAGTGCCCCTAGTACCAGCACTATTCCCGGAAGCAGCGGATCCGATTTATCGGTGTTACTGGCTCACTTGACGGCGCAAATAAAGTTGAGTATAGCAGAATCCCAGGCGCAAATAAAAGGCATAGTAGCAGAATCACAGGCAAAATCCCAGGCAGAAATCCAGGCACAAATACAACAATCCCAGGCAAAATCCCAGGCAGAAATCCAGGCAAAAATAGATAGATCCCAGGCAGAAACCCAGGCACAAATAAAACAATCCCAGGCAGCAACCCAGTCACAAATAAAGGAATCCCAGCAACTGGTATTACAATTAAATGAAAAGTGGAAAAAGACCAAAGAAGAGGTCAATGAACTTAGAATTAAAACAGCTCAACAAGATGCCCGTCTGAACCAGCAAGACACGCGCATAGACAAACAAGATACACGTATGGACCAGCAAGATACGCGCATAGACAAACAAGATGCGCGTATGGAGAAATTAAACAGTACCATCATGGAGTTTGGGAAGGAAGTAGAATTTTTACATGAGAAGGTACAAAAAGGAGTTATTAAAGGTGTGGTACCGGTACCCAGTGCTTTGCCGACTTTCAAGGTACCTCATTTTGACGGGACAACGTCATGGGTGGCCTTCCGTCTACAGTTTGAAAAGGTCGCAAAAGGCAACAATTGGGACGACGATCAAGCTCTAACAGCCCTTATGCTTGCTTTGCGTGGTGATGCCGTACGAATCCTCGAGAATATTTCCGGCGATTGCAATACCCTAGCCTGTCTGTTAGAAGCATTGGAGACTAGATATGGAGAGAAACACCTGGAACACGTCTACAGGGCTCAACTCCGCGAACGCACACAGAAGAGCAGCGAGGGTTTGCAACAATGGGCCACGGAAATAGAACGTATGGTTCGGAAGGCGTATGCATCAACACCGGGATTGATTGGCGCTACTACTCTGCGATTCTTTACTGATGGGATTCGAGATGCTGAAGTCAGGGCTGCTGTACGTCTGGGTCACCATCAGACCCTGAAGGCAGCTTTGACGCATGCTCTGGAGGTGGAAGCAGTACGTCAAGATGTCCCACAACACGACCGTATTCGAGAAGTGACCGCACAAATAAAAGCCCGACGAGGACCAGCTTGCTATGAGTGCGGCGAAAAGGGGCACATTCGAATTGATTGTCCCAGGAAGGCTAAGGGAAGAACTTCTTGGTCACGTGAGGAGGCCGCGGTGATGGCGTGGCGCAAGCGCGACGCAAAGGTCGAGCCCGAGCGCCCGTGCGAGCGCGTCGAGTGGCGCGAGCGGAGCAATCGGAGCAAGCGCCGCGAGCGACCCGCTGAACGAGAGCGGGAATGCGTCAAGGACCGGGAACACGAACGTTCCGGAAAGCGAGAGCAAGAGCGAGAGCGCTCGCGCGGAATGTCGTGGAATGAGGCAGACGCAAAGCGGGACAAGGAAGTCAAGGAAGAGGCGCGTAAGAAGAAGCGCCTCGAGAAAAAGGCAAGGCAGAAGGACCGCCGCCGCCAGATAACTTCAGGGAGTAAGGAACGAGGTGAAGAAAGCAAACAGGAAAAGACAGAGAACGTGCGGACTATCCAAGTGAATGCTTTGGATGAAGACTGGGATAATCAATCATTGAAAGACGCACAAAAGGAAGACAGTGACCTGAAGGCAGTAATCGAGTGGAAGCAACGTGGCCAGAGGCCCGCTTGGAGTGAAATATCAGCGCTTAGCCCAACAGTAAAAAGTTACTGGGCTCAATGGGACAGCCTGATAATTGATAATGGAGTTCTCAAGAGGAAATGGGAATCACCCAGTGGACAGGAGGTCACCTTACAGATAGTTGTCCCCTGCGATAAAGTCGCGTCAGTGCTACGACAGGTGCACGACGGAGTATCCGGAGGACATCTTGGAGCAAAGAAAACCCTGGAAAAGGTGAGAAAAAGATTCTATTGGGTGCATTGCCGCGAAGACGTAGAGGACTGGTGTAGAAAATGTGTAGCCTGCTCCTCAGTAAAGGGACCGCAAACGAGGGCCAGAGGTCGGCTGAAAGTGTATAATATTGGTGCACCGTGGGAAAGAGTTGCTGTCGATATAGCTGGGCCATTTCCTGTTACTGAAGAAGGGAATAGGTATATCATCGTCATGCAAGACTATTTCAGCAAATGGCCAGAAGCTTTTGCAGTACCTAACCAAGAAGCTCATACAGTCGCCAAAAAGCTAGTTCACGAGGTGTTCTGTCGATTTGGTGTTCCCTTGGAGTTACACTCTGACCAGGGTAGAAACTTTGAGTCTTCACTATTTCAAGAGGTTTGCCAACTACTCGGGATACATAAGACTCGTACAACACCATATCACCCTCAGTCAGATGGAATGGTCGAAAGATTCAACCAGACGCTAGAGAATCATTTGGCAAAAGTAGTGGAAGAACACCAGAGGGATTGGGACCAATACATTCCACTCTTCTTAATGTCATACCGCTCTGCAACACATGATAGCACAAATTGCACACCGGCAAAAGTCAACTTCGGCCGAGAAATTAGACTACCCCTAGATGCACTAACCGGAACACCTCCCGATACTCCTATCCTAGCCGTCGACTATGTGGCCGACCTACGGCGTAAATTAGATGGAATACATGAGCTAGTGAGAGAGAATGGCCTGAAAACCAGTGAGAAAATGAAAATCCGATACGACCGCAAAGCTAACGTGCCCGGATTTGAAGAGGGAACTTTGGTATGGTTACATAATCCCATAAGGAGAAAAGGAAAGAGTCCGAAATTTCAAGCCAAATGGGAGGGTCCGTACACGATAGTAACCAGGATAAACGACGTCACCTACAGGATTAAGAAAGGGCCTAGAGGGAAGCTAAAGATCGTACACGTAGACCGCCTAGCTCGCTATTATGGATCAAATCATGCTCGGGACGAGCATGACTAAGAAGGGGGCAATGTTACGAATGGACCTTATGTCGATGGCATAAGGTTCAATATCGCGTGACATGCAGTGTGTCACTTTTAAGTATTATTTCTCCAGATCTAGACATTTTCCAGGCATAATGTAAAAACGCATTACTAGACTTAGGATGGCCTATCGAACGGTACAGGTCTCAACAGTTTTGTCAACAAAGTGTCGACATCGAAATTTCTAGAAACCTGTTTCCGGGAATTACCGTAGGTACTTCCGAGTGACCTCGAAGTTATGTGCTATTATTATTACGTCTAGAGGAATCTGGAATGTTCGATCAGCTGGGCTATATAAGGCGCCGCGACGCCAGCGCACAGTCAGTCTACACTCGACTAGCGATACGAAAACAGCGACAGTTAAGAAGCAATCTTAGAGAAGACCTACTGCGACAATTATAACGAGAACTGTAAGTACTACGTGAAGAAACATCTGTAGCGTTATTGTGTGTTTACAACACGGACTTCGTGGACGTAAGAGAAGACTTCGGTACGACATCAGCTACGTTCTACTTGTCATTGCCTACAATCGACTGTACCTTCGTTGCCAATAAACTTCGTAACCCTTAACCGGCGTTTAAGTACCCCTAGCCCGTAACACTATGGAAGGAGTAACACATATTAAATAGACAGTGGATGCAAACTCATAACAATACTCCAGACTGTGAAATGTATGACTGATTAGTTTCGTCATTTCGTGTAAACAGCCTTGGCCAATTGGTTTTAAATGCGTCTAAGGTCCGCCGGATACCCAAATCATATAGGTCAATTGAGTTCTGAACTTTCTATAAACTAAAACATTAAGACCAATTCCCGTATGAACAAATTTAAAATCTAGACGCAAACTCATGTCATGACAATCAATCTGAAAACTAGTCAATAATATGTATAATTAGAGTTATTTTTGTAAGATTGAGACTGAGATAAGACTCTGGGCGTTCTTATAATCGGAATAAATAAGACATCCATCACCTCACATCAGGTTCAGTTAAAAACCAGCGTCAGGCACTATATTTGAGCCAAATTCTATAAAGAATAGAGGTAAACAAACCGTTGCCAGGCAACGGGTAGTTTACGCCCAAAAGACAGATGTTAACAACCTTTTCTACATAGATGATTTTCATAAAAGTAATAATCCTACTTCCTACTAATCTAAACAGTTTATGTTTAGATATTTATGATTTGCATAGAACACTTAACCGATTTGAATGAAACACATATGTAAGCTAACTTCTTAATAGGTAAAATTTTTTGATACATAAGTACATATTACCTATAGGTATTATAATTAGTCCATGCTTGAAAGTATTACAATGCATGTGTTATGTAGTTGATTAGAATGTAATTAAAATACGCAAAATTGTAGGTATTAACAAACGCCTCAACTTTATTCATTGGTTGAATTCCACAAAATGTGTTTAATACCTGAATTTCATCCATCTTTCTTTTTTTGTAGGGCTATCACGTAAAATTAATGTCGAATTTTTATTGGTTTTTCGAAATACCATGTTATTATGCATGTTATTTTAGTGATTCTATTGAAATATGTTACAATATTAATCGTTAATAAATAGCTAGCATGTAAAAGTCGATAGTCATGTAAATAACAGGAGATTTGTAAAACGTGAGTTGTGATAACCCTAAATTGGTTTGTTTACCTCTATTCTTTACGGAGCTATGCGAGGGTATAGTTAGCTGTCATTTTTGCTAAACTGGGCCTTTTTGGTGCAGCCGCGACGGCACACTTTACTGCTATTTTTTACATCGGGGTTTTTACTTTTGATTTTTAATTGTTGCTACCTGAATATGAATATATGTTTATTTTAGTTAGTATTGTGTGTCTTTTAGTCAGTGCTGAATAAATGTCTTTGAATGCTGAATAATTTTCTTCCTATTTATTACGAGACTTGGTCTCATAATTATAGAAAGTAAGAAGGCCCAATTTTAAATTTTTTTTTTGCAAGTAGAACGTACAAATCCCCTTCAAAAGATCACCATGTAGAGTCTAGTCGTAATAAACGAAGTGATATATGTGATATCTAGCAAGTTTTTGTGTGCAAATAGGCACCGTTCAGAATTAGATACAACCATTATTTTCATAGCCTCTTCACATTCACTTCTGTCCATTTAATGCCAGTGTTTCTGAACACGATCAGCACATGTAAAAGTCTCAAGAGCAGTCAGTGTCATCATTGGTCACCATCATCATTATTGCGGAATATAAAGTCTAAATTTTGCACCAAAAATGTTAATCCAACTTTAAATTCATTTTAATCCTCCTTTCTACGCTCCATCTCATTATCAGTCAAACAAACGAAGATTACCTTAATACCAAGTTTTTAACATGTTAGCTTCATTATAATGAAGTTATCTATAGCTATTTTATAGCCGTCAGTCTTCGTGTATTCATTTAAAAAGAGCCTCAACCAAAGACGACACTTAAGCACGTTCGGGAGAAGCCTGGGTCTTCGCTGACAGGGTAATTTTTAACTACGGCATGAGCTATTTCTCATTAAATAATTCCTCGAGTTGGCACGAGGGAGGAACAGGCAAAATTTGGGAAGTTTAAAAGTAGCACATATGACTGCAAAATTGTATGGAAAAAGATGAAAAAAGGATAATGTTGTGAGGAAAATTTTGAGTGAAAATGTGGTCGCACCATGTAAAATAGGTATTCAGATGTATCCGGTTAAATTGGAAGCCACCCCAAATAATTTGGCTAGGGCTAATAAACGCTAAGCAGATACCCTACGTGGCGTAGCTGTAGCGAACGCGGCCGCTGCGCAAGGAGGCGCAGGTTCGATCCCCGCGCAGTACAAATATTTGTATGCATGAATATGAATATTTGCACTGGTCAGGTCGTGCCTCGGAAAGCACGTTAAGCCGTTGGTCCCGTTTGCCATACGAATATGTAATGGCAGTCGGACGGAAAATATCGAAGTTTAGCCAAATGAGCAGTTAAGACTGGTAAAGCGGACACCAGACTCCAAAGCTGAAAAAGCTTCGGATGCGACTGGGATTAACGCTGAGATGATGATGATGAGTAAACGCTAGGCAGATAAATGTGGTTGTACGCAAAAAAATACCAGAGAAAGTATATAGGGACTGGGTGAACAATGTAATAGCTGGAATAGGGGTGCATTACCACTTTTGAACTTTATTGCAATAACAATGAAGGTCAAAAGTGGTACTCCACTTTTGACCCTTACTGTAAATTAGGATAAATAAGAAGCATAAGCATGAAGCCGTATGGAGGACGGGTGAGCAGCTGTTTCGCCAAATGTTGTTGTGTCGGGAGATTGGTCGTGGACGGTCTCCAGATCAATCTCCCTCTGGCGCAGTAGGTATCGTTGGTCGTGTTTAACCTCGCATAACCTCGCTCAACTGCCATCTTCCTTTTTAATTACTCAGTTTTTTGAGTGAATAGTCTCTTAATAAACTAACTCGCTTTACCATCAACGATCGCATCACTGGCATCACTGCTTACCATCAGGCGGGATTGCAATCAAACACCAGCTTTTATAATTATAAAAAAAAAATATTTATGATAGGTCTATTACTGAATCCTTAGTTATAGTTTCTTGCAACTAATAATAACTCGCATTTGAGAACTGCATAATTACGCCTGGAAATATAATAATGCTGTTGACGACGACGGTACGGGTACACACTTTTGTAGAAGTAACCCACACTTCATAACTTCCAGATTTGTGCAGACGACAGTCACATCAAGCTACTACAATCTGTCAGTTTTTTGTCAGATTCGGGTTTTCGAGATAAATCTCGAAAAGAATAAGGCTCAAGGTTGATTGGGAATATTTGACAGATTCGGGTAGTTAGCAGTCCTTGACCTGCTGTCGTCCGTAGGTACTATTAGTTATTGTATTGCTAATAGTACGAACCTGGGATTGGTTGGGAGTTATGAAGTGTGCGATGGGTTTTTTGCGTGAATGTGACGCATACTTTTTCCTAATTTTTTTTTTTTTTTGAGTTTGAGTTCTCTGCGTCGTGTTTACCAAAATATTTTATAACGAATTTTCTTTCTTTCTTTGTCATTGTAGTTTACTACCATCGAGAATTTATTTCGCATGTTAGTTGCAAATGTCTTTAGTAATCGTAACGTACATTAGTTAGGAGTTTGCATGTAAGTTAGCTATTGAGATTGAATTGCTGTCTACATGCAAGCTTGAATTTAAGCCACTATATTATGGAAACAAGCATCTACAACGTTATTTTTTATATACAATATGTAAAGAAAACCCTGTCCGATCGGTGAAGGTATTGTTAGGTATCGATAACCGATTCTACTAATGGGAACAAAGCCGGCCAACTTAAAAAAAAATCCCCTTTTCAATTATTTCTCAAAAAGAGCTAATTAATACATGTGCGGTAAGCAACCCTACTGCGGGGGCGGGGGGCAGGGCACGAGGCGCGTGGTCGCGTCGCGATTCGCTCATAATAATACCGGTGTTGTCACTTTTTTTTAAATTACCAAATTTCGGGGAAATTTGAATTAATTCCCGGGAAAAAAGGATTATTTCAAAATTCATTAGTATTGTTACTATGATGATTATGTAAAATTTTATATTACATTTGGTCAAGTGTTTACCTAACCTTTACTATCCTTACGGGTCGGACAGGGTTTTCTTAACATATTGTATATGCGAAACCCGAAACACGTGTCCAGTATTTTTATGTAAAGAATTTATGTACAAAATTTCAAAAAGCTATCATGAAAAATCACAAAGTTATGAGCTTGTTATCTGGTTGTCCCTACAAAAATATCAGCAACGCGCCGAAGCCTACGCCTGTAGCAGGGGCGCGGCGGTGGCTCTAGGACACTATGATCTGGACAATCTCACGGAGGTTTATAGATGTTAGAGACATTCAATGTACAGACGACAGCACATCAAGCTACTACTACAATCTGTCAGATTTCTTTATTAGATTTTCAACTTGATCTCCAAAACATTAAGGCTCAAGGTTGATTGGAAATGTTTGAAAGTTTGGAGTAGCTTGACCTGCTATCTTCCGCACGCATATCTCCGTTATTTGAAAGAGGCTCGGTGAAACCTAACTAGGTAGGATGGGTATTATTCATAATAGCTACAAATTCAACATTATTTTTGTCACACCACAATATCACAGAAAATAAAAAGATGACATTGACCAAAAATCGGCACTATCAGTTGAACAATAAAATATCAAACTCATTGACAAGGTCGCTAAACCTGACGCGATTGGTGTCCGGCGCGGGAATCGAACCGAAACACCTGTGTGACTCACGTCACACTGACTCATCTGTTTGAACTTAGCTGTGGTGAGTATTTCGTAATGCCATGAAAACATAAAACTTGAAATTATATATACGATTCTCTCGAATGTAGACGTTTCTACGGCGCAGCCGCCGTTTTTATGGTTCTTTCAAAAATGGCGTAGAAAAATCTACGAAAGCCACCTTTTTATGTATAGAGAAACTAAACAGGCCAGTTCGATCACTGGGCTCTCTAAGCCACCGCCCAGAGGTTCGAACCGAACGAATTGGATTGGAAGAACATTTTACATAAATTCATGACGGCCTTTTAAGGACACAACCTGCAGTAATGATGTACACGGGCAAGAAGCGCAGTTTATTATTTATTTAAACCTTTCCACACACTAGGAATTTCCCCTGTATCGTGGGTGCGTTTACAAACATATAAACTCACATACACAAACAACCAGAACCAGAACAACTACTTGAACATACAAATATTTGTTCCGTACGGGAATCGGACCCGCGCGGCCGCGGCTCGCAGCGCTGCAGTCAAACATTTAAACCACTACGCCAACCGTGCCGAGAAAGCCATAGGTGTGTAGTTAGTCCGGAAACTAACGCGAGAGGCTTTTTCCTAGTAGTTTTATCATCCGCCTAGCTTTAGACGGCTATGTTGGGATCGGTTTCAACTCTAATAGGATGCAGCCAATCTGACCTCCACAAGCCATTTACTGGATAATACGAAACCTTTTGATATAGTAGTGTAATTACTTAATAGAAACAATAAAATGCTTGGTTTTAGATATACCAATCAAGCATTTTCGAGGTTACTAAGATGCTACTGCGTGTTATTTTCGGAAATTTCTAGCCATATTTTACTTGAAGAGCTGCGCCTGCGCGCGCCGAGTGGGTACGTAAGTGCATGTCGTCGCCCCAGCCTTTTGGATGTCCCCACGGCTAGGACTAACCTACTAAAGTTTGCCCCTATGTCTCGAGCTGTACGTCTGATTAATGTGATTGCGCGTACGGAAGACTTGTTTGGCCAAAAACTTCCTAAGTTCTTACAAGCAGCACATAACCTAATAGAACAAGGTATAGACTTATAGGAAATAATAATTAATGATGTAGGTATTGTTCCTGTTTATTATAGTCTAAGTATATAATGTAAATATATGATAAATGTTTCTTATTCTGACTTTATGTATGTAATGTTTTTTTTTTTTTTCTTTGTATAATTTGTTCTTACTTATAGCACTGAATTGGAATGTTCTGTAATAGTGCTATAATTGTATGTTTCTAAATAAATAAATAAATAACATCTCATGAATGCGATTTTAACAGTTTTATTACTTAACTACACACTATCATACACAGTTCAAGGGCGATAAAAACAACCAGTTTTGCGTCTTTACTTTATCTTTTATTCTAATAAACTTAATTTTAAGTAGCATAAATTAATCACCATTGATTTTTAATTATTATAGGTTAATTCTGAAAGTTTTATGCAGCAATGGTGATTGGCGATTAAAATTACAATTTGCAGTGCCCTTGCAAGGTACATGTTATAACACTGCCATGAAAATTTAATGCATGTTTACTAACCAGTGTTTTCATTCATTCATTCATTTCAGCCGAAAGACGTCCACTGCTGGAAATAAGCCTCCCCCAAGGTTCTCCACGACGACCGGTCCTGCGCCTACCGCATCCAGCGGTTTACCGCGTCGACCTTCACCAGGTCGTCGGTCCACCTTGTCGGGGGTCTACCCACGCTGCGTCTTCCGGTGCGTGGTCGAGAGAACCCGTCGGCCCCATGGGGTATCGGTCCTACGGGCAATGTGCCCAGCCCACTGCCACTTTAGTGTTGCAATTCTTCGGCCTATGTCGGTTACTCTCGTTCCACTGCGGATCTACTCATGCCTGATGCGATCGCGCAGTGAAACCCCAAGCATGGCCCTCTCCACTGCCCTTTGAGTGACTTTAAGCCTTCTATATACAATAAGGCCCATTGTTAGCGACCACGTCTCAGTTCCATAAGTCATCATTGGCAACACACACTGGTCGAAGACTTATGTCTTGAGACACTGAGAAGATTCTACGTAGCTTCCCGAAAGCAGCCCAGCCGAGTTGGATTCAACGATTGACCACTTTCTCGATTTTGGACCTAGCTAACTGGATACTTTGTCCCAGGTACACGTAACTGTCAACAAATTCGAGAACGGAGTTTCTAATCTTTATAGGAGTCAGTACAACATGGGCATTAGACATGACTTTCGTCTTGTCCATGTTCATTTTAAGACCGACTCGCTCGGAGGCTCTACTGAGGTCTGAGGCCTCGTCTGAGGTTATACAGAAGTCCGAGGAGTATAACCTACCCCTTTGCTTGGCGTTTGTGGACTACGAAAAAGCCTTTGATTCGATCGAGACCGGGGCTGTACTGCAGTCTCTCCAGCGGTGCCAAGGAGACTATCGGTATATTGAAGCACTGAAGGTTTTGTACGAAAACGCCGCCATGTCAGTCCGAATACAGCAATCCTCTGCAGCGTAGTGTCAGACAGGGAGATGTTATCTCCCCGAAACTGTTCACCGCTGCATTGGAGGATGCCTTCAAGGTTCTGGACTGGAAAGGACTGGGCATCAACATCAATGGCGAGTACAATACACACCTTCGGTTTGCTGATGATATCGTAGTCATGTGAGTACAATGCTCGATGACCAGTGTTTTAGTAGTGGCAAATAAATAAATAGATGAGGTCACTGGCTCCTGAAGTTCAGGTAGGTACTCTAATCTGGCTCACGAGTCAGGAACTAACACTGTTCTGTAACCGGCTTTTATGGCACTTAATAAATTTATTCATTTATCTTTTTCCAGAACAGTAATCGTCATCTTCCACAGCCCAAATGCACAGCTGGGCATAAGCTGTTTCCAAACTCCTGTGCCAGCAGAACTTCTCAAACATTTTCTTCATAATACAATGTATCAACAAGACCTTCCTAAAGACTTATGGCCATCTGAATATTGATTAAGATACAGATTAAAACTATTGGTGCCAACAAAACGTATTTGGCAAAACTACAGTAGGTCAGACCTTGTGACATGCACAACATTCTATTGTACCGGTATGCAACTACATTGCTATTATTTTACTTAATAGTTTTGTCAATCGAACTTCGGTCTTTGCAACCAATCTCAGGAGAGACTAGCCATCGGCTCGGGAGATAGTTACACATGACACAGGCACTATCACATTTTCCTCACTTTCTTAGTTATTGGATGATAATCCCATGTGAAGGTAGTCTATAATCACGTCTTTTTCTAGTAAATATTTAAAATATCTTGATTGTTTTTTAATAGGTAAGTACGAAGTAGCATTCAAGCATAACATTAATCTTATTTTATGTTCCTAGCAATGGCGCATGAGAATGAAATCCTAATTATTAACAAACAAGATAGTTTTTTTTTTTACATTTTCATGCTGAAACTAACTAGTATGTTTATAATTTAATGAGCAAAATGAAATCTAAAGTCTTATTATTAAATTAGGTAAGTGAATTAAGCTGTGTTTTAATATAGCCAAGATGGGGAAATAAATTTCAATGGCAAATATTCAGATTTCTAAGAAAAGTAACTATAAACAATTAATGTGATTGTTTTATGCTAGGCAGGCTTGCACTAGCTGGAAAATGAAGAATGCTTGTCAAGAAAAACCAGCAGTGTGATTCTGTAACCATCTAACTGCAACAACGTATCTAAGCTCCAAAACCCAAGCACAGACCCCTATACTAACTAAACTAATACTAAACACAATAGACTTCACCCAAATAAAAAACTTTTTTACAAAAAAACAACCGACGTCCAAAAACAACTACAAAGTGAAAAATAACTAATTTCGGAAGTCGGTGTCTTTGGTTTTGTATATTCGTTTTTTGACACCGACTTCCGAAATTAGTTATTTTTAACCGACTTCAAAAAGGAGGAGGTTACTCAATTCGACCGTATATATGCTTTTTTTTTTTTTTATGTTTGTTCGCGCATAACTTCGTCGTTTATGAACCGATCTTGATAATTCTTTTTCTGTTGGAAAGAAGACGTTCCCAAGGTGGTCACATGTTAAGGATATCAGGATTTGATGGTGGAAGATCAGAGAAAACAAGGGAAACTTTCAAAAATTGCAGGGGCGACTTGTGCATTTCTTAGCATTTTCATTAAATATTTTAAAGCACTACAATTTAATAAAGGTCTGGAGTAGATCTGATGATGGAGCCAGGAGACAGTCGAAGGAACTCCTCAACAATTCACAGCAGCTACATTGTGTTTGGGCTCGATTAATTTGTCGATTCGAATCGATTGATAAGAACTTTACACCTAGATGGGTTGTGACTGTCATAAGAGCTCTGATGATGAAGACAAAGGCCAGTTCAGGGAACTCCTCAACGGTTTACAGTAGCTACTTTGTGGTTAGACTTCATTCATTTATATTGATGAGACCTTTGCACCCATTGGGTTAAAATAATGGTCTGCAGTAAATTTCATGACGAAGACCATAGGCAGTTGAGGGAATACTTACGGGTAAAAATTAAAGTAAACAAAATTACGTCGTTTCCCAACTATATTTGCGTCAGCTTCTAGTCTGACCGGATGCAACTGAATACATAGTACTTTTAACAACTAAAAATTGTAAAATAAAAACTGTCAAAAAACGAATATACAAAACCAAAGACACCGACTTCCGAAATTAGTTATTTTTCACTTTGTAGTGGTTTTTGGAAGTCGGTTGTTTTTTTGTAAAAAAGTTTTTTTCACTTTGTAGTTGTTTTTGGAAGTCAGTTGTTTTTTTGTAAAAAAGTTTTTATTTTACACTTTTTAGTTGTTAAAAAGTATTCAGTTGCATCCGGTCAGTCTGGAAGCTGACGCAAATATAGTTGGGAAACGACGTAATTTTGTTTACTTTAATGTTTACCCGTAAATATTCCCTCAACTGCCTAGATGGTCTTCATCATCAAATTTACTGCGGATTTTAACCCAATGGGTACAAAGGTCTCATCATTATAAAGGAATGAAGTCCAACCACAAAGTAGCTACTGTAAACCATTGAGGAGTTCCCGGAACTGGCCTTTGTCTTCAACATCAGCGCTCTTATGACAGTCACAACTCATCTAGGTGTAAAGTTCTTATCAATACAAATTAATCGAGCCCAAACACAAGATAGCTGCTGTGAATTGCTGAGGAGTTCCTTCGACTGTCTCTCGGCTCCATCATCAGATCTACTCCAGACCTTTATTAAATTGTAGTGCTTTAAAATACTTAATGAAAATGCTAAGAAGTGCACTAGTCGCCCCTGCAATTTTTGAAAGTTCACCTTGTTTTCTCTGGTCTTCCACCATCAAACCGTGATATCCTTATCATGGGACCACCTTGGAAAGGTCTTCTTTCCAACAGAAAAAGAATTATCAAAATCGGTTCATAAACGACGAAGTTATGCGCGAACAAACATAAAAAAAAAGCATATATACGGTCGAATTGAGTAACCTCCTCCTTTTTGAAGTCGGTTAAATAAAATTAATACAAATACTGGCTCCGATTTCTTTGTTTAGAAACTAAATCAAATCCAAGATCAGTGCGACTTTTTCTTTCTAATTAATAAAGAAAAAGGAGAAGATAATACATTACTTTAGTCTTGTGTAATTAAAATATACTTATAACATAAATAGTTTAGACACAATTAAGTAAAAACATGTCAATTTACGTCTTCTTCTTCTTCAGCCTATAGAGGTCAACTGCTGGACAAAGGCCTTCCCAAAGGCTTTCCACGATGACCGGTCTTGTACTGCCCGCATCCATCGGCTTCCCGTGACCTTGTCATCGGTTCACCTTGTTGGGGGTCTCTCTAAGTTTCGTCTTCCGGTATGTGGCCGCCACTCGAGAACCTACCTGCCTCATCGGCCATCTGTTCTACGAGCAATGTGCCCCACCCACTGTCACTTAATTTTAGCAACTCAAAGAGCTATGTCGGTGACTTTGGTTCTTCTGCGGATCTCCTCATTTATGATACAATCACACAGAGAAACTCCGAACATAGCCCTTTCCATTGCCCATTGTGTCTCTGAGCCTTCGTATAAGGCCTAACGTGAGCGACGATGTTTCTGTTCGGTAAGTCATCACTGGTAACACAATTTACATCAGGCATGGTGTAATTTGAGAGGACTAAACTAATATTTGTCTTCTGTCCTTTTCTTAATGAAATACAAATAAAAATAGGCACTGAACTTAAATTCACATTGGTTTGTGCCATGGGAACACACAAATGTCTTCTCATATAGATCAGTAAAACAAGCACTTACACTACCAAGTTATAGTACCTAATATTTTTGTGAAAATTATTTATTTAAGTAATATTTAAGCACACCAATGTATGCAAGACAGCAGGTCTACCTACCTGAAACTGTCAAATATGGCCAATCAACCTTGAGCCATAATGCTTTAGAGATAAAGTTGAAAATGTAATAGTCTGACGGACTGTAGTAGCTTGATGTGCAGTCGTCTGTACAGAGGTACACAGAGGACCATATTACAGATCCTTACTCAAGACTCCAGCATTACTTAAAACTAGTTTCAACTATTCAAATTCAAACGAGATTTAAGTAAAGCGTTTGAGTGAGTTGCTGTAATGTAGACCATAATGTCACAGGGATTTTCTACCTGTCAACTTTTACATGATGCAAAGACAAACAGATATTAGAAATAGGAAAAGGATGCAATTGCATTACTCATGTAGATAAACCCACCTAACAAACACTTGTTGACAAGTTATTATACAATCAAATTTGCTACTGTCAAATCTAAAAATACTGAATTGATAAGAAAATGTTGTGAAACTGATACTATGTTTTTAAATCTTGTAAAAATGTGAAGCACTTTTTATGTATTGTATTTTGCGTCATAGAACTTGAATATATTGCATTGGACTATAAAAAAAGTCACTGATATGTCAAAATTAGGTTGATCTTAAACTTAAATAATCATCAGGAAAATTTTTAGTCATATCTGAACATAAATATTGTAAGCAAGCTGTATAACTACAGGTAAGTCATAATTATTGGCAGTATACAAAAGTATTTTAAGAAGTTAAAGAACAGTTACAGAACAAAGAGGTGTGAGGTGTTTTGAATATCACAACACCTTTGGGTGTGTTCAACACTAATTAGTAAACCAGGCTTGTCTTGCAGTCAAGGTCACTAGAAACACGTGTTTTTTATAACAAACACCGCCCCATAAACAATACACAACGCTAAATACTTTGTTTGTTACTAATTTTGACGATTATGAACATTTTTGTCACCACGAAAAATATTTTATAAGACAAACGAGATTTCAATGCCATTTTTTGTGAGGAAACGCCCGAGAATGTGTTAAATTTGCGTCGGTATCATCTTATATTGGCACAAATTTGAGATATAAAGTATTTTAGAAAGGCCCCCTACCTTGTATACATCGCCGTAGGTCCCCGAACCGATTCTCTGAATGAGTTCATACTCATCTTGTGGATTCCTCCGTGATATATCCGAACTCAAAACACCACCACTATGCGCCATAATCACTATTGAACACTATACTAACATTTATCTACACTTTCATCTCATCATTCACATAATTATTAACACAAAACGTCGTGAAATTAATTATTTTTCTATCACTTCACTCGACATCGTCTGACGTTTGCCACAGTGCCATTCTTAGTGTTACCATACTATGTTTAATTTATTACTATATCGTACATAGATTGTGTGAGTAAATTATATTTGAAAGAAATCAAGAAACTAGAATAAAATAATGATTGCGTGACTGTTGACGGCGCGGCTATCTGAGAGGAATAGAGAAAAAAATTAAAACGCATTGCGCTGACCTCAAGTAAAATGAGACAAACCTAGGAAGATGGTGAACCAGTGGCGGCGTAAAGGGGGGGCGGTGGGGGCGGTCCGCCCCGGGTGCCAAGCATCAAGGGGTGACAAAATCTTACTTAAGATCTACAATGAGCTAAACACGACTTCCAGTCTATCCATATGGACCATTGAAAAGGAGAAGAAAGTCAATTTTGATAATGTCATTGAGTCATCATGATCATCATCTCAGCGTATAATCCCGGTTGCATCCTCGGCTTTCGCGTTGGGGCCGAGCATCTCTGACATCCCGTGGTGTAAGATTGTTGGCACGCATGTCATCTCTTACAACGTCGAGCCAGCACTTCTTTGGTCTACTTCGCTTGTTCCGGCCCATGTCAAGACATTTGTTACCCACGTAACACGTTTTCGTAAGACGTGACCGTACCAGCGACCCTCTTGCAGTTTGTCTGCTATGTCACGGACACGAAGACTGCAACGGATGCGGGGGTTCCTGATGCGGACTTTTCGCGTAACTCCACAAATCCACCACAGCATATTCATCTCCGTGACACACAGCTCTTGCTTGTTTTGCTCAAGCACAGGCCACGCCTCACTACCATACAGAAGAACAGGTCTAATGATGGTCTTATGGACCTGTCTCTTAAGCTTAACCGAATTTTGGAGTCACAAATGACACCTGTCACCTCACGCCATTTTGCCAAGCTGTGGAAATGCGTGCCTTAACGTCGCAATCAATGTCACCGAACGCATGGAGCACAGACCCCAAAAGTATTTAAACTGGTCTGTGCACTCAACCATGTCTTCGCCTATGCACAAAGACATAGGGTCTGTCGTGTTGCTGACCATGTACACCGTCTTCGCCACATTCAGTTTAAGACCTCTGTTTTCAAGCGAATTCTTCCACACATAGGTACACCCGCCGAACCAACCTTTCCCTGTCCGCGTCTGTCAGCGCGATATCATCAGCATACATGAGCAGCCAGGGAGGTTGCTCATGTGAATTCTTGATGCTGTCTGACAAGACGTCCAATATCACGCTGAACAGAAACGGACTAAGGACGGATCCTTGGTGAACTCCGACGGTGATGGGGAAGGGTTTAGTGTCGCCAACAGCGGTCCTAACAACGGAATCGGAATTGAGGTACATGTCTCGAATTATGTCAACATAGGCTTCTGGTACCCCATTAAATTGGACCTCATTGCCCACCAAATCGGCATATGCAGAGGCGTGTTGTTTGATCTGTATCTGTCAATGGTGATCCTTAGGCAGAAAATAAGTCCATGGTTCCATACCCTGGACGGAACCCATATTGACACGTCGAAATGAAATGAAATCTCGCGGCAGCGAGAAAGTCGCATCTATACCTAGACTTGAAATACAGGCTGCCGTGCTCGGCGGGCGACTGGCGCGCTGCGTAGAAGAAGAGCACGAGCGTCGCGCCGACCGTCTTCTGGTCCGACTCGCGCACTGTGCTGGCGTGGCTGCGCGCGGACGCACACACTTTCAAGCCGTTCGTCGCGCACAGAGTGGCGGAATTGGAAGAAACCACCGAAAGGAACGAGTGGCGCTGGGTGCCCACCGCTCACCGCTGGGGTTTATTGCAAGTATGATCACTGATCACATTTACACGTCATCGTCGTCACACGAGACAGCACACTCCTGCCGGACCTGGGAGTCTAAAATCCTCTCAAAGATCTTCATGGTGTGGGACATAACCTTGATACCGCGGTAGTTACCACACTCCTGTACCGAGCCCTTGCCTTTGAAGACTGGAGTAATAATACTCAGCCTCCATTGGTTCGGGATTTTGCCGTACAGGAGCACGCGGTTCAGGAAGTTCGTTAACATGCCCACACCGCGAGGACCCATCCCCTTCCAGGCCTCAGTGGGGACTCCGTCAGCTCCGACAGCTTTCCGATTCGCCATGCGACGAGAGCAGTTTGGACTTCCTCAGGGCGTTATCGGGGGTATAAATCCAAGGTTCGGAGGAAGTTCCGGGGATAATTTCATTGAGTGTTTTAGCAAAATAAAGTCACGTAAACACGTTTAATATTTGTTGTTTTATTTTGAGGGTGCTCGATAGAAAGTCGCCCCGGGTGTCAACCTATGCTACGCCGCCACTGTGGTGAACACAGAACATTTTCCATATCTACCAAACCTGTCGGTTACGTTTACCAAGTAAATATTGTGAAAATAATGTTTGGTGTTGAACAATATAGAATAGAATAGTCTTTATTATGTACACCATAAAGATTACAGACACCATAAATATAAAGATTTTAAAAAGGGTGACACAATGGGCAGTCTTATCGCTAAGAGCGATCTTTTACAGACAACCTTTGGATGGAATATTAAGGGGAAGGAGAGAGAAATAGTATATTATAGTAATTATTAATAGCATATGATTATAATAGTGTACTATTTACATGGAGTATATAATAAATATATACGTTAAATGAATCATATCATACTAGTTAAACTGAATGTATACATCTAATTAATAAACATCATACAAGAGCAAATAAAATATGTTTAAAGAGAGAGGAAGTGCTTTTTTATCATAGTTTTAAAAGTGGACAGGGTTTGAGCTCGCCTTATGGACACGGGCAAGTCATTCCATAGCCGAACTGCTTGTACAGTAAAGGACTTATCGTAGAAAATAATGGAATGCATCGGCATCTCTAACATTAGGTTTTCCGATGACCTCAGACATCTCCTATGTGTGTCATGAGGGAACTTAAAACGTTCTTTAAGGTAAGAGGGGGTTTTAGGGTTAAACAAAATGCTATAGAGCTGAAATAGGATATGAGAATTCCGGCGAAGACGAATAGGAAGCCACTTAAGCTTTGTACGAAATTCAGATATGTGATCATATTTGCGCAGGCCAAATATAAATCTTATGCAAAAGTTTTGAAGTCGCTCAAGTTTATCTAGTTGTGCCTCAGTAGGATCAGGATAACTGACATCTGCGTAGTCAAGGATGGGAAGTAAAAGTGATTGTGCAAGCGCAATTTCAGTGGCAGTAGGAAGAAAGTTATCTTGGGGAACATCCTTGAACTGCCAACAATAATGACCTGAGTCTTCGATGGATTAACATGCAACCCATGCGCCGCACTCCACTCACAGATTGAGAACAAATCTTTGTTGATAATTTGAATGGCATCATCTAAATTATGGTAAGGGTAAGCTGAACGTCGTCAGTATTATTTAACCTACGAAAACCGTATGGTAATTAATTATCTTGCTCCTACGAAATGTTGGATTTTTTTATAAATACATAATAAGTACGGACGACAGCAGGTCAAGCTACCCGAAACTGTCAAATTTTCCCAATCAACTTTAAGCCATAATACTTTAAAGATAAAGTTGAAAATTTAATAAAGAAATCTGACAGATTGTAGTAGCTTGAGGTGCTGTCTGTACATTCATACAAAGTTTTTTATTGACTTATTTTTTTTTGTATAATTTGCCAAATAATGTGGTAATTCACTGCCAGCAACATTGACTTCTGCTGTCATAATTGTGTACTTTATGGTACACCATAAATGTTAAGAGTATTTTTTTAATAGACTTACATCAGTAGATTGGACCTTTTTTTTATTTTAGTTTAAACTGCCTTATTATATCGTTTTACTCACTGGTTACAACACTTTCAACAGCCGATACGTATTGATTTTCGAATAGTGTCTCATGAATCATGCGAATCAGCGTATGTATCCAGTTCATCCAAGCAGTCTTTTTAATCCCGCAGGCCACATGACTGTTTCATAAATGATAATACAAAATATATGAACTCCTGAGTGTTTGGTCGTCCTGATTGCTTAGTATAATAGTTATGATAATAATAAAAAAAGATAATAAGATGAACTCTCCAAAGGAGCATGTGGACTATGGGCGTTTATAGACCGCAGCCGTTATTGAAATGTCAAATTTACACAGAACACAATTACTCCTATCGGAGAAGAAGGTCAACTTCATACAAAAAAAGTAGGAACGAATTTTGTTTGGAAGTGCTGCCATCTTACTTTAGCCCAAGTAAACTATGTCGGCGTAGTAGGGCGGGAAATTTAAACCACTTCATGATGACTATTGTATTTTAAGTTTTAACATTTTAATACACATCCAGACCAGGAGTGCAGCCTCAAGATATTTTCCTCCTCTCGAGACCACCCTCTCGATCTGAATGTATCAGAAACGGAAAATAGAATGAATCTAGCATAGAGAAAAAAACTTTGTAATAGAAAAAAATCTAACGGGCGCCGTCCATACAAATTACATTCATACAGAATGCAATGTGCGGCCGGTCATATGAAATAACAATATAACATAAATTGTAAAACGTTATCAACGTGCTAGATTCAATTCTAGTCCCTTTATTTTAACTGGGAATAGAGATTGGAAATAAAAGTATTGTTTAGCCAATATTTTATATATTACATGATAAATTTTTTAAATTTCGTATCATCATCATCGCATCTGCCATGGCAGAACTGAGGTTCACAAACACTGGTCACAACAGCCACAAAATAAATAGGTTCAGGATCATTGGTTCAGAGTCAATGTCTCACGAAAAACAACAGTAATGTTAGAGTCACTATCTCACAATGCGCTAACACTAACCACGATTCGCAGAACTTTGTAACACATAAAAACGGAGGAGCAGAGCTCGAATCAACTGTTATAGCACTTAATTACAAGCAAATCGATGAAATATGGAATTGTGTTTACATCGGGTGACGCCATATTGTTTAAGCGGACGCCATGATCGGTCACGTGATTCAAGAGTGTTGCCATACAAATAAATTGACATATTAATTTATATAGCAACATCGCCCAAAATTCAGCCCTTGTAGGTATTCTCAAGGCTTCCATACAAAGTTGACCCCGGCTGCACATTTAGCCCTGTGCCCACGGGTGTAAAAATGTCACGGTGGGATTTTATCGCGGACTAATGCAAAACACGTTCGGACTTCTTCCTCTATCTACAAATAGCGCCGTTACCGCATTAGGGCCGGCGCCCACTGCCGGCACGGCACGGTGTGTCATGGCAAAGGATTTTAATACTAATTATTTTGAATCATATTTCAATGAGTTTAGAATTCATGTTATTTATTTTGATACCGCGATGCCGCGACGTGCCACAGGATGCTGCGGCATGACGCGACACGCCCCAGGATGCGGCGGCATGACGTGTCTCTTGCTTTTTCATGCCACGGGATGCGGCGCGCCATTGCATCCCGCGAGACGTACGAGTCACTTTGGGGTCGAGGAATTATGATTGCTAGCTCGTTGGAATAAAGTTGAAACTTGTGCAGCATTTTGGTGGGGCGCAGTCACTTAACTTTTCAAATTTTTCATAGTCCATACTGTAATAATCATAGAATTTATGCATGTCGTATCTTAAATCATTCAACAAGTTGCTGAATTCACCATTTATAGATCTTGTTCTCTATATTCACCCAGAATTGTCTTTTCGTCAAATTAGCACTTCATATTTGTCTCTCTTAATCTTCAGCTAGAAGTGCTATTAATACTAAATCCCAGTCAACCATAACGACACAGCAAATGTTCTCTATGCGACACAACCAACTTCGAATAAGCGTGGAGCAAAACTGATGGATGCCAGAGTGCTGAGCTTTCAGCAGGATGCCACGGAACGCCGCGGGATGCCGCAGCACGCCGCCGGATGCCACAGCACCCCCTTTGCCCCCCTCGGTACGCCCATGTATGTACTTCTTCTTCTTCCTCAGCCTATAGATGTCCACTGCTGGACAAAGGCCTCCCCCAAGGCTTTCCACGATGACCGGTCTTGTGCTGCCCGCATCCATCGGCTTCCCGCGACCTTCACCAGGTCATCGGTCCACCTTGTTGGGGGTCTCCCTACGCTGCGTCTTCCAGTACTTGGCCGCCACTCCAGAACCTTGCTGCCCCATCGGCCATCGGTTCTACGAGCAATGTGCCCTGCCCACTGCCACTTAAGTTTAGCGACTCGCAGAGCTATGTCGGTGACTTTAGTTCTTCTGCGGATCTCCTCATTTCTGATTCGATCACGCAGAGAAACTCCTAGCATAGCTCTTTCCATTGCCCTTTGTGTGACTCTGAGCCTTTGTATGAGGCCCATTGTGAGCGACCACGTTTCAGTTCCGTAAGTCATCACTGGCAACACACACTGGTCAAAGACTTTCGTCTTGAGACACTGTGGTATCTTGGACGACGAGAAGATGTGGCGTAGCTTCCCGAACGCTGCCCAACCGAGCTGGATTCGCCGAGACACCTCTTTCTCGAAGTTGGACCTACCTAGTTGGACTTTCTGTCCCAGGTATATATACTCGTCAACAACTTCGAGTGCAGAGCAACCAACTACAATTGGAGTGGGTGCGAGATGAGAGTTCGACATGATCTTCGTCTTATCCATGTTTATTTTTAGACCCACTTGTTGGGAAGCTCTGCTGAGGTCATTGAGCATTTTGCCCAAGTCTTCCAGGGTCTCAGCCATGACCACGATATCATCTGCGAAACGGAGATTGGTGATGTACTCGCCGTTGATGTTGATGCCAAGTCCTTTCCAGTCCAGGAGCTTGAAGACATCTTCCAACGCAGCAGTGAACAATTTAGGAGATATGATATCTCCTTGTCTCACTCCACGCTGCAGTTGGATCGGTTTCGAGTCCTGATCCTGGAGACGGACTGACATGGTGGCGTTTTTGTACAAACACTTTATCACTTTATGTACTAGAACTAGATAAACGGATATGTAACAACTGGATATATACGATTTTATTAAGAAATATAAAATTTTCATTATGTTTGTATTTAACTTTATATTAATAGCAACCTATGGGCTTTTTTTAAAGTGGGTGATCTAAGTTTTAGATTCGCGAACATGGTGAGAGTTTGAAGAGGAAAAAGGATTAGATGGAAAGGTACGACAATAAAAATAATTGGCAGAATTGTGGTATTTTTTAATATTCAAGTCAATAAAAAATTGAAAATAAATTGCTATTAAAAATTCTTTGCTGTTTGCACTGGACTCTGGTGGCCGAATATTGCAGTGTTATCTCTTCAAGCCTCTCTCTTCAACCATCAATAAAACAAACATAAATAATGTTAAAATGGTATATTTATTACAATCCAATATCTCCAGCCGGCATCCTTGTAACTTCTTACAAAATTTATTTTACGCCGACATCAATAATAACTTCTAACACTTTATTATAAAATTATATAATCTTTTGGTACAATCCATTTAAGTGCACTTTTACAAACTTTACGACTTATGTGACGTAAAGGCTACTCGAGTTAAGCATTCGGGGAAATTTTAAATTTCCAAAATAAAAACATCGTAATACGCGTCGGCACTACGCAGTTTTATACCTTTGCTTAAATCGTGTTTGTCTATTGATTGGCTGTATAAATTAACACCTTTGCTTTAAAACATTGACTGTGGATTAAAATATTAATCGTGTGAGTTGTATAAGAAAATTACATTGGATTGCTCATAATCGTTTGTAAATTGCAACAGTACGGATTAGTTTCAAGTACTTTCACGTTGATTTTATGTTTTAAATAATACTCAAGACGCTACTAATGATACATGTTGTAACCCCGTTAAATAAAATACCCATATAAAATCTATACACTCGTCAACTGTGAAAGTACTTTACGCTAATAAAACATTTGTATAAGTTAGGTATATAATCTAATTGGGTTTTATAATATATATTTGAGCTAATACATAGAACAAAATTTACGGGCAACTACATACTATACTCACTATTTATTTCGTCATTATTACTATGCAAATCATTTCAAACTTAACGGCAAATTTTCGCTAAACCTTCGGGAATCTTCGTCACTCACGAATATAACCGAAGTCAATTGCACTGTGAACGAATGAGAGAGCTGTATGCTCAATCTCGATCCCATGTTAAGAACAAAGAATTTATACGAACAGCCGAAATTCGATGCTCAACATTATTATTTGTAACGGCAATATTTCGATAACCTTCGGGTATCTTCGTCACTCACGAAAATAACCGAAGTTAATTGCACAGTGAGTGAATGAGAGAGCGCTATGCTCGATCTCGTTTCCTTACAAAGAATTTATACGAACAGCCGAAATGCGATAAAAACATTATTATTTGTTATAATAATCAGTCGTAAAACTGAATTTGGCGCACATTTGTCTTCAACAACAATTTCATTAAAGTCTACTAACACAGCATGCAACAAGTTTATTTATTTGTAACTAAAATTTTGAAGTTAAAACATACAGTCAAGCTTAATCAGCTAGTATAATAAAACTTATTATTCAGTGCCTTATCGTATCACGATCACAATTGAACAGAGTAACATGCAAGTTGTCAATTGAGACTATTTTCCTTCAATTTTAATTATAAATAATATTTTTTTTTTATACTCTTCCACCGATTTTGTACTAAATGCTATAATAGTATATTTACAGGGAAGTGAGCCAAAACAATTTCGTTTTTTATTTGGTAAAAGCGCTTACAACGACAAAAGAAGTAAATTAGGATTGTCTATGGGTTGTTTAATATTTTTCTTTTTTTTTAAGTTCATTATTAATAATTATTTTAATAATTAGCAACGTACTTTGATCGAGTTTTTTTTATATATTTACGTTTATAAATGGTGGCGAGTAACTAAAGCCGGGTGAGAGCAATGGACGCATATAATACCATAGACAATACATATAGTGCTAACATAAGATACAATTTTTATGATTCGAAACGAAAATTATGTATTTTAATTTTTTTTAAACAACCCATATACAAAATAGGAAGTATTAAGTCGTGATTTTAAACAATTACAAATAATTCTGAACGCGTAATATATAAGCGGAATTTCCAAGCATGCTTTGGCACTTTCACCATAAATAAATATATATCCTTTTTTTTACATTTTTTGCAAGTGGAAGAAGGAAGTATTGTAATACAAACGCCTATTATATCAAAGGGAACATTTACAAATTTAACCTATTATCCTATTCAAACAAATATACACACACAAACAAAGTAATTCATTTTATAGTTTCGGAAAGAGATCTGTGAAGGTTTTTTTTTCGTACATATGATTTAGTGACAGGAAATTTTGAATGAGTCTATGAAGATGTGACCGAATGAGCTATGTTTTGATGGTGTGGCGAATTGAATCCATTTTCAACTTTTATCCAGTGGATTAATCCGCAGCGATCATTTAGTACAGATACCTATAACGATACAAATCGCCTATGTGAATAAATCACAACAAACAAGCAATATACTGTATCGCTATGAAAGAATAAATTATAATAACTCACAAAATAATTTTACTCTCATCTACTAAGAAGTGCTCAATCACACCAATTTACCTATTTTTTAATTAATTATTTTTTCATTATTCTAATCAAAAATACATAATAACCAACTTCAAAGAATTAATTCTAATGGTAATAATAAGGGAAAAAAGTATCTTAAAAATTAATAGTAACATTAAATAAAAGAATTACAAAATAAAAACAGGTCTAACGTTACTTTTTTTCACGAACTAGTTTTCAGAGGCTACCTACATAAAAAAAAAGAAATATAACTTACTCTTTTTTTTCCTCGTTGAATAAATAATTTCCTTCCTCTGTTGTTTATGCCTACGCGTGAGCAAAGCGTCCATAAAATTTTATTGCATCACTATTCTGTCTCATTTGGAATTTGAGGTTAACTGACGCCATATTGGAGAAATTTAAAACTAGAATATAGTTGCCGTAAGGCGCAACAGTCTATTAATTGTCTAAATATGATAAGAGATGGCGCTGTTCGTATTTGGGACTGTGTTATTGCGATAGGAACGAGTGTTTTCACCTCCGGTTGGCGCGCGTGCGCGTGGCTCTAACAGGTGTCTTTTTAGCTTTGCTAGCCTTCGGGGCCTTCGCTTTCGCTTTGGCTTTGTCTTTGCGTTTGGCTTTGGTATTCGCGTTGGACTTGGCGGAGCGGTTGCTCTCCACGGAGGTGACGCGTCGGTCGGACTCGAACGAGAACGCGGGGACCACGTTCTTGACCTCGGACGGCGACAGACTGATCTCGAGGCGCCGCCGCCGCGAGCGAGTCATGCGAACGTTCTGTGCGTCCTCTACTTCTAACTTCAGAGGTACATTTTTCGTCTTTTTAGCGCGAATGACTTTTCGTTCTTCGACGACGGGTTCGGGGCTAGCCCTGCGGGAAGAGCGTCCATTTTGTCCCTTTTCTCTTAGAACAGGTTTAGTTACTTCCTCGTGTCTCCTCTTACGCGTGACTCTAGTCACTACCGATTTCTCATTCTCTATAGATTCTTTTGTGGCCCTATTCTTCTCTGTCACACTCTTACTTCTAAGCACGCGTTTCTCGACTTCCTTTGTCTTTCTACCACGGGTGCCATTTTCTACCTTGCTGCGGAGTTCCCTTTCTCCATTTGTCTCCGTCTTAGTTTGTGTAGGCTCAACTTTTCTGCGTTTCCTAGGGACTGGAGACTTCGATTTCTTAGCGCGACTAGTTTTGGGGAAAGCGACCTCTGTTTCATCGAGACCTTGACTGCTTTCGATGTAGATGTAATCGTCTAGCTTAGACCTAGATTTAGCGTATGTCTTTTCTACTGGTTTGACGGGGGGGACTACGTCATCGTCCATGTCTGTGTAGGTAGGTTCTGAAGGCTCTGCAACAGGTGTTTCTATAGTGTTAGCTCTGATGAGTTCTACGTCGTTGTCTATAGAGTTTTTGTTCATTCTGTTCTTGAGATTATTGATAGTGTCCATTAGGGAGGTTTCTTTCTCTTCTGATTCTTCGGTAATATCTGATTGGGAGGTTCCGGCCTCTGAGGCGCTGGATTCCCGGTGTTTGTTCTTGTATCTGCGCTTGTAGAGTTCTGCTTTGGTCATGTCCTGAAATAAAAGGAGCTTGGTTAGTATTGCCTACTGTTCAGACTTCGCCTTAATAGATGAACTTGGCCTTAAGAACTGTAGCTACCATCTCCTTAACAGCAATTGGTCGTCTACGCATGCGATCGGCCAATAGCCTCCGAGCTACGCGTCAACGGTTTTTTCCTATAAAATGTTTCTTCTAGAAATACTACTGCTTTATACGCGCTACGTATCACATATACTTCACACATTATTTCATTGTAATACTCGAAATACAGTCAAGTTTTAAGGAATTCCTGGTATGGCCTACTTATTTCAAGCCCTCAATCTCCTAACACGCAGCAGAGCTTGAGGACGAAACACCTACATGTAAATTACAGCATTTCTTGCACAAATTTTTCCCACTTCTAGCCCAAATATTTACATTATATAATACTCACACATAGCTTGAAGCTGTTATCAACCGGGATGCTTATTCCTAGAGCGGCCAACAACTCGTCGGTACCGAAGCGTCGCAGCGGGTCTACTGCAAGCAGACCCATGACTATGCGCTTGCTTTCAATTGATATGTTTTCCCAGACCGCACCTGTAGATAGAAAATTTGAAAGATTAACAAGATATTCAAATATCACATGTGAAAATGGTAACAAGTAAGTCCAAGTTCTCCATTAGCAAAACAGGAACACCTCGATAAGATGGTATTAAAGTATTTTATATCAGCTTTAGATAAATAAACAATGATACTAACCATCCATAGTAAAGTTCCCAATCCTGATTCTGTCCATGAAGGCTGTAATAGGTTCTTTTTTGGACAATGGCTGGAACGGCGCCTTACCACACAGCATATAGTACTGAAAATAAAGAGTATACGTTAGTTTAAAAAACGTTTTAGTTCAGCCTAATACAGCATGAAGAATGCTTAGGAAACAGGTTGATAACTTTGCAGGATTATTTAACTAACATTGTATGACTTTTATTAGTTCACCATATTTTCATACCACCATCCATACTAATATTATAAATGCGAAAGTAACTCTGTCTGTCTGTCTGTTACGCTTTCCCGCTTAAACCTCTCAACCGATATTGATGAAATTTGACACAGACAATCTTCAGACCCCGAGAAAGAACATAGGCTACCTTTTATAGCGGAAAAATTTAATGTTCCCGAGGGAAATCTAAAAAGCGCGATATAACCGAACTCCACGCAGGCGAAGCCGCGGTTGGAAAGCTAGTAATAATATATGAATTTAAATTTTAACCGAATGACATATTCGATTTCCTGTTAGGAACTTTATGCGAAGCAAAAAAAAAATGTTAGTTAGGTAACAAACTCCTTATGTGGTACAAAGTTTAGCGGAGGGGAGCGAGGGATAGATTCAATAATGAAATCTGAAGATTTGTTTTTGGTAAACATATTAAGTTTTATAAAAAGTTATACAACAAAAATTGTTGTTTATTATGGGAATTATCCAGTCCTTCAAGGTTGTAAAGATTTTATCAATAACCGAAAATAGGTAATTATCTTTAAATGCTGTAACAATTTGGGCAAATAACGAGCAGAGTATTATGGTTTTCCTCCAATTTCAGTTTTATTTTGTAGTCTTCAATCAATAACTAGTAGAAGAAGAAAAGTTTGTGACACTGAGTTTCAGGGGGTTTAATAACAAGGCCATTTAACAATTCCAAAGTGTAGGTTTTCTCGGTGGTAGGCCATAATATCGGCTGCCGGCAGAAGTTACCATCCACGAGACAAAGTATTGCCGCCAAGCGATTCGTCGTGTTCCAGCATGATGTCTGGTGAAGCCGTACGGAAGACGGGTCTGAGCAGTTGTGTTGCGATGCGCACCGGGTACGATGCACCAAATGTTGTTGTGTCGGGAGTTTGGTCGTGGAGGGTCTCAGAACAATCTCCCTCTGGCGCAGCATTATTGGTAGTGTTGTTGGGTTTAACATTGCATCACCTCGCTCAACTGCCGTCTTCCTTCCTATTCACTGAGTTTTTTAAGTCATCATCATCATCAGCCCCTACTCGTCCACTGCTGGACATACACCTCCTTCATGGCACGCCAACAAGCTCGATCCTGAGCAGTTCTCCGCGTTTTTTAAGTGAATAGGTTTAATAAACTAGCGCGCTTTACCATCAACGATTGCACCACTGCTTACCATCAAGCGGGATTGCAGTCAAGCGCTAGTTTATAAGTGTTAAAAAACAAAGGTACTCACGTAGACCACTCCAAGACTCCACAGGTCGCACTGCGGTCCGTACCCCGGCGCCGCCGCACTGCGAGCTCGAGACACCACCTCGGGCGCCGCGTACGGTAAGCTGCGGACACAATTGAAATGAAATCATTTATTATGATGCAACTAGGATCACTGATCACTTTTACATGTCATATTTTTTTTAAATTAGCTGGAGCCGGCATTTCCTAACTGACTACCTCTGAGAAGAAAAGGCGAAACAAACTCAGGGATCATCGTCTTTTTTCAAAACAAGACATTAAAAATGAAAATGTTTACAATAACAATATCCCTCTTATTCATAAACGCTGCTTAAAGTTAACTAGTGATTAGCGGTTCTTTAACCATACATTTTTGTCATTTTAATGTTACTTGACTTAAATCATTCTTTATGAATAAACGCCACAGTGTTTAAGGGATCATTTCATCGTTACATAAACGATGATTAAAGTTAAGTGACCTTAAAAGGTCAAAAACTTATGGTTAAAGAATCGCTAATCACTAGTTAATTTTAAGCAGCGTTTATGAATAAGGGGCTATGTGTTTGCTTTGTACATAACAATCAATTTACGTGATTTAATAGAAATAGTGATTAAAATGTCATAATTGTAGCTTATACGCATATTGCTTAATGACATTGCTTAGCAGAGCGAGCAGCTCAATCCCAAGCTTTATTGTCTTCTAAATAATCTCAGACAGTATTACATTACTTCTTCTGCAGCCTAAACAAGTCCACTGCTGGACAAAGGCCTCCCCACAAGGCTTTCATTGCTTTGGGGTTTGCCATAATCCCCACGCTTGGCAGGCGGGTTGGGGATCGCAGTAATTTGATATTCCACAGGAGAACATAACACAATGAGAGTACACCTATCTAAACTAATATATAAAGCTGAAGAGTTTGTATGTATGTGGAACTACTGATCCAATTTGAAAAATTCTTTTTGCGTTGGATAGCCCATTAATCCAGGAATGCTTTAGGCTATAGTATAACATCACACTGCGACCAATAGGAGCGGGGCATAATTAGTTACGCCTCGCGAACGAAGTCGAACTCCACGCGAACGAAGTCGCTGGCGACCGCTAGTTACATATAAAATAGTAACCAACTACGTTGTCATAGGGTTAATCATAATCATACGTTTATTTGCTAGAGATACATTTTTTTATAAAGGTAAGTTCTTAAAACCTAAAAGTTATAGTACTCTGCCTGCATGCAAGCGTGCAAATGTTTGATGTTATACAATATTTATTCCTTTTTACTTACAATTTACATCTATTCAAATTATCCTTAAAGATTTAAATTTTTATGTTCCAAAAATTCCTTAATACTATAAAAAGGATATTTTTGAAGCCACTCTACCAATTTCGTTTTAAAAACACCACCCTCCAACAGTTTCAAGTTACTTGGAATGTTATTATAAATTAAAATACACATATTAAATACATTTTTCTTATAAATATCTTTTCTACAAGGTGGTTGATATAATAAGTTTTCGAACTTACTCCTCTTTTGTCTTGTCAAGACCTCACTGCGTAACTTAAAATAATGCATGTACTTTTTGGTAAAAATACAGATGTCTTTTATATACATACAAGGTAGAGGATTTTACATTTTTGAAATAGAGGTTTACAGCCGTCTAAGAACCATGCTTTTTTAATAACTCGGATACACCGTTTCTGTATTTTAAAAACTCTGTCGGTGTCGACTGAATTTCCCCACATTATAAGACCGTAACTTAGTATAGATGACACGTAGCCATGGTAAGCTGATAGAGCCGCTTCTACAGAAACATTTTGTCTTAGTTTTTTTAATGCGAACACAAAACTATCCAGTTTCTGACATATGGATTCAATGTGTACTTTCCAGTTTAGATGTTTATCAACATGAAGTCCCAGAAAATTTAAATGATCTATTGATTGTAAATTTTCATCTTTATATGCAATGTCTAAATCAAATTTTTTGGCGTTGTAAGATTGAAATTCAATTAATTTAGTTTTACTTATGTTTATATTTAAATTATTATCCTTCATCCAGTTATCTACACTTAAAAGAGCTTTTTCTGTAACGGATTTGTATGCATTTTTATCTTGGCTTTTTATAACAATAGTAGTATCATCCGCGAAAAGGATGCAGTTCTGCAAGGTGCTTTCTGGAAGATCATTGATATATATTAAAAAAAAGCAGAGGGCCGAGAATGCTACCTTGCGGAACACCACTTCTATTGAATATCTCAACTGATTTAAAATTCTTTTTAGAATATTTTTTACTATTTTCCATAATGACTTTGGATATCTCTGTGTACTGTTTCCTGTTTCGTAAATAGCCGGATATCCATTCATGCGCTTTTCCTCTTATGCCATAAAAATTTAACTTGTGTAAAAGTTTTGCATGATTTACAAAATCAAAAGCCCTGCTCATGTCAAGAAAAAGAGATACCGCTGGATTTCCATCGTTTATGCTCTGTGATACAAGTTTTATTAAGTTAAAGATTGCTAAGGCAGTTGAACTTCCCTTGCGAAATCCAAATTGCTCTTCACGTAATACATTATGTGTTGAGAGAAAATTATTTAACCTACAGAGAATTGCCTTTTCCAGAATTTTCGATATAATGGGAACTATAGATATAGGCCGATAGTTGCTCGGGTCTGATTTATCTCCCTTTCAAATTCAAATTACAATACACGCGACTTTGCAATTTTAATCCTTAGGCAATGAAATTCTTATGTAAACGTAATGTTATTTTTTAACACGTGTTTTTCTTTGTATGGGTGTAATTTGTTTGTCGGATACACCAATTAGCTTATTGTTCCACTGCGGGGCAAAGGCCTCTTCGCATACAGACGGCACGAGTATTGATTGCCTAGCTTGTTCAAACTATATTGACAATGGCCTCTAAATTAAATTTAAGATCAGTGCAACCTTTTCTTTTCGTTTCATTAAGAAAAGGACAGAAGATAAGTCAGTTTAGACCTGTCAAATTAGTGCGCTTCTGACGTAAACTGGCATATTTTTAGTCGCCATGTTTATAATCGCGTCTGAACTGTCTATGGAGTATCTTAATTTGACAGGATTAAACGTAAATGTTTTCTTTTATCCTTTTCTTAACGAAATGGAAAGAAAAAGATGCACATAACTTAAAATTAGTTTAGTTTGTAAACAACTGAATCGGCGCCAATTGCAGATTTATGTATATCCCTACTAATATTATAAATACGAAAGTAACTCTGTCTGTCTGTTACGCTTTCTGTCACGTCTAACCACTGAACTGATTTTATTGAAATTTGGTACAAAGATAGAGTTGACCTTGAAAAATAACATAGGATAGTTTTGATTCCGGACTTTTGCAGAGTTCTCTTGGAAACGCGCTATAAGCGAACTCAACGCGGGCGAAGCCGCGGGCGGAAAGTTAGTTAATCTACAGAGTGGTGCTGAAAATACGACAATAAATGAAAACACAGACCATGCTGGTTCATAGGAATAATCCTGAAACATAGAAAAAAACCTAGCATCAAAAATAAAAAAATGAAAATTTCAAACAAACTAAATCGCATAAAATTGCAAACGGAATAGAACATCCTTTAAAATATTGGTTCAATGACCTCCGATCAGCGGGCGACAGCGCGTTCCCTGTATCGACTAGCTTTTTCGCGCCATTATTATTAAAGTTTAGTACCGCTGGATGCGGCGGTCATCAACCTGTAAGCGCGTCCTTATCAACATGTACATCATGTAGAAAATGTGAAAAATGAAAAATTATTACTAAACTAATGGATATATTTATATATTTTTTATGGGTAGACTGAGAATGTGTTGAGGTACACGGTGTTTAATTTATTGTCGTATTGTCAGCACCATTCTGTATAAGTCTAGATTTCCTCACGAGCTGACGGTTAATTCCCTCCGAGTTGTTGTCGACGGATGCTCTTCTGAGCTCTCTGCAACTCTGTTCCTGCTGCATATTAACGATCTGCTAATGCCCGGTATCTATGGGTATGCAGATGACAGCACAGTTGTAGAGAGATACCTGCCGGATGCTCGGGCTAGTAGGGAATCAATCCGGTCCGAAAGAGAGGCCATGGTTGAGCGAACGAGCGTTGCACTGCAGGCAGTCTCCGAATGGGGCAATGCCAATCTTGTAGCATTCAATGCCGCCAAAACACAGGCGTGTCTTTTCACCGCCAAAAGGAGCCCGTTCACCTTGACTCCTACTTTTCGAAATGTGTCCTTGGAGTGTTCCGACCGCCTTCAGCTTTTGGGAGTTGAGATTTCCTCGAACCTTAACTTTGGGCGGTTCATTGAGTCCAAGGCCAAGGTGGCTGCCAGGAAATTTGGCGTTATCGTAAAGGTCCGGCAGTACTTCACACCTGGGCAGCTTCTAATGTTATACAAAGCACAGGTCCGTTCGTGTGTGGAGTACTGCAGCCACATTTGGGCTGGTGCTGCCAAGTGTCACCTGGCCACGTTGGATTCAGTGGAGAGACGTGCAAAGAGGCTGATTGGTGACCCTGATCTAACTCGAGTTGGTCTTCAAAGCCTAGAGCACAGGCGTAGAGTAGCCAGCCTTTCGGTGTTCTATAGGATGCATTTTGGGGAGTTTGCGAGGGAATTGCATGATTTAATTTAATTCCCCCATCTCGTACGTCCCGTCGTACGGCGAGTTTCCACCCTTACGTTGTTAACACCACTACAATTCGGACGAAGCGTTTCGCCTCCTCCTTTATACCGCGTACATCGAGGGACTGGAACAATTTGCCAGCGGCGGTGTTTCCGTCGGACTACAATTTGAGTGTCTTCAAGGCCAGAGTGAATAGGCTCTTAATAAACTAGTGCGCTTTACCATCAACGATTGCGTCACTGCTTACCATCAGGCAGGATTGCGGTCAAGCGCTAGTTTATAACATGTAAAAAAAAAAAATGTAGGGAAATAGTCTATACAACGCCATTTTTACTTTATACGAAACCTGAATATAGTTTATACAGAATAAGCACCTGAATCGATTCCAGTCATTTTTACATCAAATTATATTTTTCTCAAATACATTTAGAAATTGTTGCAGTGTGGTTACCAAGCGCACAACAGTTGACGGTAGATCATAGTACTAAGAGCCCCCAGCTACAGGCGCGGGCGTTGACCATATTTTCGATGGGACAACCAGCCCCCTAATCGGCGAATACATTTTTGTGAAATGATTGCGACTAGTTGGGATCGTTTGGACCGTACGGACCAATGGGCGGTCCAATCGATCCCAACTGATCCCAACTAGTCGCAATCATTTGACAAAAATGTGTTCGCCGATTAGGGGGCAGGTAAGATAACAAGCTCGTAACTGTGATTTTTCATGATATCTTTTTTGAAATTTTGTACATACAGATTCTTTACTTAAAAATACTTTACACGTTTCGGGTTTTGCATAAACAAAAAATACCGTTGTATGTAAACTTTTTTCCACTGACAACACTTCAACAACAGTCTCGTTATATGCCCTGAAAATAACAGTCCATTCTAAAGTTGTCTAAAAGAGATCGCAAAAAGCGACAAGACCGCCCATTGTATATTTTGTAGTCACCATTTCAGCCAAAGACGTCCACTGCTGGACATGGCCTCCCCCAAGGTTCTCCACGACGACCGGTCCTGCGCCTCCCGCATCCAGCGGTTTCTCGCGACCTTCACCAGGTCGTCGGTCCACCTTGTCGGGGGCCTACCCACGCTACGTCTTCCGGTGCGCTTTGTTGTCATCATCATCCCAGCGTTAATCCCAGTCGCTTCCGAAGCCTTTTCAGCTTTGGAGTCTGGGGTCCGCTTTACCAGTCCGACTGCTGATATGGCTAAACTTCGCCATTTTCCGTGAAGCGATTGCCGTCTGACCTCCACAACCCGAAGGCGACATCGCAAGCATTGTAGTTAGACCAATTGTTGGATTTTTGAGGGCTCCAACAACCCGTAACGACTGCCACTAGATGTTCGTATGGCAACCGGGACCAACGGCTTAACGTGCTTTCCGAGGGACGACCAGACCAGTGCAAATATTCATATTCATGCATACAAATACTTGCACTATGCGGGGATCGATTCCGCGACCCGCGTCACCTTGCGCAGCGGCCGCGTCCGCTACCGCTTCGCCACGGAGGCTGTCCTGTGCGCTTTGTAGTGTTTTATGTATATTTCATGTTGTTTTTGTGGTGTATAATAAAGTATAGTATGTAAATAAATACTTTGATAGTGAACTAACCTGAAGCAAGGTGTCATCATGCGCGGTCTGTCTTCAGCACATTCGGGCGCCCGTCGAGCGAAGCCGAAATCCACAACTTTGACCTTCGCTTCGCTGAGGCGAGAAGTAGATAGCAGGATGTTCTGTGAATAAGAAGGTTATATTATTTACTTACTAGCTTTCCGCCCGCGGCTTTGCCCGCGTAATGTTCGGTTATATCGCGCTTTTAACATTTCCCTCGGGAACATCAAATTTTTCCGCGATAAAAGGTAGCCAATGTCCTTTCTCAGGCTCAAAAGATTGCCTGTGCCAAATTTCATCAAAATCGGTTCAGAGGTTTAAGCGGGAAAGCGTAACAGACAGACAGACAGATAGACAGACAGACAGAGTTACTTTCGCATTTATAATATTAGTATGGATTAAAGTCGTCGTGGCCTAGTAGTTAAATCACCAGCCTCTCAAGTATGAGTGTCCGGGTTGGATTCCAGGTCAGGCAAGAACCAATGTAAATTTCTAAGTTATATGTACTTTCTAAGTATATCTTGGACACCATTGACTGATTAAAAGGTGAAGGAAAACATCTTGAGGAAACCTGGACTTAAGTCTGAAATCGCCAACCCGCATTGAGCAAGCGTGGTGATTACGCTCAATCCTTCTCTGTATGAGAGGAGACCTGTGCCCAGCAGTGGGACGATAAAAAGGTTGATGATGAAACGTAGAGTGTAAACTTACGGAAGTTGATACTCCAATGAATAGGCACGATTTTCTAGATAGATTTTCGCTAAATGTTAAGTAGGTGAACCTTTGTGGTCGTGGGTACACAGAGCGGGGACTCTGCCTGCCCACTAAGTGACCCCATGGAAGACGGCGGAACAGTGATGGCGAGCTACCGTGCATAGGAGTCTTTGGGTTTTATTTGTATCAATAGCTTGATAATTTTAAAAGACTGTCCATGGAGTTTCTTGCCCGTTCTTCTCCATAGGTACCTACTCTTTAGAATGGGCGACTAGCTTCATCTTACTGACTGAAGGACCTTCTGACAATTCAAAAGTGCCTGAACTGGTTTATTTGAAATAAATGCTTTTTTGATTTGATTTGAGAGGGCCCCCCTCTTAGAATCTCCCCTGGGAGCCTTACAGGCGTTTCTTGAATTTTGACCTTGAGTCAAACTTTAAAAATATGAGAGTGAGAAGAGTGAAATTGTGTGGAGTAAAAGTGTTTGGTGATTATGATTAGGAAGTGTTTGTGGTGTAGGCAAGAGAATCATGATGATCAAGATATATAGAGCTCTAAGTCCTTATTATTATACAGGATGAGTTTTTAAGAACCGTCCAAATTTCGATATACAGGATAAAATTTTATCCCGTGCGCAAACTTTGTCAACTTATAGCTAAATAAGTTTTATAGATAAAAATATTATTACTTTGATATGTTTTAGTACAAAAAAATAGTTATTGATAACGAAAGATGTTTATTATGAAATCGATGTTATGGTCACCGCACGCGGTCCCATTCATGTTCGGCGGAGTGGCGACGGCGGGAACATCACAGGACCCCCGCGCGCCCGAGCCGCCCGCATGTTCACTACGCGGCCATATGCTAATACTACGATATTGATATGAATAATTGGTGTCTCTCATTTGCTGATTTTAGGGCGGACAAAAACATGATTTTTTATTTTAAACTAATAATGCAGTTTTGTTCTGTTATTGTTCTGAGCCACCCATTTTTTTTGCGCACTCGGAAAAAAGTTTCCCATCAACTTTGACGAAAATCATTGAATACGTGTTTTTTCTTTTAGCATCACTCAATACAAAAATATTGAGATATCACATCACAAAGTTATCAAAATATGATAAAAAAATATAAAAAGTTGATGTTTGTTGACATCGCGCCGTGCCATCGGCCAGCCCGTCCCACGCTCCGCCAAAGTTCATTGAACACAATAGTTTTAAATCAGTGACCACGCAGAGCGGAGAATTCTTTCAAGAAAATGATTTGATACAAAAATTTTACGTATCGATTTTTTTATTTCAAAAATGGAATTAGTGTATGATACCTAATGCCTAGAAAAAATTTGGATGGTGACTAAAAAATTTTACTGTACAATATGTAAAGAAAACCCAGTCCGATCCGTGAAGGTATTGTTAGGTATCGATAACTGATTCTACTAATGCCTACAAAGCCGGGCTAAACTTAAAATAAAACCCCCTAAAAAAATAAATATTATTTAGCAAAAAGAGGTAACTTAAAACATGTGCGGTAGGCTATACAGGCGCGGGCGAAGAGGGGCAGGGCACGCGGCACGCGGTCGCATCGCTATTCGCTCAGAATTATACCGTCAAAAATAATGTTGTCACTTTTAAAAAATTACCAAATTGTGGGGAAGTTGGAATTAATTCGCGGGGAAAAAAGATTATTTCAAAATTCACTAGAATTGTTACTATGATGATTAGGTATGTAAAATTTCATATGTTATTTGGTCATGTGTTTGCGTAAACTTTATTATCCTTACGGGTCGGACAGGGTTTTCTTAACATATTGTATAATTTAGTACACAATAGTGGTGCCATATTTACCTCGGGCTTCAGATCTCTGTGCACGACTCTCCTGCCATGCATGTGTCGCAGGGCTAGGGCCAGCTGGGCCAGCAAACGTCGCGCGATACGTTCATCTATGCCGTTAGCTATTTGAGCTGCTAACTCGCCGCCCGCAGCCAGTTCTGTTACTATGTATGTGAAAGCCTGTAGGGAAAAAAATATTTGGTAAAGTAAACATTGGATCACTTATACACGAGATTCATAATCAGCGTAAAGAAATGGTTGAACTGAACAAGCGCACTTGGGTGCTTCTTTCATTTAGTACTAACTTTATAATTCTGACTTTAATGCATGCGTGTAAGGTTGAATGTGGTTTGATATTTGATGTACCCCAGACTCGGTCATAAAAAATAATGGCTTTTTGTACTGCTTTGATAAGAACTTTATACACTGTACTTAAGGCTGCTTTTAAATTAATGTATATATAATTTGACTCTTAATACCTGTCGCAATTTTTGATAAGAGTTTTGTTCGAGACTGTATATCTACCCCCTTATTCATGAACGCTGCTTAAAGTTAACTAGTGATTAGCGATTCTTTAGCCATACATTTTTGACCTTTTAACGTCACTTATCTTAAATCATCCTTTATGAATAAACACTACAGTGTTTAAGGGGTTTCTTCATAAACAATAATTAAAGTTAAGTGACGTTAAAAGATCAAAAATGTATGGTTAAAGAATCACTAATCACTAGTTAACTTTAAGCAGCGTTTATGAATAAGGGGGCTAGTGTATAAGTGATCGATGAAAGTAAAACAATTTTTCTTACGACTTAATCAACCAACTAAATACAGAATGGTGCTGACAATACGACAATAAATTAAACATCGTGTACCTCAACACATTCTCAGTCTACCCATAAAAAAATTATATAAATATATACATTAGTTTAGTCGGGCGAAAATAATTTTTCATTTTTCACATTTTCTACATGATGTACGTATTGATAAGGAAGCGCTTACAGGTTGATGACCGCCGCATCCAGCGTTACTAAACTTTATTAATAATGGCGCGAAAAAGCAAGTCGCTACAGGACCGCGCTGTCGCCCGCTGATCGGAGGCCATTGAACCAATATTTTAAAGGATGTTCTATTCCGTTTGCAATGTTATGGGATTTAGTTTCTTTGAAAATATCATTTTTTTTTTTAATTTTGATGCTAGGTTTTTTTCTATGGTTCAGGATTATTCCTACAAACCAGCATGGTCTGTGTTTTCATTTATTGTCGTATTGTCAGCACCACTCTGTATAATACCAGTCTTTAGTGGCCATGCTACGTCACAGTTGTCTTCAATTTAGTAACGTCATTAACGAACTACCGATAAGTATACAAAGACTTATAATCAAATTATAATGAAAAGTGAATACTTACAGAATCGTGGAACACTTCATGCAGAGTGATGATGTAGGGACATCCTTGACACGCCTTCAGCAGTTCTATCTCTTGTTTAATATCTTTCTTCTGTGTAGATATTATCTGTTGGATAAGTTAAACATGGTGGCTTAGTTTTAATGTTTTTTTTAATACATTAATTATAATCACAGATAAACTTTATGGAGGAGATTTTCTTCAATTTTAGATTGCACTTGTAACTAAGTACTTTTAAAATACTTAAAAAAATGTAGGTTAATATTTCAATTATTACAATTTTCAAATGTACTTTGCCATCTTAAAAATATAGCATAATTTGGCTCTAAACAATTTTAGATGGTATAATACCCAATATATCGATATATGAATACAACAACGCAATTCGATTGCAAAGAAAAACTGCAAATGAGAACAGGGCAACACTACAAAAAAATAGAGATGTACCCACCGAATAGTTGTTTTCTATCAACCAAGTATTCGGCGGAAGATACGGATAAGGCTGGTACGGATGACAGCAGGTCAAGCTACCCCAAACTGTCAGATATTCCCAATCAACTTTGAGCCTTAATGCTTAAGAGATAAAGTTGAAAATCTAATAAGGAAAGCTGACAGATTGTAGTAGCTTGATGTGCTGTCGTCTGTACTATTGTACTCACTTTAACAGCATACTCCTTGCCAGTCTGTCGGTGTATGCACTTCCGGCACACGGAGTATGATCCGTCACCAAGTAGTGGAGTGCTAAGCTCTACTGCGTATTTCTGGAAGAATGGCGAGTCCTGGAACAAGGGGGCAATGGTTAATAAAACACAATTATATATTTGAAACCACCTTGCGCTATGGCTACATCTGCGCGTAGCATATTTCCTTCACCAGAATACCGTCTCACTCCATGCCCAAATGTATCTAAATCCATTCAGTGCTTTAGGTTTAAAAAAGAAACATATAAACACAGTCGTGTCACTGTTTGTAAGGTTAGCTTGGATACAGTGGGAAACGGGACTGATTCTCGGTAAAGAATTGACTACCGTTTTCCTAAGGAAATCCAAAGGGCTTGCTCAGTCTCTTTCTTTTCCCTACTGTAAGTCGATCATTATGCGCGCGTCATGCTCGTGAACGGGGACAGTCAGTGGAGACTGGTCATCTGTTAGCTGCCAGTGGGCTTAATTCATTTTCTATATTTTGATTAATTTTTAAATTTATACATTGTGCTCACATGATAGAAACAACAGAAATATGTAACGGAGAAATGTAACCCATATTATGATTTTAAAAGAGTGTCCATGGAGTTTCTTGCATGTTCTTCTCCATAGAGATCTACGCTTTGGAACGTGCAATTTAGCTTCACTTTTCTTGGACTGACCGACATTGACTATTCAAAAGCACCAATGGATGGTTAATTTGAAATAAACAATTTTGATTTGATTTGATCTTCTACGCTATCTTGCTCTATCAGGCATGACTATATGGGTATTTACCTTAGCGACCCATCCTTTGAGCTTGTCATTCTTCTCCCCACTGGCCTGCATCCATATCTGATCGGCTATCACATTCTCTGAGAACAGTATGCTCGGAGCAACGTACGAGTAGCCTGGCAAGAGAAGAAGGTTAACATTAATAAGAGACCTGCAACACAAAAGTTTTGGGAGTAAAATTAAAAGCAATAAATGTGACCACCTCCCCTTTTATTTTGTGGATCGGAAATCATCAAATGACCCTTCCCGCTATAGGCGGAACGGCGTGTCAGACTTTTACTGAACCTTCCCTGGACGAGGAAAAAGCGGCATGCTACGTAAGATAAAAGACCTCTTCGGATATCTGACAGTCTTACCAAGGGATAACACTAACTGGCTTGTGGAGAGCACATAGTCACCTCATGTAAAATATTGGTATGTATTCAGCTGCAGCCGGTTCGACTGTACGCCGATCCTAACATACTACTCGTGCGAGTTAACTACGCCCTCGCTGGAATGCGACCCCTTTCCCGCTTTCCTGCGCGACGCCCGTTCATTCGCCGTAAGCGCTGAGTAGCAATAGCATCTTTGTTACAATCTAAATACAGTTTAAATTCCCTGTTGTTATTACTGTTTCTGTGGAGTTCTTGCTTTGTTTTTTTTTTTTTACATTTTCGACGCGTTATGGAAGCCTGTTGTTTGCACCAACATTATATTTCAGGCTATATGTGTTAATTTAATTACGAAACGTCATGAGTAAAATGACCTAGTATTATGACGCTTTATCATCAAAACGAGAATTTGATGACATAAAAAATATTGTAATTTATATTTTTTTAACATAATTCTCATTTTTTGCAAACGGTACCGTCCGAATGACGTCACAGAGCGAGGTGCACAGTTAACTCGCACGAGTAGTAGTTGGCAAAAGGCTAGGCAAATGATAAATTGTGGTTCTCCCAGCAGACATATTTATAAGATATTCAACTCACCAAGAAACAGTTTGTCGTGATGCTTGGGTGCTTGTGCGGGCGAGTCAGTGGGTGGCATGCGCGTGAACTCGTCTGCGAAGTTGCACGTGTCGGCCGCGTGCTGAAGGACGGGCACGAAGGGCGCAGAGATTTCGCGCCGGCCTACTGCCTCCCAGTCCAAGTTCTGGAATGCATAAATATTTTATTTGAGGGAATATAGTCCTTAAGAACACATAGGTGCCCCTCCTCCTCCCCGGCGTAGAAAATTTTCTGCCATTATTGCTTTAGTCTTTTGAACTATCAATTTAACTCAATGCGGTGTTTATCACAATCTGTTTCTAACAAAATTACAGAATGATTTATGTCAAACCGTGATATTATAAACACATCAGCTGTAGCATTGACATTCAGATGAAGAGTTTTTGTTTTCCTATAACTAAAAATCAAACATTTGTACCTCTACTAGGAAAACTACAACTAACAGAGCTTTTCTATGAACGCTCAGGTTATTTGCGAACTAACCTAGGGACATATCTAACCTGGAAAAACGGATGCCTCTTGAGCTCTTCAGCGTCGAGTTCGCCTCCACCGAGCCGGCGGCGAGGGTCTTTTACCAGTAATCTGTAAAGAAAAATATGTTTAGAAAAAAGGCTTTAGTCCAAACTTCCACTTCTGTCATCACATTTACACACTTCAACAACCGAATGGTTTTGGATGGAAGAATTAATAGACTTTAAACGGCATTTTATTTGTGCGGAATAAAAATATTTCTTTCTTTCTTTCTTTCTTTACTAAGGCCTGTAGAATGCTGCCGTAGGTTAATTTCGATGAAAACCCGGTCGAAGCCGCGGACAAAAGCTACTTCGACGCAGTTCAAGATTTTTTACAAAAGCTTTTAGCTTAAAAGGAATTTAATGAGACCTTTTGTGAAACAAGCTAGTTAAAGTTTCTCAGAGCACATTAATTCAGTTATTATAAGAATATTGGCCCTCATAAGGTCTGTTCAACTTAAGGATTTATAAGACGAACTTAACCAATGAAAAGAATGCAAAGATTGCATATAAACTAAGTTTAAAAGCTGATTTAGATGTGCTGATCGCATTGTTTTATTGAAGATCCCAAATAAATAAAGGCTTACATAGGCGATTTCAGTAAATCACCTTCAGATCTCTAATTCAAGTCTCCCCCAATTCACTCACTCGAGAACCCGTCGGCCCCATCGGGCATCGGTCTTACGGGCAATGCCGGCCCACTGCCGCTCAAATATAAACCTTCCAATACGTAATAATAAACAAATGCACAGAAGGTATCAGTGAAAAACTAACTTTTTAATAAAGTCCTGTACTTCAGGACTGACATCGGGCGGTACAGGATAGCTGCACCTGACGATACGCTTGGTGATCTCCTGCTGCGTGTTCTTCTCGCCTTCCACGGTGAAGGGAGACGCACCGGTAAGCAGCTCGTATGTTAGCACGCCGACTGACCACCAGTCTACTGCCTGTGGACAAAGGAGAGATGGGTTTTAGTACGGTGAACAATTAGTAAATACTAAAAAAGTAGTATTAAATAAAAAATATGTTTGAGCAGAACTAAATAGATAATATAGTACTTAAATCATTTGCATACATAAAACCAACTATTGGCAAACAAGTTTCCTCTAGTGTACTTTTTATATCATGTTTTTTTTAACAATAATTAATATTCTATTTATATACACACGTTTAAAATATGATTTATATGTACATATATTAAAATAATAAATATTATTGTTGTAATATTCATGTTGATTATGATTTTTTTTTCGATGGGAAATCATCATATGACGTCTTCCGCTCTGGGTAGAGCGGAAGGGCGTGTCAGGCTTTTACTGACTAAAACCTACCCGTGTTCCTTCACGTGCCTGTGTGCCTGGGACTACGGTTTCTCTTTTGAATATTAATTGTGCTCAACTCTGAATGATATAATTTTCCGTTCCAAAGGACCAATCTCGAAAATGTATTGGTTTTTGGTTCCAGTCTTTTTTAACATCATAAACTAGTAGGCAGTGATCATGGTAAGCAGTGATGCAATCGTTGATGGTAAAGCGCACTAGTTGATTAAGCATTGAAAACCCTTCAATCGTAGTCAGACGGAAAGACCGCCGCAAATTGCAAATTTGGCAAATTGTTCCAGTCCTTGGATGTACGCGGTATAATAGACGAAGCGAAACGCTTTGTTCGGACTGTAGTGGTGTCAACAACGTCTTAGATATATTATTTTTTGTTTGTTTTACTAGACTACCAATAATTATAATAACAGTTACCCGTATAGTTCGGTAGTTTACCCGACCCGTTCAGAAACTTATCAACATATTTTAATAGCAGTATTTACTCCTTTCATTATTAAAAAATAAATTTGATCATTTATAAGAATCCAAACAAACAAAGCTGATGTACGTCTTAGAAAAGAATAAAATCCCCGTAGCTACACACACATTCAAGCGGTCATTACCAAGAACGTATAAAACAGTTTGATCGATAAAACTAGTGATGAACGACCTTCGATAGTATAAATGAGAATACAGCGCGCCATTTCTTAGGCATTAATAAGTAAGGATTGAGATATGTGACTATTTGTTGTTGGTATCATCATCAACCTTTTTATCGTCCCACTGCTGGGCATAGGTCTCCTCTCATACAGAGAAGTGCGGGTTGGCGATTTCAGACTTAAGTCCAGGTTTCTTCAAGATGTTTTCCTTCACCTTCAGTTATTGGTGGCCAAGATATACTTAGAAAGTAAATATAACTTTAGAAAAGTTACATTGGTACTTGCTGACCTGGAATCGAACCCGCGCACTCCTGCTTGAGAGGCTGGTGTTTTAACCACCACCACGACTACATGTTATAAACATATACGTTGTTGGTATAAACAAATATTATTGATGTAATTCGTTCTCCCATACATGCATCTTACTAGTTTTCTGAAGAGAAAGCAATTTTTTTTTTTAAACTTTACCCCGCATTAGGAATTACTCCAGTGTCGTGGGTGCGTTTACAAACATTTTAACTCGCATAATTATAATAATAATAACCCGTAGTTTTTTTTTGTTTTTTTTTTATTTATTTATATATAAATATTTAAAAATGTAAAATAATATGTACATATAGAAAAATAAAGAGAATAATAATAATCTTTATTCATAAAACTTACACAACATTGTAAAATTAGCGACATGCCCGAGCTAGGTTTATTAAACCTGTGTTTCAGGCACACACAATTACAAACAGCAAGACTCGGAACAACTACTTGTAGGTCATACAAATATTTGTTCCGTGCGGGAATCGAACGCGGGATACGCAGTGCAGCAATCGATCGCTCAGCCCCAGTGTCAACCGTGTCGTCAAAATAGATCAACATCCACACAAAAGTTTTACTAGTAGCCTATGTCCTTACCCGAGTAAAGGTCTATTTGTGTACCAAATTTCATTCAAATTCGTTAAGCCGTTTCAGCGTGAAAGCGAGACAGACAGTTACTTTCACATTTATAACATTAGTATGGATGGAAAAATAACTAACTCCTACACAATCAGTTCCAGTTTACACATTGTAATATATTATTAAATAGTGGTAGTTACTCTGAAAATCGTCTTAATTATCATTGAAATAAAGTCGATAATTGTAATACGAGAAATATGGTGGGGCTGTTGTAGCACTACGCTCGCCAAGCCTTTTTTTTAATAATTATAAATTAGTGCTCGACCGCAATCCCGCCTGATGGTAAGCAGTGATGCAATCATTGATGGTAAAGCGCGCTAGTTTATTTAGCGTTATCCAATTCTCTCAAAAAAAAAATAGTGTGTAGGAAGGAAGACAGCAGTTGAGCGAGGTGACGCAATGTTAAACCCAACAACACGACCAACGATGCTGCGCCAGAGGGAGATTGATCTGGAGACCCTCCACGACCAAACTCCCGACACAACAACATTTGGCGACGAATGTTTGGCGGCAGGACTTTGTCTGGTGGGTGGTGGTAACTTCTGCCGCAGCCAATGTTATGGCCTTTTACTGTAATTGCACTTTGGATTTAACAGTGCTTGAGACTACTAGGCCAACGACGCAGTCTCATCTCTACATATGTATTTCAAGCCTGATCATCTCTCAACCAGTCCACCCATCATTTCTTTTACCTTCACCTTCTCTTACAGTCCATACATAATCAAAACTTTCCTCACGACAGACATGTTGCTCTACAGGAAATAAAAAAATCAAAAAGAGTTATTTTTCAAGTGAGTCACGATGCTTATTCAATATATCTGTAATCATTTCAGGGAATCTTAATATCAATAACGTGGAATTTTCTACTGAAATTCATGATTATTCCATTAATCAAATTTCTTGGCAACTTCAAGAGTAATATTTCCAATAATTCGGAGAACCGTACATATTATGGCAAAAGACAATTTATTATGTCAAGTCATCATAACATCAACCCTGTAATCGATTTTTATCTCTGCTATTAAAGCATTAAAGTATAAGGTTGATTGGGGAAATTACAGTTGTACGTAGCTATTGTAAACTAATACAAACAACCAGGAAACGATCCAGTCTGCATGCTACCAGATGGAAAAACCAAATAGCACTTTCTCTGGCCTTGGAAACCTAGGACCTCATGCTTAACAGTAGCGTATGCTACCACTAGACCAACAAGCCAGGCAAGTTATGACATGTGATTGTATAAATATGTACGAAATTGGATTTACTTCAGCGTTCTATGAGGTACAACAAAATGGCTTCCACAAGCTAATGATACTAAAATGTATCTATATCGCGCGAGCCTTGGAATAGTCAGCCTTGATACCACTTTGCTGACATATATTCCACGGCATGAGCTGGATTCTCTTAAAGCATCTCAATAATAACTTGAATTTTGTAGATACATTTAATGAGGTTCCCAGTCTGTAAACCAAAAATCAACCAAAAGTGTCCAATACTTTAGTTCGTCACTATATCTAGCCAAGGATTGGCAAACTTTTTATTTAGACCATACTATTCAATTAGATAACAAAAAAACTATTTTAATAATGGATCCTGTTATACCAACTTGTCCGACATTTTGATTTCCTAACATCAACGCAAATACAAAAACAAGTTTTCTATCTGCATTGTATTGAGTTTCACGTGTGACCATGATTTGAAAAAAAAAAGGGAAAACATTTTAGTGAACAGATATGCCATGGTCCTAAAAGCCCTTTCGATGGTGAGATATTATAACGGCAGTTCCTGAATACTCTTAACCATTAGTTTTTCTGGTGTTTTCATTTATCATCGTATCCAAATAGGCATGATGACAGGGTTAAAAAATAGTGATTCTAATTAGTCTGTCTTTTAGATAAGCATAAAATAATGGACACGTATTTTTTGTTTTAACAAAATAATAAGAATTGAATGAGATATAACGCATTAAAGTTCAGGGGTGGGAGCTTATGACGTCACGTTTGAGTAAAATTTGTACCCAGAAGTGACGTCACACAACATTTTGACGTGCCATATCTTCGTTGTTATTTGTTTCTGGGAGAAAAGAAAAAATACGTGTCCAATATTTTTGGCTAATCTAAAAGACGAACTAATTACTTTTTTTTAATCACCATGCCTATTGTACAATATACTCGTAAATACCAGTCTAGTATATAATTCGTGCTGATACGGAGGCAGAATAACCACTAATAAATGAAACGTGGTACTAATTAACCAATCAGCATAAAATTATATCTCCGCGTCGCGACAGACATATTAATCATATTTATGTAGATACGTCTTCTTTGAATGCGGCATCGGAATTCACGTGTGGTATTGAATCTAAAATAAACATATAGTAGATATAGTTGAAAAAACACGTGCCAACTTAACCGACTATAAACACGTCCAGTTATCTAATAAATGAAAGTAAATAGTAATACGATTGAAATCTGCTAATTAGCATCAATCAATGATAAGCTTTTTATAGAACAATTATCAAGAAAATTATTTTCCCCCACAGACTTTTTCCACGTTCCATTGCCGAGCATTGCCGATGTGTGCCGAGAACACACGACCGCGCGCACGAGTCAGTTTCCGTAGGAACCTTGGCGACCGACATTAACGTCGCCACACAATGTACGGTGTATTGTAAACAACTTTTTTTTCTATAAATTGTAAAACATGAATTTTAACTTAATTTTCATAAAATCCTACTTTTATAAAATTATAAACGTGAAAGTGTGTATGTATGTTAGTTACTCTTTCTCCCAAAACTACTGAACAGATTTTTATGAAATTTAGAACACAGATACATAATATGTAGTTTATAACCGGCAGGCTAATTGCGTATTTACGTTGTTGCTCAACAGACTCAATTTTCGAAATAATAGAGCAACGAATTAGCAATAGGGTGCAGGGTTAAAAAAAAGAATACTTTTTAACTCGATTTTATCACGGTATCGATACTTACGCGGGTGAATCTGCCGGACGGACCAAGTTATTTTATAAAACCGAGTCTATTTCTGTCACAATCACAGCTCCCAAATTATCTAAAAATATACAGAATTATTACAATCCACCCTACTCAAACGAAACTAAGTAAAGGCTGTTCAAACAAGTGTTGCTAAATTAGAACCTATTTTTGTAACCCCTTTTATCACAACGGCCTCTCTTCATAACTCGTCCTTTAGATAAGACCGTGATGTGTGAATATAATGAAATATTTATTTTTAGTGTTCATGGCACGTTTATGACCTGCCTTTATTACATACTAAGTTTCTGTTTATGTTTTTAGGAAATGTGCATTCATTACAAAACAATGTATTACCGTATTACGTAGAAGTCTTCTAGAACCTCTTCGATACTAACCAGGAATTAATTGATCAAGCATTGCGATGAGGAAATCTTGTTAAAACTAAACATAGTGCTGTTGCTAAGCCATATAAATACATTCGGAGGACGGGTCTGAGCAGTTGTGTTGCGATGTGTACCGGGTACGATGTGCCTAATGTTGTTGTGTCGGGAGTTTGGTCGTGGAGGGTCTCCAGATCATCCTCTGGCGCAGCATCGTTGGTCGTGTTGTTGGGTTAAACATTGCATCACCTCGCTCAACTGCCGTCTGTCTTCCTATTCACTCAGTTTTTTTGAGTGAATAGGCTTAATCTAGTGCGTTTTACCATCAACGATTGCATCACTGCTTACCATCAGGCGGGATTGCAGTCAAGCACTAGTTTATAACTAAAAAAAAAAAAAAAAAAAAAAACATTCATGTAATAAATTTGTAAGTTTAAGTAGGTATTATAAGTTTAACTGGGTATAATATCTATACTAATATATAAAGCTGAAGAGTTTGTTTGTTTGTTCGCACTAATTGCGGGAACTACTGGTCTGATTCGAAAAATTCTGTTTGCGTTGGATAGCCCATTAATCCAGGAAGGCTGTAGGCTATATAACATCACGCTGCGACCAATAGGAGCGGAGCATAACTAAACCACGCGAACGAAGTCGCTGGCGGCCGCTAGTAATAAATAATGTTTTGATGGATGAAATATTACTATGCCATGTAACTATTTCTATCATAATTGATTTACCTGTTATTGATTTGTTCTTATTTTGTTATACTTTTAAATCTTTTTACCTTATTTATAATTTTACTAGGTGCATAAGGTCTTCAATCTCGTCGTTAATCGTTAATCTAATGAATGTACACAAATCTTGTAAAATATTTAAAAAGAGTAAGAGTAGAGTTACTTTCCAAGAAAAAGGGAATTTATTCAAGAAAAAGAAGAAACATCATTCAGTAATAATAATAATAATAAAGAAGTTTTAATTGTTCAATTGTCGAGAATTTCAAACCAAAATTACAAGACTTTAGATTTTTATGTCAAAGTTATTATTATTATATTATAGTTCTTATTGATTGTGTTTAATTAAGAGATACATTATTTGGTATATTACTAAAGGTATTAAATATTACTAATCCTGTAAAGTAACTGATATAAATAGCATAATCTACTATTTATAGTTTCTATTAAACATTTATCTTCTCGCCTGTTAAGTTCGTATGGTTAAGAGAGAAGTGTATATTAAGTCCATTTTTTTGAGTCAAATTCTTAAAATAATTAAGACCAATGCCACTTTGGCTAAAACAATTAAAATTACACGTGATATTGATTGATAATTGACTGATAATTGAAGTACCTAGTTTTTATTTTTAATTTACATGCCATTAATCAACATATACAGTATGTTAAATAACAGAGGGCGTTCCCTTAAAACTCGTTAATATATATCATTAATAGATTAAAATAAAAATATCAGCATAGAAAAATAAGCATAAAAAAATCCGAATAAAAAAAAAATTCTAATTGGAAATAAATTTGAAACCTCCTGTTTTAAATCAAAATAGTAGTCGTCATGTACAAATAAATTGCGACGTTGCCGTCTTTCATGTTCGCGTGTACAGTGTGTTTCTTTTACATGTCATTTTAAAATTTTTATTGAATATTTTCTAATTGGAAAAAATTTTAAAACATTTTGTTTTCGAATGGAAATATTTTTTTTAGCATGTATGTATGCAGTGTATGCTATACTATTTCGGATTAACGGGAACGCCCTCTGTTAGTTAACATACTGTATATAATTAGTTAACAATAAGAAATTCCAGATAAGTCGACCATAGTAACAATTAAATAATAATAATAAATTCATTTATTTTCACTAGAAGGTTTTGTAGTATTTAATCGTTTTTAAGTAAAGAAATTCTGCTGGTGCTCAATGCATGTTTTATGAGATAAACGAGTAATTATTTAGGCTCGCCCACCATCAAATGAGACTTGAGGATAACTCTAAAGAAGTGGATTTAGGTGCACCTCTAAAAAAACGATGGATGGACTGAGTAAATGATGATGATATGGTTTAAAAGGGGAAGACGACAAATTTATTTACGCAAATGTTACCCGCAACTACCATTACAGATCAGTGATCGAATGCAACAGAATGGCTTGACTGACTAAATTCTTAATCTAAATTCTATAAAATTATATACTGTATAAAATTACATAATTAGTAGTATGCATGGAAGAAAGGAAAAGGCATGTTATATAGACTTCAAATAAAATGACAATGATGGTGATGATAATGATACCTCTGCCGAACTTCGAGAAGACGTAAAGCTATGTGACACATACGTTGCATTGTAGTTTTTCCGAAGTCCTATGCCAAGACTTCGATATAGGAAGTAGCAGAAAAGAATAACGGTCTTCAGTAACAGTTCCATTTCTATGAACCCGAGTACAGTAAAGACTGTCTAAAAATTCTAGATACTTTTTTTGACAGATAGCTAAATCCGCGAACCGTTACTAGCGCAATCCAACTGTTTTCTCCAAGTTTTTTTTATAGAGAAATGATAAAATAAACCTTAAAACTTTAAATACAGAGTTTGTTTTAGATTGTGTGCAACATCTAGGAATTAAACCTTGAACGTGGAAGGAGCGAGGCCACAGCAGCAGTCTTGCGGAAGGTTACACTACTACAATGCAATCATACCAAAATATATTATATGACAAAAGCAAATAAAGTCGACATTCCTTTGAATTATAAAGACAAGCTATTTCCACATAAGAATTTGTACTTTATTTCGTGGTTGCTAAGGTTGGTAATAGGTTGTGTAGTGGTGGTTAAATCTAGGTCGTTCGGTAGAAGTTTTTGGCAAGTTGGTTGGATAGTAACAGAGTAAATTTAACAGGTGCGAGGAGAATGAATGTTTGCTGAAGATATCGCCGTTTCTTTTTTTTTAACTTTGCGGCTACTTAGCATTACTGTCACGCTTATGATCCTAAGGGTGCGGATAGACGTGTAGATTGTGGGCTTTTCTTAGAAGAGCTTTCTTTGAAACTTTTTATGTCAAAAAATGGTTACTACACATTTTATTGCCCTTATACAAATATATTTTACTAGCGGCCGCCAGCGACTTCGTTCGCGTGGAATTAGTTATGCTCAGCTCCTATTGGTCGCAGCGTGATGTTATGTAGCCTAAATCCTTCCTGGATTAATGGGCTATCCAACGCAAAAGTAGTTCCCGATATTAGCGCGAACAAACAAACATACAAACTCTTCAGCTTTATATATTAGTATAGATTATTTGGTCGGCGCAACATGTTTCTTCTGCCACTTATGATAACTCTAGTGATATACTAGTCCTTGGTTCATCAAAATTATACCTTTTAAACTATTTCCGTTTTGTTTTGTATAACAATAATTTACTGATTTGCATAACTGCAGTATCTTTTGCCATGATTTAGTAATAAGTTCCTACTTATGCACTTTAATACCTATCCGTGCTTGGTACCGGTTCAAGTACTGCTTTCCTAGAAAATAATATAACAAAGATTTTCTGAAAGACGGTAATTGCTTGAAACATGGGTGTAGGTAGATATTAAAGGTAAACTTTTACCTCTCTTCCAGGATATTATGTTACTTGTTATATGTATTTCTACTAGAAACTTAGAGGCTTTGTTAGTTCAGAAAAAGTATTGAAATACCCCTCATGATTGGCTATATAAAAATGCTTCGGGTGCAACGCTGTTCCATTTTAACTGTTCAAAAACATTCATTGCAGTATTTACGTTCTTGAGCAGATGCATTTTTCAGACATTTAAGAAGCAATGGATCCTTCTAAATACATATTTCATATTGAGATTGAGTATGTTGCGTAATTAGGGTCTGGATATTCAGCCCCGCCATCACAGTTTCCTTCTGGATAGTATTTTGACACTTCTACTTCTTCTGAATGATAAAATTACATAAGACAGCCCCTCAAAATACCCGCTGTGAAGAACTGGAATTCTTTCAGCTAAAACCTCGATGATAGGCCATAACATCGGCTGCCGGCAGAAGTTACCACCCACCAGACAAAGTCTTGCCGCCAAGCGATTCGTTGTGTTCCGGCATGATGTCTGGTGAAGCCGTACGGAGGACGGGTCTGAGCAGTTGTGTTGCGATGCGGGTACGATGCGCCAAATTTTGTTGTGTCGGGAGTTTGGTCGTGGAAAGTCTCCAGATCAATCTCCCTCTAGCGCAGCATCGTTTGGTCGTGTTGGTCTTGGGTTTAACATTGCATCACCTCGCTCGACTGCCGTCATCCTTCCTATTCCTAAGTTTTTTAAGTGAATAGGCTTAATAAACACTAGGAAGTGGTAAATTATGTAAATGTATCGTTAAAGAATTGTCAGCCTAATTTCCCTTAACTTACGATTTGATTTTCCCACGCCATCAGCTATTCTCATCAAGTTCGGTAAAAGAAAACTTGCTTAAATATGAGCTGTGAATTGTGATTGGCCGAAATTGAAAGGCGAATAACTTTCACTTCCAATCAATCTTGGCTATCGAAGTACCAACAATTCGATGTTATTATCTCTAATAAAGATAAGGTGTTTATCGTTATCGTGTTAATGCCATGCAACCTTTAGAATAGAAAACGTTTGTGCTTGAAATTAATTTATATTCACGTGAGAATATTGTTTCACCTGCAGTAATCTTGAGCTGTAGTCTAGTAATATTCATTCATGAATGTAAACTTAAAACTAGCTTTGCTGTTATTATAAACAGTGAATCGTTATAATACAGAGATCAGTAAGAAATCATGATCATTTTCGCTCCCCAGGTTTCCCACTTCAACCGGCTTTGTGCTTCTTGCATCAAGCTTTTTTGTGAATGGGAAATCATGAAATGACCTCTCCCGCTCTGGAAGGAGCGTCAGACTTTCACTGACTAAAATCCACCCGTGTTCCTTCACTTACCTGTGCACCTGGGCCACGATATCTCTTTCGAAAACCCGCAGCTCAGGTAGATCCAGCCGACCCTTGCGTCCTTCACCAGACAACTAGTTCATCTTCTAGGATGAAGAATGTTAGAATAACATGTTTTTTGTAAGTTTTCTTACTAACATTTATGAGTCATTACGTTATCAAAATAGTTCCAGAAACCAACCTTAAGTATAACAATGTGTTGTAAACAATTCAACAAAATAGCCAAACTACGACTCATTAAAGACAGATCAAATATGTTCATTATCCAATTAATAGTAAATAATACAGTTACAATCACGAGCACCAATATGTTAACTAGGGTTGTAACGGAGCTTCGCCTCCGCTTCCGTTACTGCGGAAGTTCCGCAAGAAATCGTATCTTCGCTTCCGCCTCCGCCTCCGCACAATTTTTAGCGGAGTTATAACGGAGGTTTATTAACGTATTTATGCAATAAATAAATAGTCCGGCCGCGTTTGAGCGCGAAATGGTCAAGAATCAACTAGTGCGAGGCGGGAATGCGGCAAGCACAATTTGTTTCTCCTTAATTTTCATTACAAGAAGGTAATATTTTTTTTACCAAGTATACTACTATTAATGTACGTATTTAAAATAAAACATTTTGTTTTAATTAACCATAAATTTCAATTTTATCTATATGTACTTTCACCTCCGCCTCCGCTTCCGTTAACCTCCGCATCCGCGGAGGTGAGACTCGTCGCCTCCGCATCCGCCTCCGCTAACAAGCCTCTGTTACAACCCTAATGTTAACACTTGGCAACAATCCACTGCGATTTTTTCGAGAAATAACAAATGCAACGTTGAAATAAGACACTTTTCTAAAGTGATATGTACTTTCTAAGTATATCTTGGACACCAATGACTGAAGGTGAAGGAAAACATCTTGAGGAAACCTGGACTTTAAGACTGAAATCGCCAACCCGCATTGAGCAAGCGTAGTGATAACGCTCAATCCTTCTCTGTATGAGAGACCTGTGCCCAGCAGTAGGACGATAAAAAGGTTGATAATGATGATGTACATAAACCTATGAGCTCGAAATTGCTATGTTCGTAACAGCATAAAAGTTCATACGGAAATAAAGGAGCAATTCAATTTTTAATACTGTGGAATGTGTACTTTTTTTGCTCGTGACTGTACCTATTAGCAATAGTATATAAGGTAATTATTCAAAAAACCGGGTTAACGAACATACACAAACATACATATGTAAGTATATAATTATGTACTAAATGGTCAACAGAGTAAACGTGTATGTATTTGCCTTTTAAATGAAACTGACTTCCTTGGTGACTGATATAGCTTTTCGGGGTAATTTTCACTGCAATTTTCACGAGAAATACAGAACTGTTTTTTCCCATTGGTCCAGTGAAAAGCGAATTACATTATATATGTACATTTAGATAGAATATATATCTTTATTATAATCCTTCTCTGTATGGGAGGAGACCTGTGCCCAGCAGTGGGACGATAAAAAGGTTGATGATGATGATGACGATAATTCTTTATACACTGCTGTTAGTTGTCCCTAGGTAAATAAATATGTTGCGAGATAATCTCTACGACAATATAGGCTTTGAAAAGACAACATATAATGTACTGATTACTCAATTAATCTTCTCGTCGACAACTTAAAAGAACCTGTATGAACCTGTATGTCTACCAAGTATGACGTAACAGCGTTCTGTAACGACTTTGTTTTAAACATCTTTAGTAGGGTGTAACGAGGGTTAAAATGTCGGAACCCTATACTAGGAATGAACGATATTTATAGAATTTTCACGTTTTCCATTCAGCCTTAACTTTCCAAGCAAACATTTACGACACATCGAAAGAAATATTACGGAAAACATTCATATAGCTCAAAATACAGGTAAAACTTTCACGCGATTACAAATTTTTAAAGTGAAGTGGACTTTACTGATCCAATTTGCATCAACTAAAGTTTGACAGCACCAAATTACATTTTCTGTCTTTCTTAATTTTCGTAAAAAGCAAAGCCAACAAAATTTTTCAATTGGCCGCTACAGAGATTGAGAATCCGCGCGATTTTCGTCCATTTTCATGCTTTTATGTCATAAAACGTTGGAGGGTAATTAGAAAGAGAATTTAACTAGAATATAATATAGGAATTTATGTGAGCAGTTTGGCAATGTCCTGTTAATCTCAATGCCAGGCAATATGAAATAAAAAAGTAATAAGAGGACAGTAAGTATTCACTGTTGTAAGAATTCGCACACACTGAGTATTGCGCCAGCATAAAACATAGTAAACCGTTGCATAATCGTGTATAGGTACTCATACTCGCTTTGATGAGACTGTATCATATTCATTGGATGAATTTTAATTGCAAATGCAAATTGGATTATCGTATTATAAAGATGTCCGGGACTTGTTTATTAAAAAATCTTAAATCATTCATTCAAGGCCGCTGGGTCTAAAAGCATAATATTTGGCGCAAAAGTTCTTAATGTAACAAAGGTGAGCAATTAGGAAGACTTTTCGAAAATTCATCCTCTAAAGGGGAAAGTCAAATGGAAGCTGTATAATGAGTAAATTTGCTTCATGACTTGACACAAAGATTAATAAAGAACAAATTTTTACGACAGTAAAAGTAGTGAAATAATTGCACCAGGGTTTTTATTTTTAATATTTAATGTAGAATTACTGCTTTCGCATTGACCTACTGACCGGTTAGAATATGACTGAATGCGGCGGCATGGATGACAGGATGACACTCAAAGTAACACTACATTATTATCTAATCAAATATAAAAATAAATACTATTGTTGTCAAAGGCCTTGCTCAATTCCAAAAGTATATAATTGCTTTGCTATTTTGAGGATTATTGAAACCGAAGTTTTCTACATTATAATTACTCCAAAATTGCATTTATGTGACATACATAATCTCACATAGTCATTCAGAACACCTATAATATAATTTAAATATCCAACACAGACCCAAAAGGATAACTTTAATACAAGACTCTAAAATTTTTCTAAAAAGCAAATTGAAATCATTATACTATTAATGACCTTACTCCAAACTATACTAATAACCATACTTGGACTATGTATAAATAAATAAACTCTTGAAAAGATATTAAGATGTGCAGAACTATATGCACAAAATAAGATAAAAAAAAATATTCAAAGCCGAATTGAGAAACTCTTTAGTAACAAGCGATAGAACGAGTTTCAAGAGGTAATCTTAGGAACTGGCCGTTCTGATCCCGAAAATTCTGATACTAACCGCTTAACAAATCTCATCAGTAAAGCAAACTTCCTTCAGCATCTTGAATACGCGTGCCGTTATCCAAGCAGTGGGCGTGGCTGTACAATTTGCATGACATTGAGCGGCCGTGTTTCACTAAATTATCGTAGACAAGGTCAGCAGTCTCGTGTACTCGCGTGATACCGTTGATATTATACTAAATGTTTATTGTTTGTTTTGTTTTCTATATGATTTCTAATACGATAATAATATCATTGGCCCAAAAGGGTGAAAGAAAGAAAAAAAAAATTATATGGGTTAACCAGAATTCTAGATAAGTTTTTCTGATGAACCATATAATATGGTCCATCCAGTAAAGTCTTTGGGGCTTGACGATGATGATGATGACGATAAGTACGTCAAGAATGAAATACAATTGTGAAAAAGAATAGTAAAAGCAGTGCCAATTTTCAAACAAAAGCTATAGAAGTCCAATTCCGAAAAAAAGGACCAATAAAGTATACCTAAATGGGTTATTATCATAAGACTTACTACATAGAATAAAGAGAGGAAGTACGTTATCTTCATACAAACGGACCGCGCGCGGCTTGTATGTCTGCGCCATAGTATCTATGCGTCGCCGCACGCACACCTAAACACAATATTAGAGTGCCTATGACTGCGCTAGTCGCGGCTAGCACGGAACGAGGTTCGCGCGTCACGGCTTTTCGGCACATTATACTCTGTTTTTTAATCTCGTAGACTAAATTGACACATGCAAATGTCAAATTTACATTATTAATTTTGTATTATTACGTTTTTAATAAGTACCTACACATTATTTCAGGATAACTTATTGTAAAAAAACGATACTTGATTTTACGAACGCTAAGTTTCGGCACTATTTAAGAATTGCAATAAACTGCCAACACTCGTAATATCAGTTTAGTCTACGAGATTAAAAAACAGAGTATAGCTTTTAAAAAATGATCACATAAACTGCAAAGTTGGTATGTCTATTTATGAACAAATAAAAGACTTATATTTTTCAAATTATATTTCTAAAAGTTATTTACAAGGATACGGATATATTACACATTAAAGTTTAATAACAACGCGTTTCGTAATAGTCGAAACCGAAGAAAGTAGGTATTTTTCTGTAGCTAATTTGTAATTTTGTATTAAATGTGTGATTCAATAGATGTTATGTTTGTATTATTTATATTTGTATTAATTAAAAATAAAAATAAATATGGTTCTTTATGTGTACAAAACTAAAAATAAAAATTACAAAAAAAAAATCTGACTAGTATATGTAAACTAAATACTAAGCAAATAATTTAAACATAAGCTCTTAGTCTATAAATATTTGTTAGCGGTTTGGGCGACAACCGTAACCGACGAAGCGCGGACAGTTGTCAACCCTAAGACAGTAGGCAATTAAATCGCGGATTGGGTCGCAGATAACCTACTTCCTCTCTTTATTCTATGCTTACTAGGTACGAAACATGCACTAAATCCATTAAATTAAATGTCAAAGAACAATTAGGTCGTATATTTAGAACAGCCACAGAAACCCACATACAGGCGAGTAATTACAATTAAATTTAGATCAAATTGGAAGTAGGTCGTTTAAGTACAGTGCTGGTTTGTGAACTAGATTGAAACGCGGTTTGATCGATTTGAAGTGCATTTTTGTTTGGAAATGAAAAAAAAAATGTAGACGGTTTATTTGATACCTACTATTTCCATTTGATATTTTATTTTATAGAGTATCCCGGAGTCTGGTTTTGTGCCCGGTTAATGAAAATAGGCTTGTCCCCCATTACATGGCACTAAACATATTTAATTAGCAAAATGTGGGCAAACTATTGGTACACTTCCGCCTACTCTTCGCGAAATACAGGCATGATGTTGTGATATTTAATATTATCATAGACGGAGAAGCAAGTATAAAAACAACTTGATTAAACAACAAAGAAAAAATAAATATACATATAATGTTTGGTAACAAAAACTAGGTACAGAAGAACTAAAGCGATTTCTATTTTTAAATTACGATATCACCGTAAGTTATCCTCGTTTTTAACCACTATTGTTAACTTTGGTGTAAGAAAACAGATAATTTTGTTAAAAACCCTTTAAAGACGAAAAAAAACATCAGGGAAGACATTTCAACACTACAATTTGTTGACTTGGTCTGGAAAATCCAATACGAGTCCTTCTCTCCACTTCTAAATCGATTTCAAGAAAATTCTAGCCATTATTTGCCACGTGCCGGACTCCCAGTAAACAGGTTTCAATTACAGAGTCTGTTTAATAAAAAGAAAAACTTGCACGTGCCTGGTGAACTCGGGGCTTAGCAGTCGTACATTATACTTGAAAAGCAATCCGTCAAAATATGGTTTCATAATATAGTCAATGTTCTATTTTAAGCTGAAATGGATGTCTGTTATGGTAAGTACTGTTAACCAATAAAAATAGACCTAAATGAGGTCGACAAATAAATGTTAATAGTTTTATCGTATACGGATGTATAGTTTGTTTAGAAAATTAGGTTGCATCTCTTACATTTTCTGAAAATGAATAATTATAAATTGATATTTTATTCTTGTTTCGTAATTAGTGCCAAGGCTTTGTAGCAAATCTGAAATTAACTGAAATAACGCAACATTCACTGCTGTATACTTTCCAGTTATTATGTTGTTAGAGTCTTTAATTTAATTTCTAGAGTAACCTAAAATGATTCCAAAAGAATTTATTCAAGCTTAATCAAACCTGAGAGATGGATCAAGTCTGAATTGCTTGACTTATCCTTAAAAGTTACAACCCAGCATTAGGAAGTGAGGAAGGTTTGACAGTTTCTAAGGACGTAATCTTCCTGCTCGTATCAAATGTTATTTAGGGATCAGAGCAACATATTTCTTCCATTCTCCCAACCACTCGACACTCGATAATAATTGACATCTTTTTCCTTCATACCATTCCTCACATTATCCCTCCATATTTTTAGTCTTTCTCTCCCTCTTCATATCATTTATATCCATCACTATCTTAGTTAGGAACATGCGCTTCCTATCACCGCATATTCTAAGGTACGCTTTGAGTCGATGCTTAGTCTGAAAAGGCAAGAAGGAAGAGTTCTTCACGACCTAATAGGAGTTTCTAAGGCCAATCAAAATTCCGGTGTAATCTATAATGTTTACAGACAAAGCTGGTTCACGTGACTGTAGCGACGGTCGAGGGCCACGTGAGGCCAGCACGTTGCCACACATACAACCCATAGTTTACTTATGTGTGTATGAACGCCTGTGATTGGTCAGAAATTTGTTATTCGAAATACGCACTTGGATATGAATGGAAATGAAAGTGTATATGACGGTGGGTTAGGTAAGGGTTTTAGTATGAAAAGAAAAGGTCAAAGAATGACTCCAAAGGCATTTTCTGAAATGCCGAAGTATGCACAGATTTTCAGATATTAATGAATATCGAGATTGAGAAAGTCATCGTTTGACTCCAAATTTGTCAAATCCACATGGATTTGTGGACTAATTGTTCTTCCCTTTCGTTAGATCAATTTGTCAAATACAAATAAAGATGTAAAGTTAAGAATTATGTATGTGTTGGGTGTGTTTTAAGACTAAAAAGTCAAATTGTAAGGACAAATAAAGACTAATGGTAGACTATGAGCCTATTATAGATGTATAGGAATATATTTAAAGCTATTAATTCGATGAAACACAGTTGAACTTTGTTTTGTTCTTTCTCTCTTACTCTTTTTTAAAGACGTTGAAATAAGGACCAAAAGTTTTTTAATTATATGAATAACAAGGTTTAGAGTAGTAAGAAAACGTGCTAAACAAACAATAATAAAACAAGTCCGTGTGCAACAACTCTTATCTATGGTTTAAAAATAAAGATAGCATTATTTGTCTCTCTTGTATTTTTGTTGATCGATTTATACTAATTGAATTGTCACACGTGGAGTCGCCAGTGAGGTGGAAAGATGACCTAGTGAAGGCTGGCATATACATACATACATATTCTTAATTTGAATGTACTTAAACTTAGGATATAGTCCCACAGTTAATAAATCTCCCTAATCTTTTCCCAAACTATAATGGTGTCGACTTTTAGTCTAACCGGATTCAGCTGAATACTGGTATTTTATACAGAACAACTGCCAAACTGACTTTCACAATACGGTAAGGGGAATTGTGAACGTGATTTTTAGGTTACCTACCAGAATTTTGGGCTTGCCAATACCCGGAACGACGGTCAAAGATTTACGAATGAGAGTGTGTATTTCAAAATCGAAAGTCATTTATTCAAATTAGGCTGAGAATCAGCACTTTTTGGACAAAACTGCCAAAACGCCCACGCAATGACACTTCCTAGTGCTTTCGCTGCATTTAATTACTTCATTGAATCATTCATAAGAGACTGTTCGATGGTTTACTCAAGGCCATATGTTGTCGACCAAGGTTCCAAAGTCCCTCTAATGTAAGCTTTATTACCCAATGAGATTAAGGAAGGCCCGAAGGCCAACGCGATTAAAATCATAAACAATGATGTTTATTTCTTCATCCATTGAGTAAATCTTAAGAAATTCAAATGAAGGGTAAAGCCACGGTGCAAAAAGACATAATTTGTCTCCTGCTGGGTCACTTCATTTTGATTTACTAAATCTTTTATCTTATTTGGTCTACAGTTGCGAATATGAAATTTACTTAACTTGAAGCGTATCAAGGGAGCTGTTTAATATTCATTGGATCCAGACTTATTTCAAGGACCTCGTCTCAAGGCTACATTACCTTTTTGATCTCTGTTTTAGAAAATCATGTTTTATATTGTATGAGTGTGTGGTCGTCTGTTAACTTCTACACGTTTTTGCTTTTCAGAAATATCGCAGAATTGATATCTAAAATATAAGAATATTTCTAACTTTTTCTTTTATATACTTAACCGCACTTAGCTGGTAACTTTGACCTTCAGCTGGCCTAGCTTAGAATAAAATTTCAAAAGAATAAGAGGGCAGGTTATATTGGTGCTGGAGCCAGTTACGTGCTAACTTGTATACCTACATACTATGTTTTTGATCTGAAATCTGCGCTACGTATTCAAGTCTTTTTGAATTGAAATCTTCTAGTTAAAATTCCAGATACAATTTGGTAGTTTCTGTGGAGATATTGTCCAACGAGTCCACCATGCGTCCGTATCATTTGACATGTGTAACAACTAGTTGACAGTAACTGTAATTACAGCAGTCAGACGAGGTCTGATCTCTGACTTTAGGTAGCATCCGCAGACACGCAATCAGCTACCAGGACTCATCTAACTGATTAATAGATGGATAGCGACAAAAGATAATACGTCTTGCATCCGATCGTGACCAACGTGTCGTGTTGTTCCAACAGACTACTTTGGAAAGCGATGTTCTAACTTTTTTTTTTTGAGCTAGTTTCTTTACTTGTTCTTTTTTACGAAGAATTAGAATCTAGAAACTTTCTTATCTGTGTTCTTGCTAAAAGGTTTCTCGGAAAATGTAAGAGCTATAGGAACTTTAAGATTGAAACAAGAAATAAAAACGTCTATACTTATAGTTTTTGCAGTATTTTTTTTTCATTTACAGCTTCCGTACCGAATCGATCATCAATCAATGTTATTGGAAGAATCCTCTATACGCTCTATACAAATACTAAACCAGAAATTGTTGTCTAAATTAAGCAACTGAAAAAAGATAGATACATTTATTCAATGCACAAAAAACACTCCAAATTTATTTAATTTTTTTTTTTGTGCATTGAATAAATATATCTATCTTTTCTCAGTTGCTTTAAAGCTTATTTTGTGGCAAATAAACTCTTGAGAATACATCCAGAATTTCAGGCTAAAATAAAAAGCTCGGCTCAAAAGTTTGAGTGCCCCTGACTCCGATAATCGGTAGGCTACAAGTTACGACAGACAATCGAGTACTCGACTCGCAATCGATTCTCAGCAATGTCATGACAACAGTGAAAGTTATTAAACATTTTGTAACATGTTCCGAAGTGTTACAAATGTAATGATGTGTCAATCTTTTGACAAGTAAAAAATGTTTGTAGTACGATGAAAGTAATTGATTTAGTTAGTTCTTTTTCTTGCTGAGTAATTATTTGATAGTTATCAAATAAATTGCTATTTGAATTGTTTATGAAGACAATTTAATTGAAAAGTGCAATTTAATTGAAAGTTTCATTTAATTGAAACTGATGATAGATAGAGAGTAAAAATAAAAATTATTAAAAAAATAAGATCGCAATTGTCTACATCAAATGTCAAACTAAATAAACTAGCGACAAAATGATGGTAAGCACAACACACATACAAATAACATTTTGTAAAATAAAGTTTTTCTAACTCCATAAATTGCGACCGCAAGTCAAAAATCGACAGCTGCGCCATTATGTCATATACACATGAATGACAACATAGCAAATCCCAGACCAAGTTCAGGGCTGGACGACCGGTCGGATCCGCGAGGCACACTTACTGGTGGCCTACTGACCCGCTTATGTGCGGCCTCGTGCGTCGGGGGCACACAGTGACAACAAACAATAATCTACTTTATTTCCACAAGCTAAAGTTGAATTTACACTGTACACAACGCGAGGATAACGCCGCGATGCTACATTTAAGTCGCATTCTTGATTTTAATCAAACTTAATGATTTATTTTCTTCTGAAAGTTGAAGCTAAAAGGTTTTGGAGTTTGTAGACCGCTTTGGATAAACAAGGATAATGCAAGGAAGATACAATTTCACGTTTTATATCCGACGCTCGTTATATCCTTGGAATAAGTATACGTAAACAAGCCATCAGTACGTACCATATTATAATAATGTCATTACACATTATGGTAATCATGTTAAATATTCCTGGCGTTGCAAAGAAATAGTAAAGTTTACAGAACATTCATGACGTCTACCAGATAATATATCGCAATTCATTCACATAACATATTACAAACACAATATGGCTGGATGAATCATGGCAGTCTGAACATAGGCTCTCCGAACTGTTGCTGATGTTCACTCACTCACACTCGCCTCGTTTGGTTCCCAAAAAGGGTTATTGCGCAACCTTCATGTGCGAAGTTCAGAGCCGCCATTATTCGTAGACCGTACTCGTAATCCTTGGTCTGTCGTATTCAAAAGAGGTTTTAATTCTTCAGCCTATTATTAATAGCTAGCAGTCCCTAAACATAGCTGTCTGCTCAAAGACATCTAGTTTTAATAAAGTTCTGAAAACAGGTCTGATTTTTGAACAAAACGTGAACTACCCTACTGACGTCAAACCGCTCATGTATTGAAACAGGGCTGTCACAAACATGGTGATCTAAAAATATAATATTAGCGACAAACACACAACGCCCACTGAACAGCAGCCGTCGACTGAAAAATTCCATTTTTATTTATAGACACTGTTATTTCATCAATATTAAATTTTATCTTGGTAAACTGTTTTTTTTTAACACTAAAAGTACGTGACCTAGTGGTTAAAACACCAGCCTTTCAAGTATCACTGTGCGGGTTATATTCCAGGATTTTGTAAGTTATATGTACTTTCTAAATGTATCTTGGAAATCAATGACTGATTAAAAGGTGAAGGAAAACATCTTGAGGAAACCTGGACTTTAAGTCTGAAATCGCCAACCCGGATTGAGCAAGTGTGGTGATTACTCAATCCTTCTCTGTATGAGAGGAGACCTGTGCCCAGCAGTGGGACGACAAAAAAGATGATGTACGTGACCCATATTTGTCTTAAACGGCTATGTTGGTTATGGATCAAATAGATCCATAATACAAGTTTAATTTTAGCTTAGGAGCCAGTGGAGGTAAGCCAATGATTTATGCAAAAACAATAGTGTCATAACTCTTAAAACGTACCGCCTTTGTGATAAATGTAAAATTAAAAGTAAAATTTATTGAATGCACATTACGCAAACGTACCAAAAGTACCTCTCTATAGCTGAAGTCATTATACACAGGATACTCTACAATAATTAAAACATGGCCAGGCACGAAAGAAAAACATTTCACTTTATTACTCTTTTTGAGAAGTTTCTAGGAAAGAGTGATTCGACAAAAATTTTCCATATGAAATAACCACCTGTAATTTCCCAACATAAAATAACAAAGTTGTGCCTCCGACCTTTAGTAGCGAAGCCGTCTGAACACTTTCAGGCAACATTAATAGGTTGCAATATTCACCACTTGTTGCCCTTTCTCATTTTAATGTTCGTTTGTTTTATTTAAATTTTCCTTCCTTGATAATTGACATTTCCCTGTTCAGCACTGAAAAACAAGCCCAAGGACGGGGAATGTCGAACAGTATGGTAATTAACGGCTTCCTCGGTGTATGAGTAAACAAATATTTAGGGGTCAGGGGTAGGGTAGGTATTTGACAGATGGTCGCAAACGGAAAGACTTTACAAAACGTGACTTGCACGACAATGATCACTGTTTCTTAAAAAAAAAAAAAACTATCAACTTAAGTTTTCTTTTGAAAATCTTTGCTTTTAGAAGGATAATTTTTTGTGTTTTTTATAGAACTTTCGAGTCAATTTCCATAGTTAAAAATTTTAGGGGGAACTTGTTGACACCTGACCACAGGTCTAGGTATTGAAAGCAAGCAACGATCAAGATTAACCTAACCCACCGCTGAGGCCCCCACCGACGAGGCTGCGACCAACTAACCTAGATACGCACGCGCGCTTCACTGTCGCCGTGCTCTCATTTGACTTATAGATGATTCATATTGCTTTTATCATTTAATTTTCTTTTAAAAATATGTTCTTCTTCTGCATCTCTGGATGCAAAGCCTTTGGGAGGTTGAATTGGATACAACAATTCTACATTTTGGAAAGAAAACATCTGACGCTTTATTGTGGAGAAACTTAACGTCAGGGTTACCGGAGGGTTAGGGCGATTGACTACTGAGCAGCGTGATACGGGTTCGATTCCCGCACGGGGCATATATTTTTATGACTAGTCGGTAGTTTTAGTCGTTCCGTGTTTGGGTGTTTGTGTATGTGAGTTTAATTTAAATGTTTGTAAACGCACCCACGATACAGGAGAAATTCAGTGTGGGGAAACGTTTTATTAAAAAAGAAAGATAAAACAAAGGCTTTTGGCTACATAAACTGGTTCTTTATAATAAGAGAAAATTCTCAAGCGCTGTGACACTGCAATGTGTCTTTAATGAAACAGAAAAGAGAATGTCAGAAACGGAGGCACAGACATAAAAATAAGTGAAGACAACAGATTAAAGTTACGGACATCCGGTCATTCGCCATTTTGTTATTATTATTACATAGTATTGTGCAATTCGCAGTGTGACCAACCTTAAATTAGAGATCCTGCCCCACTTAGACAAGAAAACTGACAAATCCTGCCACAATCAAAAGCACAAAATGCCAAAATAATGCCAATATAATTTAAAAGTTTAAAATAAATAAACACATTATTTTTTGAAGTTTTATTTAAAACTAGCTGTGCCACACGGATTCACAGGCTTTTTTTTTTAAATGCTCCGCTCCTATTGGTTGCAATGTGACGCTATATGGCCAAAAGCCTTCCTCGATGAATGGGCTATCAAACGAAAAAAGAATTTTTCAAATCGGACCAGTAGTTCCTGAGATTAGCACTTTCAAACAAACAAACAAACTCTTCAGCTTTATATGTATACTAGCTTTCCGCCCGCGGCTTCGCCCGCGTGGAGTTCGGTTTTAACGCGCTTTTTAGATTTCCCTCGGCAACATCAATTTTTTCCGGCATAAAAGGTAGCCTATGTTCTTTCTCAGGGTCTAAAGTTTGTCTGTGCCAAATTTAATCAAAATCGGTTGAGAGGTTTAAGCGGGAAAGCGTAACAGACAGACAGACAGACAGAGTTACTTTCGCATTTATAATATTAGTATGGATTAGTAGGATAAATAATAGATCTTAAAGTCTAAAAGTGAACTGAATTAAATTACACATTCCTATTAGCATCGTATTCTTCTGGATCACTTTCTTTATACATCGCTTTTGTCATTTCTTTAGTTGGCTGGAATGAAACGCAGTCACCATATTCACTAATGCCCTGTCTAACAACTAAAATAGAGGCGACATGTTCATTAATAAATCTGTTCGGCGTTTTTGTTTTATCAGATTGATTTTCAAGAATATCCTTTCACAAGCAGCATTCGGCTTGTGTTTGAACCATTACCTCTTAAGGTATTAATTTTTTTACCATAATTTAATTTTTTACATTTTGGCATTAGAATTTCCTTCTAGAAACATTCTAATTTATTTTTTTTTAAATTTGACATAAGAATTTTTGTCTAGATACATTCAACATTATTTTCTTTTGACATTTCTTTTTAGGATTTTTATTATTTTATTTATTTTGTATTGTTCCTAACAACAAATTGCTCTGTTCTCTGGTTGTAACTCATGATTCGAAAGTGCTTGTATCTAAGCATACTTGAATAAAGTATTATTTGAATTTGAATTGGATACTGCATCCTACTCTTTTTGTGGGCTGTAGCGGCTAGCGGCTATACTATATTGTTAATACTGCCGAAAGTGCCAAATCCTGCCAGATTTCTAAAACGTCAAACAAAAGTGCCAGAGAGTAAAATAAAGGGCTAAAACTGCCAAAAAGGCAGGATCCTGCCACATATGGTCACACTGGCAATTCGCTATAATCTTAAGTACTATAGAAGAGGATGTTTCTATTATTTGAGACAGATAAGAAACAATGCAAGGGATGCTAAAGGACCAAAGAAAATCTTTAGATGATATGGTTATCATTGAAAAAAGAGAGTATATAATGGACAAAAAAAATTCGAAATACTTTTATGACCCGTCAATAAAATAGACGGTTGAGAATATAAATCTAGTTTACCCATCAATCATTCTAATAATAAACCCAGACACAAGAATAGCTCATGGAAATATAGCATCTAGGACGTAAACTAAGTAGACTAATATTGAAAAAGATACCTTAAACGATTTAATCCTAAGGGAATAATGAATGCTTGGAAAATGAGGGTAACATTTAGAGAAGCAGACTAATCTTTGAATATATCAATAGCGATTGAGCTAAAGAAAATCATCCTTTTGAGGAGAAAGGGTGTCCCAAAAAGTTTTAGAGATAATTTGGAGCTTACACGAGTGGCCTACTTTCGCGACCAGGACTGAGAGGACAACGAATGAAAGTTTTGACAAAAAATCCATTAAAATGACAAATAGAAATTTGGAAGTTGCTTCCGATCAAAAGTATTCGCATGTGTTTTACACTGACCATGTTGAAAATGTGAAATTTCAATTTGGAGATAAAATTTCTGATAAAAATCCTTAGTTTCTGTTGCTTTGAACAATTTGAATGCTGGTTTTCAGTTCCTAGCTTCAGATACACACTCCTTAATCATATTCATGGTCTTGTCCTTATCCTAGGGTTGCCAGATAGGAAGTTATCAAATCAGGGACAGTCGTCGACAGGGACGCTCGGAGAGCACGTCTAAAAAAAAAAGCTCGCGTAAAAGTAGGAGGTCGTCAAGAGGTTGCCATGCCAGAAGCATAAGCATCGAGCATTTCGGTAGAACAGAGCCTGTGATGTCGAGAAATCGGTATCTTCATGAAAGAATCAGACAGAGAGGAGGCAGTCATGTCATTTCATTCGTTACTAGTTTATTTTGTTACAAAATTATAAGTTTTTAAAATCCGGGACAATTACCGCTACTTCCGGGACAAGAGGCAAGATTCCGGGACATTCCCCGATTTCCCGGCGGTCTGGCAAGCCTACCTTATCGCAATGTAACTGATTTTTATTGGTTGTTATATCAGCAGTCATCCCCTCTCTAGTCATATCATCTTTCACGCAATCCATCCAGTTTCTATGGTCTCCTTTTAGTCTATATCCATTCACATTAATACTCAAACCTTCTCTCACTATACACCAGATAAATGATGAAAAAGAACTGGTATTGGACTACAGTGTAAGCGTAGTTTTTGTTATGGAAATGTGGAGAAACAGGCCATAATCAGATAAAATTATCTACCTGACACACCATGGCAAGAAATGAGTGGCAGGTGAGTTTGAAAGAAACTCACGTACTTACGTACATCCGTGCCACATACAGGCAGTGCACAATCAATGGGTGAAATTAGGTTAGTCAACACCGTTGTTATTTACTGGTAGAATGGCTTATTACTTTTTAGTTTAATTGGCTCGTGGCTTTATAATATCAGCTTCACAGATCGATTGAACAAGTTCAGCTACGTTTGCCGCTGTTGAGGAGAACCCCCCATGCCTCGGAAGGTTAAGTCGTTGGTCCTGATTTTATTCGTGGATATTTCATAGTCGTTACGGGTCTTTAGAAGCCCGAAAGTCTGTTCACTAGTATTACTAAGGCGTTTTGTATTACTCAGTAATTGGGTTGTGAAGGTGGAGGGAAGTATTGGTATTCAGCTGAACCCGGTTGGACAAGAAGACGACCCAGAATAGTTAGGAAAAAGCTGACGTATGATGACGTGTTAGTGGAAAAGGCAATGTGGTTAATGGTAGTGAAGAGCATGAAAGGCCAAGTGAACGATTTCGTAAGGAAACCATCGAACAATATTTAAACCTTCGAGAACAACTACAGAAAGATTGAGATGCCAAATAAAAGTTAGCACAAAAAATCTCAAACATCCAACCTTCTGTAACCTCTCACATTTCCTCAATCGCGATTTTTTACGCCAATCTCGAGCAAGTTGCGCCACTCTAAATCATCCGTTTCACTTTTGCCCAAGCACTTTCACTGCTAACGGTACGAGCGTACCACGCTTGAATTATAAGCGAATAGCGACTCTACCATAGACATCTTCCCTTACAGTTTTCATTGTCAACATTTCCACGTTTAATACTTTACGGATTATGAAACTGATGGCATTGGAAAATCTGCTGTCGCAAGATATAATAAAGATCAGAATTAAAGTGTTTATTAAGAGTAAGGATCCGATGATAGCCGAAGACCGGCCGAGCGTGCACCGAACGTTGGAGCAATGGCTTTCGTGCGCGTGAGTTTGAAAGTCGAATGCGCCCCACCTCGCGGACTCGGGTACCGTAACCGCTTGTGTCATCCGTTACAGAGCGGTGAAACTCTTGTTACGTTGGTGGACCGCTATGTTACGCCTTCGAGCGGATGACGGAGTATCCAGAGCATTGTTCATACACGTTGCTCTTAATACAGACTATAGTTACAACAAATATGGGTCACTAAATTATACGGTACGTAAATCTCGAGGATACTTTTCAGGGTATGATTAAATTTATTATGAAATGAATGCGTAAGCTACAGGTCAAGATTGTGTCGAGGAACAATAAACAAATGGTGGAAGCATTGAATTCAAATCAGTCTGAGACGGAAATGATAGGGATCTGCATGACATGAATAGTTTCGACGTTACTGGACTGCGATTGTTACCAAGTTATATCACAGATGGCCAAGTATTTTAATAGCAAATGAATAGAAACTGTGATGAATGATTAAATTAATAATTACCGGTTGACCTCTTCATCGATAAATGGTTAATCAATTGTTATTTATGATATTTTCGGAGTACACTAAGAATATGCTATGGAGCGGGCTATGTTGGGCGTCTCTCTGAAGGACCGCGTCAGAAATGAGGTGATCCGACAGGGGACCAGAGTCACCGACATAGCTGAGAGGATCAGCAAGCTGAAGTGGCAATGGGCTGTTCACATATGCTGCAGGACCGACAACCGTTGGGGTAAACGAGTCCTCGAGTGGAGACCGCGTCTCGGCAAACGTAGCGTGGAACGCCCTTGGGCGAGATGGAGTGACGACATCAAAAAGGTGGCTGGTAGTGGCTGGCGGAGAACTGCTCAGGATCGTGCTTGTTGGCGTGCCATGAAAGAGGCCTATGTCCAGCAGTGGACGAGTAGGGGCTGATAATGATGATGACACTAAGAATAGTATAACAATATACTATACTTAGTGTACTCCAAAAATTTCAGCAGAAACGTTGAAGGTATAAAGTGTCTTAAGTAAGTGGTTTTGGAAACGATATAAAAAAAAACAATATAAGGACAAAATGAATTCATCGCTATCTCTGGATAGGAAGGTAAATAATATTATTATATCAATTACAACATACGATAAGGGAATTAATAAATAATAAACCGCAATAATCTATTGGAGGTCAAAACGGAAGCACATATTCTAAGTATATTATGTACTAGCAGTAATTGTATTGGTAGACAGTAGCAGTAGAAATAATATAGGTAAATGGATTGAAACGGACAGGTTTTTGTTTATATGAATTAATTATTACTTGTTTAAGATCATGTTAATTCTTCCACCCTGTTACAATTTTTGGTTACATAGTGGAAGTTTCTAATACCATCATATTTCTTCTGTTATCTTCATACATCCAAATTTGGTTGGAGTAGCGACCGAAAATTACAATGACAATAATTTGAATCTTTTTGAATATGTATTACGTTTTCCTAAGAAGTATTGTATGTGTAAATAAAAAATCAAATTATCCCAGATAGGATCTCCGAGACAGGATAACCATGGAAGTTTTGAGAGCCGGCTACTGTAAATCAAAATTAAGTGCTTACTAAACATTAATATTTGCAAAATTAAAAGCCATTACACTGATATTCCAGGCTCATTAACATGACCAGAGTCACATAATTTCTTCCAAAAAAAAAAAGCCCAGTATCGTAAATTGGCCATGTCAAGTCAAGGGTTTAATAAACATCCTTTTAACAACCACCGAAGATTTTGTACTTTAAAACGAAGAAATTAAGATCCAATATCAAGAAATGATAAATTCGCATGTCGTCGAAGGAAAGTGGCCTCGTGATACGGGGAAACCCGACCCGTGGCACGCGAATCTACAGAGACAGGTTCGTTTGTATTTCTGTCTCATTCTTTTGATGGAGGTTTATGTGGGAGCGCGAGAGGGATGGAGGAGGCACGAGTAACGGAACTTATCAGTCTCTATTTATAATTGGTCCGATGCGATACCGAAGTAATAACAGGACCGCGAATGTGTCATTTGGTTTACCGCTTGCGGGCCGATAAGCAAGCTCTTTTAATGGGAGAAATGCAGGACGATGTATTGAAGTCCAGAGGTGATTGCACTGGATGTTACCCAAACTTATATTAATAAAACAATAGCAGGTCATGAAACTACTACTGTAGGCCGAGAACTATTAAGGAAAATTCACTTATAAAATTTTACGACCCATCAAACAGCTGTCAATTTTTTTATAGACATTACAGCTGAACTCAACTATTGCATAACAAAACTTGTTAGAACATTAGTAGTTCAATAATAGTGGTAACTATATAAATAACTCTTATAAAGCAGCGCAACATTTTGTATCTCAACGATTTCGAAATTGGAGCCTAGCCGGAACTGCAACCGGAAGTTTCAGACCGTACAATTAATGTTCTAGGTTCAGTCAGATAAAGAGCAAAAACTGTCAGTGAAAGTACTATATATCAAAACCTCTTACTGACAATCAAAATTTAAAATTGGAACACTCTGACCTCATTCCGCACGCGTCTTTGGGAGAGAGCGGTTGTTAGTGCCGGGTGGTAGTGCAAAAATAAATCAATTTAAAATTAGCTGCAATAATAATATTCATTCATTGTGTCTTCGAGAGGACAGTGCTAGGCGTTTAGTCAATGAAGTACATGACGAAAAGCGTTCCGCTCTGATAAGCGTATTATTTGGTCGGCTTTCACTTCTCTTGGAAAGGAATTCGCGAACCGTTGTGAGTTAAGATCCAATAGACTTGTTTTGTAACAGTATATAAAATATACATCATTAGTTGGTAGGTTGGGCAACTGAATAATATAATGAAATAATAAAGTTGAGTTGTTTACGTGCAATTTTTTGTTTAAACGTAATACGACCTGGGTTTCGGTTAAACCAATTTGTGACATTCCTTGTGATGTACGATTTATTTTCATTGTTGAACAAACATACGAGTGGTGAGCTGTAAAACAAAGCTATTAACATACCTTTTAAAAGAACTGTACTGGGGTTGACAATTTTTGTCCGCAATTTCGCATGCATGGCTTACGGAGTTAAAAAAAGAAGCAAGTTGAAACTCCGTCTAGTCATTAATGTAATGGTATATTCCGAGAAATTTTGTGTTCACAATGGAAATTAATGTTAATAAAATATCAACTCAAGATTCTGCTACTGGACACGAAGCTGCAATTATTGTTGAAACAGTATAATTTGCAAGACATGATGCCAAAACTAATATATTTGGTGAGAGCTGGGGCCCAGTTAGAAGCTTATACGAAATTTGATCGTTCAGAAGCATACCAAAATATAACAGGCCAAAATCCTCAATCTTAATTTAATTAACCAAGATGATCATAAAATGGCCAATCCAGCCCAGAGTTGTGTAAACAGAGATAATATGCGATGAACAAATACATGCGCTTTCGCTCGGCAGCTGTTAAAATTCAAGCTAACATTAAACTGTGAGTTTATGATGATTAAATAAGTTTGCAAGATCGATACGAAGACACATCTATCATTTATTTATTGAGTCCACTTAAGACTCGGTTTCAGTTAGAAGTTTCGTAATAGACTTTAAGGTTATTGTTGATTTTTATTATATTTTATATAAAGCGTTTCTTCAAGAAAACCGACTAATAAAATAGGCGCTATGAGCGATACGAAACAAATATAATTTGGTTAGCTTTATGAAAGACAGGAATTCTCACACTCAATAAATATATCCTCGCAAACATAAAAGTGAAACATGTTGGGCTCTCTCCTATTATTATGAAAATATATTGCAAGGGCTCTAAATATAATTTATTTTCATATTTTGCATCAAATAAAGAATCCCATTTAAATGTTTTTATTGCTACCAAAAAAGCTGTGCATTGCTAGAAAATTTTGAGGAAAAAAGAATGTAGCTTGGCGAGTCACTAATGATCGTTTAAACATGAAATAGAAGATTATAGCGAGCAAATTAATTTATCTCATGTGCTTACTACAAACTGGCTGTAAGCTTAGTCAAAACTATTGAACACTTGACATTCACTGTGTGCTCAGTAAAAAATGAGAAATTAATATTCCAATTTCAATGAATCTATCTACTTGAAATGTCAGATCATAAAAACCTAATAATGACTATAGTAATCTACAAGACAGATTGTTTCGCAGATCCAAAAGCGGCAAGTCATGATGACCGATTTCTCAGCGATCGAGAAATACAGCAAAAGACTAAAGTCCACAGAACTGTTACCTCAAATGACAATGAACTTCATGCTAAAATATTCTTATTTGTTTAAATACTTATTTATAGCCTTATTGAGGGACATCGATACTTCGTTATCGTTTGAAGCTTCATCATCAGCCCTCTAATCGGTGAACACATTTTTGTCAAATGGTTGCGACTAGTTGGGATCATTTGGACCGAACGGACCAATGGGCGGTCCAAACGATCCCAACTAGTCGCAATCATTTGACAAAAATGTGTTCGCCGATTAGGGGGCAGTATGCAGCATCCATTGCTGCTATGTGCCTTGATCTTAACATAATGATAATCTTTTACGAGATCTGTTTTACCTCTGAAACTTTAAGGTCATCAGATTTCAGTGATATGGTGTCATCTTCATTGACAAATGCTGCTAGTTATTCCCGCTGACACTTTTTTGTGTCGCCAAACGCCATGATAATATTAGTATATTTATTTACTACGGGATCACAACTAAATAGTGTAGTAGTAGTAGTAGTAGTAGTAGTGGAACATACTCATATATCAATTTCGAGTAAACTTGGCACTAGTAATATTCAGGTTATTAGACGATCACACCTAAGAATACCGATACATACCATTGCCGTAAATGTTGTAGTAAGCACAAGTTTTGGACCCTCTTGTGGTTTAATCAACCTATTCCGGTAATCCATAAGAACTATGGCTAAACGATGGCCACAGAATTAACGGACTATGACCAGTTGATGATTCCTTACTTCGAAACCATTCCAATGCCTTAGCTTCCGCTTTCCCCGTCAATCTTACGTCATTTTGCGCGGTTTCGTGCATTGTAATAATAAGGACCCTAAACCCTAGGATTGACAATCCTAAATACTTTTGAGCGTCTAAAATCTCATTAGAACTCGTTTATGGCAAAAAAAAAAGCTTCATCCGTTACTTTTCCACATTTCTTCGACAGCGCTACATCATGTCTTTTTCAAACATTATGCTGTTATTCTCAACTATATTTCAAATGCTCCGTTATGTTTTTATACATTTATCTTGTCAAGGCCGAGTTTTTATACAAGGATATGACATTGAAACTATAATTACAACAAACGGTGCCTGACAAAGTTTACAGCAGTTTTTCTCCAATATTTCCGAGAAGGCCTCAAATTATTTCTTAATTTGAAGAATAATTTAGTTAAAATTCTCGCCCTTGACTAAGAATTTTCAACACTTGTAGAAAAAACAAATATTAATCATGAAGACTTATACAATACTGAACACAAAACTAAGTAAAACATTGCAAACCAAATTGGTTTCGGGTTTAAAAAATTCGTAAGAGCAGCCACCGAGGCACCGATTGCCGTGACCTACATACAGCGGCAGCCATTTTGAATATTGCGCTCGCGCCGGTTTTGGTGGCACATTTCACATGATACCCGGCTTATCTGCGTCATGTTTTTTATTTTTTTGGTTTTAATGAGATTAATTATTCTATTCGAACATATTCTTACCTCTTGCCACTACCATACATCTTGTATGGTTATTTAAGATTCAGTACACCTGAACGCCTTTTAGCCTTAAAATATGATCTGATTTATATGGATCATGTTGTTCTTCAAAAGTCTACTTTTAATTTTAAATTCGAATTACTTACAATTTAGGCCAAGTAACGAATAACTGTTAGTCGAATAGAGCGATAATTCAAATTGTAGCATTAGTAATGTGCCATAACAAATATAATGTGCTATGACTAATAACTTGCCCCGAATCAAATATTTAGGTTGCGTACAACCGTTGATTCAACAAATAATACTGATTTCATCTTCACTTAGTAAAAATTCTTCGTAACATTGGCATATATGAAAGGAATTACTTATCTGTCGTTTGAAATTGATTTAAGAGATGTACTAAACTTATTATTAAGAAGTACTTCTTCCATCTAATCAACTCTACCAAATATCTCGGAGATAGTTTCTTTTACATTCAAATTCTCATCATTTTCAAGTACAAATTAATACACACACAAGCTAATTAATTTCAGGCACAATTAATTATATAAGGCTAATTAATCTTTTGAAAATTTACTTTAACCTAACCTACCTATGTATGACATTGATTAATATTTGTATTAACAATAAATATTGCATATACCACCCCACCAACATTGTTTCGTCCTGTACATACGAATTACGTCATAACCAATTCTTAGTCTAATTGAAAATTGAGAATCATACTGTGAGTGAAATGTTGTGCAAGTGCACTGCTCTGAAGTTGGTTGATGTTATGAAAACCTTCAATTCGGGTAACTCTTTTGTGCGAGAATTTTAGATCCGATAACCCTTATTAAGATAAATGTGACATCAACATTGAAAAGGAAATACTACGTAGAAATGAGGAAATAGGTTTCTTGGAAGTCGAGGAATAACCTACCGTACCTACCTGATCACAAGGCGTGTCAAACAGGTTTAAAAGAAGACGACTTCCTAGATTCTTGCAATTCGCGCACTTTCAGACACACGAATAATGGCAAAAGTAGAAATAGCTAAACAGGATAAACCGACTTTCTTTTTCATATTTTCTGAAAAACACATACTAAAGTCAAACAAGCCTTAACGGGAACAAACATTATCATATAATCAAGGTCCTTATCAAAATATATGGGCATAATTTAAGACGAATTTGAACCACGCAAATAAAGTATGCAAACGCAAAGAAAAAATAACCTTATGGTGGTAACAAGGACGCATGAATATTTTGATTGATTTACTGCTCGCATTTCTCTTCATCTCTTTCACAGGATGAGTTTTTGAGGAATGTGGAACATATTTTTCTTGATTTTCAGACTAGTTTAAATAAATAGTTGTTCTATCTATCATAATTATTGTATTGTGCTGAGCATTTTAAGGTATACTTTTATGAACATCAATCAAGCAAATCGCCTCTTTATGATTAATCTCTATCTGATTACCTTCAGCATTAACATCCTTTTCAACTCAATTTAATGACTTTCAAGAAAGTCTTTAGTTTCCAAAAGTTTAATAACTCAAACAAGTAGAACGTAAAATAATTAATTGCAAGGAAGCTATTACATTAAGTTCTTGAATTACGCAACCGATTTGAGAAAGCCTTTGGCTTGGCTTCGGCCGAATCCGGAATTCGCTGAGATATTCGAACTGTCGCTATTTTCCTGTTTCTTAAGGTATTTAGTTTGACAGAGAAATCTCTTTTAGATGACGGAAATTAAAATGAAATATTTGGAAAGTTACAATGGATAAGCTTTGTTTGCGCGAAGATTATTTTGATGAAATGCAAAATAAAATAGAATGGCATTTTAATGAAAATCACAATTTAGATGTGTAGTATAAATACTTCTAATATAACTTGTTTTCAGTTCCTTTTAAGAACACAAGAAGAAATTCAATAGAAATAGGCCATACGTATTCCATGACCGCCGTAATCAAAGACATTTAGCCAGACATCAATAACAAAGATAAATAGAAAACAATCAGCTACATGCCATTGCGGCAGACACCAATAATACGTACGGCTGTCTCTTTCACACAGTTATGTGCTAATAATAGCGTCCCGCTCTATTTTAACGTGCGCAAGAGTCCCGAAGGTGACACATTAATAAACTTGAAAATTTACGTGGGTACGCGTAAGGTGTAGCGGAGCTGGAGGCTCATTGATGCGAGTTTAACGGCTATTTGTCTCTGTTTCAGTGTTTCTGAAACTAATAAAAAGTACTTTATAGATGTAAATGGAAACAAAAGGGAATTTACGGACAAAACCGCCGCGTATTTTTGTGGATAGCTTCTTAATTTATGCAGAGCATCGTCTGTTGGCTTGTTGGAATCTTATTCAGTAGAACAGCACCCTAATTGCGTAACACACTATTGATATCAGTTGGAATCATTTCGTAGCATATTCCTAATCCATTGCTCTAGGTGTTCGAAAAATGTGTCTGCTCAAAAACGTTAATAACGCAATGAATGTTATTGATCTGTCAAAATGAAACTCATTACTTAAGTGATAGTGTTACGTAATTGGCCCACGAGATACCAGAGGATGTAACTGACTACCTCTACATTAGTAATCCTTAATTTTTACCAAATAAAAGTAAGTATACTTATATATTTATTTTAAGTTTATATGTTTAGGTATATTTAATACTAGCTTTCCGCCCGCGGCTTCGCCCGCGTGGAGTTCGGTTATATCGCGCTTTTTAGATTTCCCTCAGGAACATCAACTTTTTCCGGGATAAAAGGTAGCCTATGTTCTTTCTCAGGGTCTAAAGATTGTCTGTGCCAAATTTCATCAAAATCGGTTGAGAGGTTTAAGCGGGAAAGCGTAACAGACAGACAGACAGAGTTACTTTCGCATTTATAATATTAGTATGGATTATTACTTTAATAGTTATCATATTCATATTTTATTTCCTCCTTGTTATTACACACTATTGTCTACATTTCTGTTTTACTTCTCCTTTCGCAGGTCTTCTGGCAGAAATTTCTTAAGAAATAAGCAGCACCTTTGTACTCAGATCTAAATTTTGTCGTATCTCTTTGTATTTTATTGTGTGTACATAAATAATAAAATAAATAAATAAAAAAGATTATACTAAAACATAATTCTGTTACTTCCTTTATTTTATTAACATTTATTGTCTTTTAAATATTTTATTTTAGATTCTTTCCAGTTTTGGATATGTAGAGATATAGCTTTCTTTGATGCTTTGTCTGTATCGCAAATCACTTTGTGGGCGTGGCTCTCATGCCAAATTCCTCAAAGTTTTACCGTTAGCCTCTATATAAATATTTTCTAAAAACGTATCTCCATTACTTCTAGTAACTTTTATATGACAATATTTTTCTCTTTGAAGAACACGAGATTTGACTACTAGGTAAGAAGTTAATCCCTATGGGGTGGTATTATTTTCCGTTCCTGAGAAAACGTGATGGTAATATTCAATATAATAACTTATTTTCCTCAGTGACTTTTCCAAGATGTGAAAGCGAAGTATAGATTTGTTTCATTGCAATGATTTAATTGCAATGAAACGAATCTATACTTCGCTTCAGTCTGATATTGCATTAAAATTACTTGCAGAATTTTAAGTTAATTCCCCAATTGTGACTGTTATACTTATAATATACTAATTTACTTCAACAAAAGATTCATTAGTATTATTAATTGTATTTTGATCACGAACGAAATCATGACTGTATCAAGACATGACTTCTTCCACAACACTTAAGGTTCAATTTGATTTGATAGTTACATTTCGGCATTGTTACCTTCTGATAGACACTATTTTTTAAGTAGGTAACTTGAAATCGATCGATTTTGAACTCTATGTCTTTAACAGAAGATTGTGGTGTATTTTTTTCTAGCTATTTTAGCATCGACACCGTAGGATCGGTCAATGACGTTTCCTTACGATTGAATCGCATGCCTTCTGTATTTGTCATGCGTGCCTTCTTAGGACGATCGCAGAAAAAAATACACTTCGTCTTTACTAATAACAAAGCATTATACATTGCCATTTAAGTAGTGTTTCGAGATTTTGAGAACCGTAGATATGACTATCCTGCTTATCTTTTCCTTTATGTGATAATACTGAAATAAAAGGTTAGCAATTTCACTTCCGTTGCCAAATAATATGATTTATCTTTTTTTTTATGTAACTGATAAATTGTTTTATCTCACAATTGTACTTCCCATATATGTTGTCATGCAAATAACATGTAACCAGAAATACATCTCAAAGAAATTGCCAATGACAACTACAGTAAGCTAGATACAGAGGTCTTTGTTTTTGAATACCGATTAAAATTAAGACACAGGTACGTAGATGCGACCTTTATAAAGCCTTGATCATTCTCATAAAAAGTAAGGCAGGGGTAAATTCCCAACAGACATTTTACGAGTTTCTCACGACGCATATCGAGACTGAAATTGTAGAAAAGTCATAATATCTAATATGTTATATTATCTGTGAACTCTCATAAGTGCTGCCATCTGTGATGGCTTGGTAACATTTTTTTAAATAGAAATTATTGTTCTGTTCTGCACTACAAAACGAGTTGTTTTATTAGAGAAATACTGGAAATATTGAGATGAAACTCTTCAGTTTCTATAAACATATATATACTTAGTTGTTTGTCTCTCTTTATCTTGAATAGGTTTCGAATTGAATTCTAAGTTGCATATTTTGTGCAAATTGCCACTTAAATGATTATTGTCGATTATAGTATATATATAATAGGGTACTTCAGACTGGTAATAGATACATTTAAAATGATTTTCTTAACAATATAAACTAGCACCATATTAAGTTTGATGGTTGCTGCTTACTTTTTAACATCAACAACAGTCAATGGATAAATGAAAAATCTTGATCCTTTATATATATTTTTTTCTTTTATGTTAATATTTTTATGTGAACTAGCAGTTTTATAATAACACTAGCTTTCCGCCCGCAGCTTCGCCCGCGTGGAATTCGGTTATATCGCGCTTTTTAGATTTTCCTCGGGAATATCAAATTTTTCCGGGATAAAAGGTAGCCTATGTTCTTTCTCAGGGTCTAAAGATTGTCTGTGCCAAATTTCATCAAAATCGGTTGAGAGGTTTAAGCGGGAAAGCGTAACAGACAGACAGACAGAGTTACTTTCGCATTTATAATATTAGTATGGATAACACTATAATACACAACTATAATTATTTCTATACAATAAGTGCATGGAGCAGTTTCCCATAGGCTGTGCACAGGCAACCTTGGTGACTAACTCACGTTATTGTGTAACGATATACTTAGAGATTGTAATTGGTTCATAAACAGCTTTGTGATTGAACATAAACGATTATATGTTAAATATGGTTATATTGTAGGAAGTCAAAGAGTCTATAGTAGTACCAGGTTAGAAAGACGCAATAGCTAGAATCGCGGAATGAATCAAAGATCGGAATTTAATGCAGTCGTCATTGATTCTAAAGATATTTACAGACAATATGCAAAAAAGACTAAATTATGTAGCTTTAACCCAATCTCCAACCCTTAACAAATCCAAGGCTCGAGAAAGGGATCTTCTAAGTTACATAAAACAAGCGAAATACCTTTTCTGAAACAACCATTACATGCCGGTTAACACTACATAACATTTCATATTAAACTAAACGAGGTAAATACTTTTTTGTTATAATCTAAAAAAAATGTCTATCATAATCATTATGGACTAACTAAATATGTCAACAAATGTAATCATAAATAGGTCAGTAATCCCGCATTTGATCGCTCTGTTAAGTACTTAGTTATTTAGATAACATGTTGATAAGAGGTTAATACATGATAATTTGGGTACACATACTGATTTTTCATTACAATGCAATGACTTAATTGAGTCAAAAGATTTGATTATTGCAGACAATATTATGCTTGATAGAAAGGAACCGCAAAGCAGACAACAGACATACTAATCAGACTTAAAATAAGCTGGCGGAGCATGATTAGACTAAATAGCAACATCAAGATAAACAACAAAGCTTGGAAGTTTGAATGTAGTCATGATTTTTAACAATGAAGTATTCATGAGGAATAATGCCTTAATAATTGTGGATGACAAAGTATATTGAATGCTACCATACATAATCACTAGCACCCAGTTCGTTTTATAATTGAATCTTTATTAGAAGAACCAATTAAATTTTAAGTTCCTATTCCTCGAACGAAAGTCCAGTGAATTTAATTTTCTAGTTAAAATATAAATGAGTCTGATTCTTAGAACAATTTTCTAGTTGCAAGTTCTGGGTCAAGGTCTTCTTCGTTGTACTTGAGCTTAGAAAATGTTGTGTTCTTACGATGTTAGTTATAAATTTGTGTTTCTTGAAAACGTAAGGTTATAAAGTAGAAAGAAGTTACTGATATTTATAAAAAAAAATGGAACTTTTTCGTGAAATTCCAATGAAAGCTTCTTTTATATGCTCAATTGACAAATGACTAAACGTAAGATTTTAGTTCAATAACCAACACTGCCGTTCAGTGGAGCCTGGCGTTGTTTCTGTCTTTCTTTAGTATCTGAAGGAACTTCCATTAAACCATCACCCCTCACACTACGCAGTACACGTTTACCCGACGCGACATTGAAAGCGAGGACAGAGTTTCTAGACGGCACTCTTCCTTGTTAGTTTGAATTCATTGCGTTTTTACTACTAATGGCCTTTGTATTATGTAGTAATTAAAGTGTTCTACAATAGTAACAGAGGTTAATAATTTATTTTTGTCAAAAATAAAACGTCTACGCACATCGATCTAGTTATCGGAATGATCCAAGGATTTATCTTCTTTTAATATGGAAGGTTTGGAAAATAATTTAGTATTGTTAGTATTGTTAGTCTTTGACTGCAGGACATTTCATAGCGTCATTGGCCTTCACCAAACATCGACCGGTCAGTTGAAATCATAATTATACTCTTTTCAAATGTAATGCTCCAGCTAGATACGAATTTAGCAGTTTTTGTAAATGCTATAGGAGTACAAAGTTACAAAGAGGCGTTTTTTGTAGTCTCTGGGGGATTATGATCGCTGTTTGAATAAGGAAGTAAACTATATAGAAGTAAATATATCATAAGGCGACTTTCTGTATTTTCTGCTTACCTAGTACCTTTGGAGAAAGAATACATAGATCAATATATCGAAGTAACACATATTTTCCATATCCAACACGATAATATGAGGTTTCAATGTGAGAGCAAGCCTATCGCTTGGGCACATTTCCAAATCAGACCTGGACGATTTGTGACACAAAATCAATTTCAGGTTGGCACAACTGTGTGTATCCAAGACCGTACAATTGTATAACTCGTATACTAGAATCATTCTAATATTTTTTCTGCCCCTATCCCAATTTCTTAATAGTGTTCACTCCGTTTCTAGGTATACAATTTTTTATTAACACAGTGTCTACATCTTTTCTTTAGTCTTCGCTAACCTTTCTTTGTATAGTAGAAAATTTGTTGAATTGAATAGTCTATTTTTCAGATACTTCATTATTGTATCTATCGTAAAGTTTTCCTTCCGGCCCAGCCTTTTTTAAAATGATTTGGAATTAGCGTAAAACGTTTATTTCTTCCACCCTGTCAACGGTTACGTTACTCTTCATACACTTCTCTATCATATCATTTTTTACACAATCAATTTATCTTTTGGTTAGACTTCCTCTTCTGCACCATCCATTCCATAACATTAAAAATGAGTCTGTCTTTAATTTACTGACAATATTTTTACATGTACAGAAAATATTTTTTATACAATAATCCAAATCATTTTTAAATTTTTCGTGTGCCAAAATTATTTTCAGTTGTAAACAAAACGAAGTTTGCTAATAATATATACTCGTGACTGTGGACAACATTATTACAACAAAACGTACGCTTTAAGCTATTTAAAGAGCATACGAGGCTAAAGTGTAAAAAGATGAATTAGATGTTGATTTTTTTTACTAAAGTCTGGATGGGACTCGCAGAGACTAGAGCAGCATAGCACACAAAAGAGGTGGAATGTACTATAATACACAGTAGGCTATCAATGATTCTAATTATGAATACAAGAATACAACCCTTAAGTATTAAAGGAAATAATTCCAGAGCTAACTATGTCATTTATAAGGCCAGCCACGCATTGCTGTCAGCCAAATAAAAAAAGTAATTTAGAGACTAATATCATTACTATATTAGACAAATATTAACAAAAGACGACCTAATTGATAACAAAATAATATGAAAATTATCATGATTCATAAGTATTACATATAGAAAAGCTTCCCATAAAGGTTATAGATAAGTACTTCCGACAAAATGAATGACAAAGTCATTACGCTTCAAAAGTAGTGAAAGTTGCTCGTCTCCCTTCGACATTCAAAGAACCTTTCACAAGACATACCAAAACGGTTCGGCGTTTTGGCACTGACAGAACACACTGCCTTAACCACCGAAAATAAAATTACGTTATGAAGATGCACAGTCCATTGAAGGACTCATTGATGGCGGAATGAACGAATTGGTCTATATTGGCTCCGGATCGTGTGGAAAAATAAAAGGGAGGGGGGTTTCGCCCTGTACCATACATGCTGGTAACAATTTTTATTGTTCTTTCGAATCAGCGCAGGCGTGACGTGGAAAAAATATTTACCAGTCAGTTAGTTGGGAAACTGGGCTGAATATACATTAAAGTTGAACCGCAAAGATGGAAATAGGCATCTCCCAAGCTGTGCTACAACTACTACCCACATTACCCTCAGTCTTCCGCATTCAGTACAAACGGAATGCGGATGCCGGAAGATAGGTGACTTTCTTAAGCTCGTCGGTCAGTTTATGCACCTAAGCCAGGATCAAATAGAGATTCAATTGTTTTTTTTTTGTTTTTTCTTTTCATATGGCCTTTGGTTATAGCTATGTATATTAGCAATATGTACTCAGCCACGGTACCCAAATTAGCGCAACATCGCAAACACCATGTAGGTCACGGTCCAAGCGGAAAAGAGACAAAAGATGCGAAATTTTACCAAGTTAGACAAGGATACGTGATGAGTACAGGTTTTTATCATGCGAAAATTTTACCTGTTTCATTTATGGCAACGTAATTGTAATTATATTTTTGTGAGTCAATGTTTGGGTTGAATAATAAAAAATAACTGTGTCAAAAAACCTGTTTATTATACCTTTGTCGTTAATAAAAGGTCGTATTTCAAATATTGGTCAATCAAAAGAGGTCATACTACAGAGTTAGTCGCCTAGGCTTCAAGAAACTAGCACATCGGTATTACAACATTACATTAGTGGCAAGTAAGTCAGCTTCATAAGTGTGTTACCAGTGTTTGTAGACGATAGGGCTCTTAAATAGGGTTGCTAAATTCCATATAATATTAAATATTAAAAATCGTAAAGACATTGTGGGCCTGTCTGTTGAACGAACAGCTGAAATTGCCTGTATGGAGTTGGAGGGCTTCATTGTGTTAAGTGTGTACAGACCCCCTTCAGGATTGTATGACTGCTTTGAAAAGGTAATGGATGAAGTCTTACACAAGATTTGTGTTTCAAACAAAGCCATTATCGTTTGCGGTGATTTTAATATTAATTTATTAGAGAACTCTGGTTATTGTAATAAAATTATAAGTCTATTTCAGTCCTACAATCTTGTAAACCTATTTTTGGAGCCCACAAGAATAACACCTACTTGTGCCACGTGCCTAGATAATATTTTTACAAACATAATACCAAGCCACAAAGAAGTTTTAAATTTACTTGATTCTGATCACTGCGGACAAAGGATTACTATTCCAAACCATAGTAAAAAAGTGGCCAAAAAGGATATCACTGTTAACCCCAAAACTGAAAGCCGCTTGGAGGTTTTTAGATTTGATCTCATCAATAAATTGCCAGTCTTATCCAGTGCTGTTAAAGCTGATCCTAATCATCTCTATAACAATTTTTTTAATATATACTGTAAGCTATTTGATTCCACCTTTGTTCCCAAGACTATCTCTGTTAATAGTAAAGCATCTTTCTCTGATTGGGCTACCATCGGTATTCATACAAGTAGAACTCGGCTTTATGAATTGTACAATGAGAGGATTTATATTAACACTGTTGAATTCAATTTATATGTTAGAAAATATTCAAAATTATTCAAACAAGTTTGTTATATGGCCAAGTCACGTTACTTGAGTTCAAAGATAAAGAACAGTGGCAATGTAATTAAAACGACTTGGAAAATTATTAATAGTGAAACGGGAAGGTCCAGTGATAGAAATACTGACTATAGCCTGTCTATTAATGACAACATAATTAAATCAGACTCGCAAGTCTCTGAGGCATTTGAAAATTTCTTTTCGGATATTCCTGTTTCAACTACTAAATCCCTAAACTCATCACCTTCTGTTGCGGAGTCTTTGCTTAAAGAAAATGTTAATGTTTGTGATTCGGAGTTTCATTTTGAACATGTTATCAGTAGAGATATAATTAAAATCTTTCACACTCTGAATGTAAAAAAGACTGCTGACCTATGGGGTCATTCGGTGGAAGTTGCTAAGTCTATTATTGATATTGTGGCACCCACTCTAGCTGTTATCTTTAATGCTTGTATTGACTGTGGAGAGTTTCCTGATCTCATGAAAAATAGTAAAATAATACCTTTGTTTAAATCTGGTAGTACATCAGACCCCACAAATTATAGACCTATTTCTGTACTACCTACCTTTAGTAAAATTTTTGAGAAATTAATTTTAAACCAAATGCTAAATTTTTTTAATAAACATAAATTATTACATAGCAAACAGTTCGGTTTTACAAGGGGTCGTTCAACTACTGATGCCGGTGTTGAACTTCTAGGTCATATATATAATGCATGGGAGGATAAATGCGATGCCTTGGGCATCTTTTGTGATTTGTCCAAGGCATTCGATTGCGTTCTTCACGATACGTTAATCAGGAAACTCCGCCACTACGGGATCCGGAACTCTGCACTGGATCTTATTACATCTTACTTGAGTGGTAGGATTCAAAGCGTTGACGTTAATGGAAAAAGATCTTCTGGATCTTTAGTAACAATGGGAGTCCCACAGGGGTCAATTCTTGGTCCTTTTTTGTTTCTTATTTACATCAATGACCTGCCGTACCTAATAAAGGATAACCACGATATAGTGTTGTTTGCAGATGACACTTCACTTTTATTTAAACTGAAACGTCAGCAGCAGGTTACTGATGATGTAAATAGCGCGATCTCCAAAGTAGTCCATTGGTTTAATGTTAATAATTTACTCTTAAACGAGAAAAAAACCAAATGCATTAAGTTTACTCTACCTAACGTGAGGCAGGTGGAAACTAAAGTGTTGATAAAGGGCGAAGAATTGAAATCTGACGACAGCACAGTATTCTTGGGTATAACTCTGGATGCTAAGCTTCAATGGGGTTCACATATAGAAAAATTGTCTAAAAAGCTAAGTTCTGCTGCATACGCAGTTAGAACAATTCGTAATTTGACTGATGTTGAGACGGCCCGTTTAGTGTACTTTGGCTATTTCCACAGCGTAATGTCGTACGGCATTCTGTTGTGGGGAAATGCCGCCGATATTCAAACAATATTTGTTTTGCAGAAACGAGCTGTTCGTGCAATTTATAAATTAAGTCCGAGACACTCTCTCAGAGAAAAATTTAAAGAGATTAATGTACTGACCGTGCCGTCTCAATATATTTATGAAAATCTTTTGTATGCTCATAAAAATATAAAATTGTTTAAAAAATACAGTGATGTCCATGATATAAATACTAGGAACAGGCACAAATTTATTGTACCTACAACAAGGCTCAAGAAAATAGGTGGCTCTTTCAGATGCCAATGTATACATTTTTACAATGGACTTCCAGAGGTGGTTCAAGATCTGAGCCTGAATAAATTCAAATCCTTCATTAAACGTAAGTTGTGTCAGAAAGCATTTTATAGTGTGAAGGATTATATTGAGGACAAAAAGGCTTGGGCTTGAGCTGCGTCCGATTTCTATACAATGATTGTTCTTTGATTTTTCCTCTTGTAGTTTTAATATGTAATTGTTTATGTTATTTAGTCAAAGCCTGTATTACACACTATGTAGCCAAGCATATTGTACGTTACGGAATTGTATCGCTGACAGAGGTGTTCGGCACTTGTGCAGCTGCAACTGCACAGGAGTTAAACTTTCCACAGATTCGGGAACACTGTTGGAGCTGCTGAACCTTGGACAAAACTATCTTAGCATTGTGTAGATTCAATTTCTTAGTATTGTATAATTGCATGGCAAACGTGTGAGCACAATGTACGAATGTGCTGTAAGGCATTTATTTGTTGGGTTAGTCTTTTTATTGACTTAATTGTGCTCTGGCTGTTGAGAGTATGTCATGCTCACTCAAATGTCTCGCTGATGGTGGCGTGTGTTTTGGGTCATTGGGTTCCCTTCGATATGGTTGGGCTGAATGATGCTGATCCATACGTCATGTTCGTGAACGGACGCCGTCGGAGGGGACTGGTCATCTCTTAGCTGCCACGGCGTATTTTAATTTCTGAATTGATTTTTGTATGTTTTCCATAATGGACGCTCTCAGCGTACAATATATTTCTGCATCGTTCTCACACGGTTGATTTCAACATGAATGATGTAATCAAATATTTGTAACAATAGCTTAAAAATTTAAAAGAGTGTCCATGGAGTTTCTTGCCCGTTCTTCTCCATAGGTACCTACTCTTTGGAATGGGCGACTAGCTTCATCTTATTGACTGACCGACCTTCTGACAATTCAAAAGTGCCTGTAACTGGTTTATTTGAAATAAATGATTTGATTTGATTTGATTTGATTTGACATATTTTTAGGGTTCCGTAGCCAATTGGCAAAAAACCGAACCCTTATAGATTCGCCATTTCTGTCTGTTCGTCTGTCCGTCTGTCTGTCCGTATGTCATAGCCATTTCTTTCCGAAACTATAAGAGCTACACTGCTGAAACTTGGTAGGTAGATGTATTCTGTGAACCGCATTAAGATTTTGATGCAAAAAAAAAATATAATAATAAATATTGGGGTTTCCCCATACTTAGAACTGAAACTCAAAAAACTTTTTTTTTTCATCAAAACATACGTGTGGGATCTATGGATAGGTCTTCAAAAATGATATCGAGGTTCATAATTTTTTTTTTTTTCTAAACCGAATAGTTTGCGTGACAGACGCTTCTAAAGTGGAAAAATTTGGTCCCCCCCTCTAACTTCTAAAATAAGAAAAGGAAAAATCTAAAAAAAACATATGATATACATTACCACAAAAACTACCAACGAAAATAGTTTTGAACGAGATCTAGTAAGTAGTTTTTTTTTAATACCTCGTAAATCGTAATCCGCAAATAACTTAAATCCTTTAACTTTATAAATCAATGGTACGGAACCCTTTGTGCGTGAGTCCGACACGCACTTGGCCGGGTTTTTTAATACCCGACTTTCAAAAATTGGCTTAGGTGAAAAATTGCTAGAAAATTACTGTCATCATTCAGAAGTGGTTGATTTTATATGTGTAGTGATCAAACAGTTGTTTATGACATGCAGATTTGTATCAAGAAGGACCACGTTTTTACCTAGCTCCTACCAAATACATGTAGCACATATTTTTTTTTTTTATTTATTATAAACTAGCGCTTGACCGCAATCCTGTCTGATGGTAAAAAGCACTAGTTTATTAAGAGCCTCTCTAGCCCTCTAGCCTTGAAGACACTCAAATTGTAGTCCGACGGAAACACCGCCGCTGGCAAATTGTTCCAGTCCCTCGATGTACGCGCTATAAAGGAGGAGGCGAAACGCTTCGTCCGGATCGTAGTGGTGCTAACAACGTAAGGGTGGAAACCAGCCGTACGACGGGTCGTCCGCTGGTGGAACGGAGATGGGGGAATTAAATCATGCAATTCCCTCGCATACTCCCCGAAATGCATCCTATAGAACACCGAAAGGCTGGCTACTCTACGCCTGTGCTCTAGGCTTTGGACACCAACTCGAGTTAGATCAGGTTCACCAATCAGCCTCTTTGCACGTCTCTCCACTGAATCCAGTTGGTTTTAACGTGACAAATCCTAGATAAGAAAATATTGCTGCATAAAACCTGGCTACAGACAACCCTGAGCAACTTGAAGGTATATTTATTGTCATCTTAGTACTTACAACCTTAATAGCTTATTATATTCCTTATTTGGTACTTTGTGCACTCAAATTCACAATTTGCAACAAGATTTTGCAATACAGAAAGACACTCATCTATTTTAATGAAAGTAAGCCCCTGAGGAAGGCATGTAATAGAACCAAAAATTCGAAGACATTGTTACAACGCTGTGAGGGGGTTTTCACAATGGCCTTTTCGGAGGCCTGTATCCCAAGAGTGGGAAACATTATAGACCGCCTATGCAAGATGGATCAATAAAATAGTCTCTACGGATGGCAGTACTTACCTACCTACCTACTATGTTCGGCACACCCCGTACAGTCTGACTTGCTACCATCTTATATGGGACTAGCGGTCGCCAGCGACTTCGTTCGCATGGAGTTAGTTATGCCCCGCTCCTATTAATCGCAGTGTGATGTTATATAGCCTAAAGCCTTCCTGGATTAATGGGCTATCCAACGCAAAAAGAATTTTTCAAATCGGACCAGTAGTTCCCGAGATTAGCGCGAACAAACAAACATACAAACTCTTCAGCTTTATATATTAGTATAGATATAGATAGATAGATATATTTTTTAACGACTTCTAAAATTCCCTGTCGATTCGAGAACCACAATCCTGTAAACAGCATTTAATACTTTTAAAAACAGTACAAGGCCCCAACCGTGAAAGTAACACATTTATTGTAAGCAATCAAGCAATTCACACGTACACATCTGCACGATAAACCATCTTTGATACAAAGTGTACAAGCTAAACCAACCTCTATTTTGTAAACATAAAGTTGATAATACGGTATTCAGGCATGTGATATAAAGAATGTGTCAGCGTTGTACACTTTCTACCGTCTATTCGTTTTCGTTGTAAGAGAACAGCTGATTCGAAATTATTGTTGACAACGTTAGTAATTGGCCGCGAAAATAGCGACTGTAATCGGAAAGTTATTTTTATGAGTTGCTGTGTAAGTGTATCATAAACCGCCATAATGATGATCATTTTCTTTTAAACGTACAGTATTTTTTTTAATTTGAGAAGAGGTAATTTCTTCGCTCCTTTAGGGGGCAATGTATGTACCGACGTTCTATATGTATAGTCATATAAAATATCCTTGATGCCTATATGAATTAATACTATTAATTCAACGAACCCACAAGGACACAAAAACCCTCCATTAATGTTATGGCATTAACAATACACTCAATATGGTCTCAAAAAAGTATATACAGACTTCAAAATATTTCACAACACCTACTGAGAGGAATTTCACAATATTTTATAAATTGATGGATCAATATCAGTTTAAGTACCTAAGACGAAAACATTGCAAAATCCTTTCATAATAATAATTAATCAAATGGTGGAATTAATATAATTAGCGGTACTTCTGGACTCGCCCCTTATTTTTACGTTCCTTTCTGTGGAGCTCTGATTGCAAGAAGCTTGGAACCCACAAGGATACAATAATTCTCCATCATGCCTGCTGCATTAACAATACACTCAATAATTGGTCTCAAACAAAGAATATACTTCAAAATATTTCACAACACTTACTGAGAGAAATTTCACAATGTTTTATCAATTGATGGATCAATATCAGTTTAAGTAAAGATGACGAAAACATTCCAAAATCCTTTCATAATAATAATTAATCAAATGATGGAATTGATATAAAAAACGGTACTTCTGGACTCGCCTCGTATTTTTACGTTCCTCTGGAGCTCTGATTGCAAGAAGCTTGGACCCACTATTCCCGATAGCGGCGAGCTTTCATATGTATTTTTTTAGAAATGAAAATGCTGTCAATTTGTGACTATTTAAAACTATCTCATTTTTTATCTACAAATATAGTTCAAGTATAAAGTTTCCAATCCGATACTCGGATGAGTCACAAAACTGAATAATCCAAACCAATGCAGATAGCATCGGTTTGTCAACGTATTGCAAATAACTTACGCAATCATATGCCCTTATTATAGCAAGTCTTTGTTAAGGAGTTTAGGTAAATGTAACGATGTGTATTAAACCTTCTTATCTATTGTATTCTGGACATAAAGGACAAAGAACGAAAGCTACGGTAATTTAAGTATTCCTTGTGGACAATTTTTTAACGTATTAACCAGATTTTCTGACTTTTTCTTGGGAGTAAGGGGAATTCAAGGGGTACCTAGGTTTGTAATGAGTAAGCCTGCTTTCAGCATTAGGTAAATATTATTAGAAAAGTCTAACAAAGAAATTATTTCATCATATTTGATAACCAAATAACACCTTTGCTGTTAGAAAGGCTATCTTTCGTCCTTGGAATTGCGTCATTCTGCTGAATAATGAGAATCTCGTCTACAACATTTTTATTCTGCAAACCAGGTTACTCTGAGATCTCAACCGTTGATAGAGATCCGATTGAATTGAATTGGCACTGGCTGAATGGTGACCAAGAACTTCATGCATTATTATCAGAAGAAACAGGTTACAATTGCAGCCCAATTGCGTAACCCACTATATGCTTCAATGTTCAAAATATTTGTCTGGACAAAGTAAATAACGCAATGTTATCGCAATGAAATACGGGGGGTATTTGGATGAACGACGGACTCAAAAAAAAAAAAAACAACAACATGAAGACTAGCAAAAACAAAACAAGACCCAGCTGTGGGTGATTCCGGTTTTGAAGTAATGATTGATCAAATCTATCAAGTCGTCCTTTCAAAATCTTTCAAGCACCGTCCACATTCAATTTACCCTTTCAAAACAATGCATATATGAGTGTTACACATTACTATAAGTATAAAGAATGCCGTCAAAGTGTTACGTAACTGATGTCCCCGTTATCCCCACCAACTAAGCTAATTATGCCCGTGGAGTCGCGGCGATAACTCAACTGGGTTATTTGCTCAATTTTATGACATTTCTAGTCCTTGGTTTTGTGTTATTTTTTAATGAAAGAGGATTCTTGAAGAGTCTTTAACATAAGGCAAAGGAAATAGTAACTTTACCGTTAATCTACTTAACTATAGATAACTAGCTTTCCGCCCGCGGCTTTGCCCACCTGGAGGTCGGTTATATCGCGCTTTTTAGATTTACCTCGGGAATATCAATTTTTTTCGGAATAGAAGGTAGCCTATGTTCTTTCTCAGGGTCTAAAGATTGTCTGTGCCAAATTACATCAAAATCGGTTGAGAGGTTTAGGCGGGAAAGCATAACAGACAGACAGAGAGACAGACAGAGTTACTTTCGCATTTATAATATTAGTATGGATGGATGACTATCGATCCGCGTAAACAACAACATAAACATTGTTATAATATTATGTATAACAAAACTAGTCTTCAACCAGGCAGTCCAGGGAGGCCATGCCATCCCTGGATGACAGGCTAACCAAAAGGTTGCTGCGCCTGGATAGGAGGAACCTACGATTGATGACGGGGATCATCGCGGGCCACTGCTCGCTGAATAAGCATCTCCACACAATAGGCATAACAGACAGCCCTCTGTGCAGAGCCTGCATAGAGGCTGACGAGACAGTTGCGCATGTACTCTTCGAGTGTACAGGCGTTACCCAAATTAGAAACGAAACCATAGGAGCACCAAGATCTTACACAGATGTTCTCAACAGGCTAGGAGACCTGATGAGCTTCTGGAGGGAGGTGGGCTGGTTGGAATAACCGCCAAAGGCCGCCATGGTCCACGCACAATGGTCCGCCGGAGGGACTGAGTGCGGAAACCAATCCAATAACATAGAACTAGTCTTCAACATTTCATCGACTTTTTAAGTAAAATATATAACGTTTAATCATCGCATCGTGTTTAACATTCCAAAGATGTGTTCACGAAATTTCCCGTGCAATTAATTGTATACACAAATTTTAAATGTAATTAAGCGAGTCATGGCTTACGAAGTCAGAGACACGATTTCTCGGTTCAAAGGTTATAATTAAGTTAGAAATAATATAGTAAAAATAAAAGATAACATAAAATCATTGAATAAGCTTCTAAAAAAATAAAGCTGGTACTTACAATATCATGTCCCTGACTGCCACTCCTGACGACCTCAGGTGCCATATACTCGATGGTGCCGCAGAAGGAGTACGCCCTGTTTTCTCCACCACAGAACTCCTTGGACAGACCGAAGTCTGTCAACACGATGTGGCCTTCAGCATCGAGGAGAATGTTTTCGAGTTTGATGTCACGGTAGATAATGCCGAGCTGGTGAAGAATTTTATGGTTAAAGATGATAATAAATAAAATTCCGCTTTTAGAACTCATCAATGATGGGGTCTATTTTTTTAAAACACACAAGGCAGCTTAAAGACCAGCGGAATAATTGCGTAACATACTATCAGTGGCAATGAGTTTCATTTTGACAGTTCAACAACATTCATTGCGTTATTTAGATTGTTGATGTCACCCTTTTCGAACATATGAAGCAATGTATTAACAGTACGCTTCTAAAATGATTCAAATTGTGAGAAACAGTGTGCTACGCAATTACCTCGCAGTTCCACGTGTTGGAGAACTTATGTATCTAACAATCAAAAACCAAAAAAACAAACAGACGGACCTTGACTCCACATTAAAATTTAAGGCAAATTCAAAAAATTCATTCAAAACGTTTAAAATCTAATCGCAGTCGTACTTCGTACTAACTTGTACGGACCCTCGGTGTGCTAGTCCGAATGGCACTTGATTGATTTTTTTTTTGCATTAGGCACTAACTGACGCGAAATATCCCAAATACCTATTTCTTACTTTTCATGTTGGATACAAACACGGTCTACCATTAACTGAACCTGGTGTTTATCATTACCAAAATAAAGTGTAGATGGTTTGTTATTGTGTATCTTATACTGAAGTGACAGTAAAGTTACTGTGCTGAAATTACTACAATATTTACAATAGGCATGACAGGGTTAAAAAATAGTGATTCTAATTAGTCCGTCTTATAGATAAGCATAAAATAATGAACACGTATTTTTTGTTTTAACAAAATAATAAGAATTGAATAAGATATAACGCATTAAAGTTCAGGAGCGGGAGCTCATGACGTCACGTTTGAGTAAAATTTGTACCCAGAAGTGACGTCACACAAAATTTTGACGTGCCGTATCTTCGTTGTTAATTGTTTCTGGGAACAAAGAAAAAAATACGAGTCCAATATTTTTGGCTAATCTAAAAGACGGACTAATTACTTTTTTTAGTCACCATGCCTATTATGTGGGGTTAGCAACACTGTTGCCATTTCATTTATCCAGGTGTTTTAACGCATATTTCTTTGGTAAACCAACAAAAAGCCGTTGAAACCAATGAATAATGCGACAAGTATGAGTGGCTTTAAAACTTACCATGAAAAAAAAATACAAGAGGGAAGGGAGAGTTGCTGGTAAAAAGTTTATTGAAATCAATCTGCGGTTGTTTTATAAATATTATAATGATTTTGTATCACTGCTCGTCTTTTATATTTTATAATATAAAAGACGAGCAGTGATACAAAATCATCCTTCCTTATGGAAAGGATGAGCTTAGCAGATAATTTCGACACATTTTCCTCTGAATGTTTCTCGCACACAAAAAGTCATGATTAGTCGACAATTTTTGACCTTACAAGCATTATTATGTCGTATATATCTCAACTAGAAGCATTAGGTGATCTGTATAAGTCGTCGGACCTATACAGAAGGCTAAGACTAATGTATCAGTACCATGCTACCAAGAAAGTTACAATACAAATATTTTTATTGGCACAAAAAATACAATTTTTTTTTTATTTTTTGTGTACAAAAATACTACATTACAGTGGGTAGGTACAATAGGTTTATCCATGTCCCTTAAACTAGGCTAGGCCTGTATCTTAGGGGGTCGTGTCAATTTTGGCAGAAGTGCCAGTGGGCTAGCAAGTTCTTGAAATATGACCTTGTGACTTTGTTAGTTAGGATGTAGAGCAACCAGCTTACCTTATGCAGTTGCTCGAGGGCCAATATGATTTCAGCTATGTATATCCTGACTTCGCTTTCGTTGAAATGCTCTCTCTGATAGAGATGGGTGAAGAGCTCCCCACCAGCCACATAGTCTGTGAAAGAAGAAGTCAACTGTTATAAAAACATGGTCAAACTCTCCATTCCATATAAAGACTATAATAGCATGTTTTTAAAACTATCTCCATAAGAAAGACACCTGGTAGAAGTAGTGGATTTTTGTTACTTGGAACGGATAAGAAATGGACTGTATAAAATTCCACTCACTAAATAATCCTTTGGACCTTTTCCCAACTAGGTTAGATCTGGCTTCCAGTCTGGATCAACTGGATCCAGCATAATATCTATTGTACTCGGAGCGACTGTCTACCTAACTCTTTTTTGTTTTGCATGACCTCACCCTCTCTCTCTGCGCGGCGGAGCTCTGGGCGGAGCGAAAGGGTGTGTCAGACTTTTACTGACTAAAACCCACCCGTATTCCTTCACTTGCCTGTGTGCCAGAGCCTCGGTTTCTTTTTTAACCAACCCGCAACGACGTCTACCTAATCCTTACAATCCAGTTAAGTTACAGAGTACGAAATAAAAATGTATTTTTTTTTTTTTAGTTTAATTCCAACATGGAAACCTGTCAGAACACGGAAAGATAATAATATTTTTAACGTATAGAACAACAACATCCATACTAATATTATGAATGCGAAAATAACTCTGTCTGTCTGTCTGTTACGCTTTCCCGCTTAAACCTCTCAACCGATTTTGATAAAATTTGGCACAGACAATCTTTAGGCCCTGAGAAAGAACATAGGCTACCTTTTATCCCGGAAAAATTTGATGTTTCCGAGGGAAATCTAAAACGCACGATATAACCGAACCCCACGCGGGCGAAGCCACGGGCGGAAAGCTAGTAAAAAATATTTTTATGCGTATAGTTTTAGGTATGCTATTACGTGGTTATAAACTGTAATAATTTATGTATTTATCATACCAAATATTCTATATTAAAATGTAATTTATGTTTCAAATTGACGTTATACAATAAGTAAGGCAGGCTGGGATTCAGGCTTCTGTCTGTCTGCAACGACTCTCAAAGAACTAGTCACTACAATAAGTAAAAGTTGAACAATAAACCCGAAAAAACAAAATTCAAATTACTGATTTCTCTTACTATTGGGTAAGTATGCCAACAAATTTGTCCTAGAGTGGGTGTTCATTTGCAACCGTGCAAATAGTCTATTTCAACTGTATTATGAGACTATGAATTACTTAAAAAGTCGTGACGAATAGCAGTTTAATCAGGAGCTCAAATAAATCAAAAAACGGTAAACTAGCTCATTAGAGTCGGATTGATGACGATAATTATATTACTTGTCTCTTATGTAAATTCACCATGCTTTATTAGTGGGAACTGGAGATAAATTAGTCAGTACACTGGCAAATGCAAGTGATCTTATTAAAGTCGTCACGATATAAACCAAAACTTGTTTCCATCTTGGGATGAAAAAGCAAATTACCATAATCAGTGTTCTAGAAAACGAGTTGATGATCGCAGTAGGAAACCTATGGTTTAAGATTTCAATGCTTTCAATATTGATGATATTCAAAATAAAACTATTAAAGATGACGAGTCATAATTAGTGTCACTGTGCTTCCAGCAACACTAATTATGACTGAAATTATTATTGAACTTGGAACAGATTAAAACAAAGGGGCTTAGTAGTTGGTACACGATCTAGAATATCTAGGTTGAAATATCAAGTCTTTTGGCCTACATCTTCTGCCTACGATAATAAAAGTACTCGAGATGAATTCGCCAGTATTTTTATTAATCATGCTAACGGAGAATTACTATGCTGCCATGCTCATATATAGCTTCCGCTTGACCGGTTTGGCACTCAGATCAGCAGGGTAATTGCGAAATACACTATCAGTAGCAATGGTTTTCATATTGACAATTCAACAATATTCATTACGTTATTGATGTCGTTGGGTAGACTCGCTTTGCGAACATATGGAGTAATGGATTAATTAGAAATATGCTTCAAATTGAGTTCAATGGATAGCAATAGTGTATTAGTATAATTATGTTGTTGCCTATATTGTTCTACAAAGGCCTCATCTTTGCGACCTGCCCCCTAATCGGCGAACACATTTTTGTCAAATGATTACGACTAGTTGGTATCAGTTGGGATCGTTCGGACCGCCCATTGGTGCGTTCGGTCCAAACGATCCCAACTATCGCAACCATTTGACAAATATGAGTTCGCCGATTAGGGGGAGAGAATAGGCTGTAATCTACTTCCAGTGCGTATTCGTAGATGTCGATTGTCGTATGGTTCTAAACCATGCCGGTTTCCTCACAATCTTTTCCTTCACCGTTTTGATAGTAGTGCTTATGAAATAATTTACATAAAGTGAAGCGTCTGTATAGTGTTCAAAACTACCACCTACAACTCTTAATTCGTGGCCGTTACCAATTATAGGCCACATGGAATACAGTGTCTTTTGACACTGTTATTGTCACTGTTGTTGTATTGATAATGTCATACAACCAAATACAAGCACAATTTTTCGAAATACTACAACATAACTATACCACTTCATATATCTCTATAGCTATACCACTTCATATAAATCTCTTTGCTTTGGCTGCCTGCATAATCAGGCTATACTATTTCTCCCAGAGGGATTCGAACAGAGTTTCCAGAACTTTTGATGCGAAATACGATCGCAAGCTATTACACAGGATTTAAATATAAGTGGAAAAATTTGGCCCAGTCTTTTAGGAACACAGACGTACTATGTCTAATAAAAAATGCAAACAATCGTTTGCTAAGGTTAGGCTTGGTGCTTGTAAAAAGGAAACCTTTCGTTGTTAGTGCAAACGGTCAGATTTACCAGTGATTATGCCAGACATGCGTCTAGAGACCTCCATATTTGGAACGAATAGCATCACTTAACCATGTATGGTCCATAATTTTATTATGAGTGAACATTTGTAAATGTTTTATTACTTAAAGTGAAAGTGTTCAAGTACGGTTAATGTGTTTAGACTGCTTTTTATTGTGTGCAGTTTGTTGTAGATTAACACAATGAAAATTTTAAATGGAGTTCAGATTTTTATATCCTTAGCTACTAGCCAGTGTTTCAATCATATCCAGCAATTTATGTAATTATCTGTCTTTGTACTCGTTTGAATAAAATTAAACATTTGATTTTGAAAAAGGTGACCTTTTTGAAAGTATTCAGGCTCTTCCTTAATTTATAATATATAGTTTCAATTGACTCATTGATTGATAACCAGCCATATTTCAGAGGACATCGATCAAAACTCAAAAGAACCTAGATTACGAAGCTTCCATTTTTTCTCATCCACCAACCAGTACCAGATCCGCAAAGTGACCTACTCTATATGATACAGAGGACGCCTGTGTCTGAGTAGTAGGAACAATACCTATAAGCTGATTATGCATTAATCATCAACATCATCATCAGCTTCTACTCGTCCACTGCTGGACATAGGCCTCCTTCATGGCACGCCAACAAGCTCGATCCTGAACAGTTCTCCGCCAGCCACTATCAGCCACCTTTTTGATATAGATACTATTATGCATTATGATCTATTTATTCAGTCATCGATAAGAGCGAGAGATAATACAGGGTGTATCTGACATCGTAACGCAAACTTCGCGAAAAGGCTAGACCGCATGCTACTAATATAATTATGATAGTCATTTATGTCGTTAATGAACGGTTACAGAATACACAGTGTTTAAAAAAAGTGTCGGCTCGGCTTTTGAACGTTGCAAGCGTGCCGCCGTGCGAGTTTGTAGGTATGACGTTGATCCCTGATGTGAACTCTATTAAATCAGCTGATAAGATCATTTTTCGGGTTTTGTTTTCATTGCGTTTTTTTATGTAAGTAGCGAATAATTTAATTTTGACTTTAAAATCTTATTGGGTTATAAAAGTATAGCAATTATGAATGGTCTGAAGTGAAAAAAAACTACATTTTTTTTTTAATCATGAAATAGCCGACGAAAAATTCCACCACTGGGGGGTTCAGAATCATGTACTGGATCCATGGTACTCGTTTGTGCGTCGATTTCAGATACACCCTTTATAATAAAGGTAATAAAAAATTATATATCTCTGTATAGTTGTAGACAAAATACCAGTCATCATAATAAACCAGCCGCCTTTTTCGCTGTATGACGGTAACAATTCATACACAGATGTAATAATATAGTCTGGCATGTAGGTCAAAGGGGCAGCCAGAGGTCTAATATGTTACAACTTTGACTTTTTCATAAATTATATTGTCCTTAGGAAGTTCAAGTGCATTGCTGGGATATGGAATTTTATGAAGTAATGTAAATAAATATAGTAATGAGTACGATGTGTCTGATGGTAAATATAACGTGGATATTGTTAAAGCGTTTAAAGAATGGAAACAGGAATCCTTCGAGCCTAAAGGCTTGAAATAGTAGTAGAATACTAAATAATAAACTTCGAATCAACCACTCTTTCATAATTTTCAGATTAAAGAAACATTCAAAACTTTTAGAACAATTTGTTTAGGTAGTTTTTAGAAAAATTATGAACATCTGTAATTCTCTTCATCATCATCAACCTTTTAATCGTCCCTCTGCTGGGCACAGGTCTCCTCTCATACAGAGAAGGATTGGGCATAATCACCACGCTTGCTCAATGCGGGTTGGCGATTTCAGACTTAAAGTCCAGGTTTCCTCAAGATGTTTTCCTTCACCTTCAGTAATTGGTGTTCAGTGTCCAAGATATACTTACAAAGTACACATAACTTTAGAAAAGTTACATTGGTATTTGCCTGATCCTTGTCTGATGCTGTAATTCTCTTAGCTTCAGATAAGCCAATTAGGGGGCTGAGTCCTAAACATGACCTACGTCATATCTTTCATTCACCTTATAACATCGTAACAATGACGCAATACGGGGGGGGTGCTACGTCATTAATAACGTCAAGATCTGTCTCGAGAGCATTGCTAAGAGTTTTGACATTTAAAAGAGGATTTGCATATTTCAGGGAATACAAACTTGGTTATAATGCGGTTCATTAGCATTCGTGAACGGTGAAAAACTGTAATTCTCTTAGCTTCAGATAAGCCAATGAGGGGGCTGAGTCCTAAACATGACCTACGTCATATCTTTCATTCACCTTATAACATCGTAACAATGACGCAATACGGTGGTGCTACGTCTTTAATAACGTCAAGATCTGTCTCGAGAGCATTGCTAAGAGTTTTGACATTTAAAAGAGGTAAGGCCAAAACCTTTTCTACATAAAAAGGATTATTATAAATGTCGGAGCTAATTGAGTTCGTTATTTAAATTTCTTTCAAGACTCTGATAAGGGTGTATTTATATTTGTTCAGCAGAAGACTTTGATGGACGGAATACTAATGTCATAGGATTTCAAAGAAGCTGAAAGTATCTAAAACGTCCTGGAAACCGGGGTAATTTTATTTCAATTACCAACCAATTACAAGTACTAATTTTAGATTATGATACCAATCATAAAACGAATAGATACTAAAGACTAAAATAGTATATAATCAATCTTAACAACAACATCATGATTTAATTCCCCCATCTCCGTTCCACCATCGGACGACCCGTCGCACGGCGAGTTTCCTTACTTTGTTAACACTACTACGATCCGGACGAAGCGTTTCGCCTCCTTCTTTATACCGCGTACATCAAGGGACTGGAACAACTTGCCGGCGGCGGTGTTTCCGTCGGACTACAATTTGAGTGTCTTCAAGGCTAGAGTGAATAGGCTCTTAATAAACTAGCGCGCTTTACCATCAACGATCGCATCACTGCTTATTATCAGGCGGGATTGCGGCCAAGCACTGGTTTATAATATAAATATAAAAAAAAAAACATCAATATTTCTCGTATCCCTAATCATAATGTAGTGTTGTAATAAATTTATTAAAAATTAATGTATACGGCATAATCATTAATAGAATGAGTTTACGTACAATACAATGAAATATACTAGTTATTCTAGTATTATAATATAGGTAGGTTTTGGTAGACGTAATCCATTACCCTTTGTTAGTTTGTTGGTTGAGGCTAACCATCTATAAGCATTTAGGGCATCGGGTAACCTCAATACATGCTAGATATTGATACATTTTTCTTTATCATTTTTTTTTTATTTGTTATGTTTTTGTTGATTTATTGTAGGTTTTCTGTAGCGTTATTCTTTAGGTTGATGTTTCTAAACCCATGACAATGGTAATTGGTGTCAATTTAATCTGAAATTGCTAAGCTACTTTACTATAGACTCTATAGTATAGAAGTTTCGATCAATCAGTGAGTTTGCAAATGAAGCAATGAATCAGTTAATCCTAATTTTACATTTAAAAACTAATCCAATAATGTTTAGTCACGACAATCATTTGGGGCATAAATTATAATCAAATAAAAGTCTAAAGACATAGCATAATCATCTTATAATGTTTCCATTGCTGGGAGACAGGTCTCATCAATTCGAGAGGAAGTGGATCAATAAATCAAACACGTGGGCCCAGCGAGTCTTCAAATTTTTCACATAGTTAAATATGTGAAAAACCTACAAAGTGGTCGTGATTATACATGTCAACGGGTCAAAATTCGATAAAGAAGAATATGAAAGACATAAATACTCCTTCAAACACAAGAAAGCTCATTTCAAGAAAGCAAACACAATCATCGCGGCTACCTGACCGTATCGAGTATCAGCTTCATTACGATATTGTATTATGTCGAGCGTTTCCTAATCTCTACGTGTTGCTACTGGGATTTAGCACAAGTCGTAGGAGCGTTAAGAATTCAAGGTTGACCATAGCATATAGTTTATATTGATATTACCTTTTTCCCAACTACGGTAGGATCGTCTTCCAGTTATTCCGATGAAGTTGAAAAAGAGTAAAATAAATAGAGCTACTGACTCCCTGACCTCCACAATATATACCCCTTAAAAAACTGGTTAAAAGAGAGAGATTTCGACTATGTCTCCATATGATGGAGAATTCTGATGATAGAAGTTAAAATGTCAATCTGTTGGACAATATATGTTTCCTTAGAATTTCTTTAAAGCAATAGACTAGAATCTAGTAGTATATAGAATTTTAGTTTCCCTAAGCAGCGTAGGTGATAATCTAGATTACACAAACCAAAACCATGAATGAACAAAAAATGCAGAATTCACAGCAATCATCGCTAAAATCTATAGAATCAGAACACTATAGAACAGTAGGTTGTGCACATGCAACAACTAACAATGGATTACAAACACTTCGCGTAGGGGAAAAAGCGCAAACGTCCGCCGGCGGCGTCGGGTCAAGGCAAGAAACGCTACGAAATTGCAGTTATTGCTTTAAACTGTATTGATAGTAATAACAAATTACTGTCAGTCTAGGTAATTGAATTGGATGATGGGTTTATATTAATATGGAAACGTCTTAAGTGGAGGAATTCAAAATCAGTAAGATATAACAAAGGGGCCAAAATTATCAGGCGGAGTTACAAGATTGATTTGGTGACGAAGACTTGTTAGATATCTTTCGTGGCGCATGTTTAGACGCATTACAGACTGCAATGCACCAATTACGCAACGAACACGACCAATGAGAAAGATCAAAGATCTAATAAAGAAACTGAACGTAATAATACAAAATGCATTGTTTTCCAACCAATCAGAGTAACAAAGGACGGAACAAAAGACTTCGCAAATTGCTTATTTTCAAACATCAAGCAAATAACACGTGACGAAGAAATCACACATAATTGATGTTCAATAATTGCAACCCTGAACTTTCGCACAACAACAAAACCTTTTATCATTGGCAAACAATATACGACACCCAATTTAAATGTTTGATTGATTCCAGTAGTATCATATTGATGTAACGAGTTAATTTATGCAGAGTTTAAAACCAACAACAATAATAATTCCGTTTTGAATCAGGGAAGGCTGCCAAATATCAATTAAAACCGATGTCGATGGAGTAATTAATAGAGCCGACCTTTTTATAAGTGAAAGCGGTGCAGTTGATAAAGAAGTAAGAAAAATAAACAAATTACTGCGTTCTATTGCGAAATTTAAGAGGAAGAAAAAGTAATTAAGAACTAAATTGGTCTAGCAATAAAGTGATTTAATGAGGAAGTGTTAAAGCTTGCATTTCTTTAATGCATGCAATTATTTGAATGACTCCTGAACATTGTTGACTATTCGCATTCCCTGTGAAGACCCGTAGATTACTAAGTCTAAGTACATGCATAGATGAGGGTTTTACAGATATGAGATTGTATTGACAGTATTGTAGCGCTTGAAGATTGGCAGACGGCGAGTTTCAAAACATAGTAACATTATATTGACCGGTTTCTAACACCAGACTTACAACATAAACGGGATAGCAAGTTTCTACTTAATCGACAATTGAGATCTGAAAGAAAACATTAATAAAATAATCTAGATATATAATGAACATGCGAGCCTATATGTCAAGGTTAGAGATGAAATCAGTGTAACAAAAATTGTTATAGTTCAAAAGATTTATCATTAATTACTAAAGTGTGTGCAGGCGTGAGCTATTAGATTCTATATAGAGGGGCACTGGGTCAAGGTGCTGAAAAAGTAGGTCTCCGTACTGTTTGGCAATCACATTCTCAGGTAAATGCCGTACTTTTTTAACTTTGAATGTGCACAAATATTCTCTACACGTAATTATAGTATTGTCCACGGTGATTGAAGTTTTGACACGACTCTGTAAGAACGGATTTGAATGTGTCAGGCTTCGCGTGTCGCCATTTCTATTTCGCAGTATCAACTCTGAACTTTGTATCTAAAATATGAACATGTATAGCATTCTAACTTTCTATTGTAGGATGAATTAAACTTTAAGCAATGATGTCGTGATGGGGTATTCAGAATGAATCTTGTGTGCCAGATTGAGAATCAAATTGGTTTATTATTATGATTATGGTTTTAGTTGATCAAAATTCGTTAACAATATCTAGAAAATTCTGTAAGAATTATATAATATAAAATTCAAATGCTTCAAGTTATTAATTCCAGAGAAGGATATTTTAATTTTCAGTATATACAAAAAATCGCTTTATGAGTAGAATTTGTGATTTTTCACTGGCTAACCTTTAAGAGACTCCGAACTAAAAGAAGGGCGCTTGAAAATTACGTCATGCGAAAACTTGCTTGTAGACACTTTTATTAATTTAATACGTCAAAGATCTGAAAAAGACAGATTGAACGAAGGTAAATGTCGTTATCGAAATATGAAGAGAAAATATGGAAAAATACAATGTAATTTAAATAACAACGGAGAACAACAATATCACAGATAGAACATATTGAATTAAGAGCCGGCTATTGACGGCTAAGGTCAAAGTGGGATAGTAATTGACTTTGAAATATTCAGGTTAAAATTACTTTAGCCTTCTTTCAATCTAGCTATTTTCCAGGTGGTGTTATATTTGACTTAATCATATCTTAAAGCGATATATGTATGTGATTCGATAATAATGTGTATTTTTATGGTTTACCTAGTACTATTGCATGATCACTTATATGAATTAGAATATATTATATTTACGCTCGTGTCGCCGCGGTGTCAATTATCAAGACCCTTCCTAATTACTTCACATTCCAGAAGGATATTCTTATCAAAATCCAAAGGCCAAGTCAGGCCTGTTACAACCTGCTATAGACATTATTTTGTCTACAGCACTTTCTTACTTTTTATATAAATTTATTTTAATTAATTTATCGTAATTGCAAAAAAGAGAGAGTCACAATGAAAATTCACTCAAGCACGTTTTGAAATAAATAGCTGCATTATGTTTATTACATTTGTTGCGAATTTTTTGACTGATTTCAGCCTCCTCATTGCTCTTTGGCCTTGGCGATGCCCCTGCGATTTAACAAGAACATTTTCGCTTGCCAGGGTCGTGGTTAAATATACTGTTAAATAACAGCTAACATACTTTAGCAACTATTTTATTCTTACGAATTTTGCAATGTTTCTATGCAGTGTGCTATTTTTTTGGTTAATCTTGCAATTTATCATTCTAGAAGTGTGCAGTAAGTTCTGTAACTTCTACTTTCATATATTTCATGTTTAAACATTTGGTGTAAATATTGACACTCATCAAGATTTCAAAGGCCGCGATATTATATCCAGTGTCAAGGTCAAAGTAAAGATTTATTTTAAGTTAAGATGGTATCGGGTGAGGATAATGCAAATCAATATTTTTCACCAGAAACATCATTATAAAACATGGGTGAAAATATAGAATTGAAATCTGATTACCAGGTTCTCCTGAAATTTTAAAGCTCATTAAAGAATTCAGTCACAGCCTCATCTCAGCGACAAACAATGTAAATATGTAGGTAGCATTAAGATATTTTTGACAGACTAGAATTGTCGCTCTAAGTTGTTTAATGTTTTATTTATTTTAATTAAAAGTACGGAGTTACGTATGATTACGCGATCAAATACTTGCTAAGAATAACAAGACGCAAAGGAACTGTTTACAATTCTACACTAGTGTCGACCTTTGAGAAGTCTTACACTACAAGGGCATACTATTTGCGTGTCTAGTCATTTGTTTATATATTTATCTCTTTCTAGGTAATTTACCTTCATTTTTCGTCAAGTTCTAAAAATATATTGAAAATTTGCTATGATTAGCCAGACAAGTTTATCTACGTTTCTTTTGTAACCGTCCGCTAATTCAGGATTGCACACGTGTTGCCATCCATTGGTTTTGTTTGAATCAATAATTCGCTAAAAATAACTGATGTTTATACAGATTCTAAATAGTATTCGTGTTTGACCAAATTACCTACATAGACTTTGAATTTCGATTCAAAAACATTTTAACAAGGAAGTATCCACAAGAGTTATTCTGAATCATTATTTATTACTATCATTAGACAAACAACGTTAAGTCCACAATTAGCAGCATGACAACAAAAACGTTCTTTGCTTTTCTAAGAATATATCTAAAGAGTTTGCTCGTATAAAGGTCAAATATATACATCCCCTATATCTAGACGATATTTTAAGAGCACTGGGCCTTTAGTGTGGGCATTCAAGCTCTGATGAGGGTACATAGACAAACAAGCCTACATGACCTACCAAATAAGATGACGATACACTTCTTAATTGGCAAATATTTTTCAAATACTGTTCCAAAAATGCTATGTCTTATCTGTTAATTGAATCGCGAATGTATGTCATTCAATGAGAGAGTTGCTGTATCATTGGATATGGTTTAGGTATTTTACATGGGAAATTCGAAGTATCATTACCTATGGGATATTAAATAGATTTTTTGTGTTCGGTATGAATGACATTTATTTGTTTAAATATGCAAATTGTGATAAAGTCAAAGGTCGCAGCAATATTCCGTGAATTATCAAATCTGCATGTTTTTATGGAAGCTCCATAAAATTGTAATGAGAAGCATAAAATCAAACGTCGTTACGTCCATTTTTAAAATGTCAATAACAAACTTTCCTTTTCAAAGTTCACTCATATAACATTTACTTGTTTATTTAAACAAATTGTATAACATTTTCCAATTTTTATTTCATTCGATTAATAGCCAAATAAATCGATACATAATTTCACGATTTCGCGAGCTGCTGTTCAGATAGGAGTGCAATAGACAGAAGACCCAATTCCTTTTACAACAAGGTTTAAAATAAACAAATGTCGTTCGTTGCGTAAGGAACGCCGGTATCCCCTTGACACGCTTATGTCCGAGTTAGATTCATACATAGAATCGAGTCAATTAGTCATAGTATTGATGTATGATACTTTGGCAATAAATCCTAGTATAAGGTCGCTATGGTTGTGGAGAAAGTTCTTCTAGATAACTATCACGGTTGTAGTCCTCAGAAAGGTAGGCAGAGGCGTGATGACCCACATTTACAGCAAGCCGACGTTGTTATGTGAAAGGAGATGATCCTATCGTTTTTTGCTAGTCATTATTAGAATATATTAGAAAAAATTACAAAGCCAAGCTTACGAAACAAACTAGATCCTAGCTTAAGTCATCTAGACAAGCCGCCTTTCAAGACAAAAAACACTTCGCTCACTACTTTCAAATTCATAAATACATTCCATTTTTTATTCCCGTGGAAATCTCTGGCACTCAAATTTAAGTTTTCTGAGCATATAGTATTATACAGATGTATGTACAATTGAATGTAGCACACCACTCAATGGTAGTAGTTCAACACAGACCAGCGCAGGGTAATTGCGTAAAACACTATCAGTAGCAATGGGTTTCATTTTGACAGTTCAACAACATTCATTGCGTTATTTACGTTGTTGAGCAGACACATTTTTCGAATATAATAAGCAATGGATTAGTAATATGCTTCAAAATTATTCCAACCGATAGTAATAGTGCGCTCTATCCCGAGTGACGACTAGACGTGCCCTTTGAACTGTGTTACTTACAGATAATTCGGGGGTTTTACTCTAAGCCCCAAAGCGATAATAGAGAACACCACATTGGCTATGTCATTCGATTTGTTCCGTTTAAATGGAATAGGTGACACTATAAATACTATTGAGCGCAATATAATAGTAGTAGAATTGATAACTGCTTTAATTTCCCTTTAAATAGTAAACGATGATATAAAAACGTAATGTATGATAAAAAAAAATGTATTTATTGATCACGCTGCATCGGCCTCAGATGATACAGGACAATGATTAAACAAATGAATGTAATGTAAACATCCCTTTGCTTTTCAACAAGATTGTTTTTAAAGTCCAAATCAAAAGTCTACTACTCTAGAAAAAGTCTAAAGATGAAAAAGTTTGTCATGCTTTGTATAAGATCTTTATCGAAATAAATCTTATTTAAACATCCCAACCTAACAATGCAAGGATTAATAGAAATGAACCAAGACAAATCTCAAGAAGCAGCTTCGAAAGCAGAAACCAGGTGTAACCAGATGAATTAATACAAGCTAATTGAATTTTAAATTGTTCGTCTTATAACGTAACGGTATTCGAGCATCGGTAGCCATGGTACGTTTACAATTAATAATACATGCGATGCATCTTACATTTGATGGTACAGTCAATCGCCCATCAGCTACAAAAAAATGTCACTGGCAGTGTGTTTATTTCGCAGCAGTAAGGTTGATTTTATAAGTATTAGTGTTACCTGGTTAATTGTACATCTAAGGCTGGTCAATGTATGAATTGACGTCTACTGTGGTGATGAAATACTTCAGCAAGAACATTTCAATTTCATTGTTAGGCTAATAGCTAGATCGCGTGCATTGTTTGTGATTGATTCCTCGATACACGCTTTATTGAAAGTTGTTTATTTATCGACTTTGTCCACACGGTTTATAGACGAAGTTAATAAAGACATTAAAATGTGCAGATTTTTAGTATGATCTGTGGTGATACCTACTCACCAAAGCTTTACAAGCAGTCCATAAAGTGGATTTTAATAATGTTATATCGATAGTAGGAACTAGGAAGCTTATGCAACTTCCGACAACAACAATTGCTTCAGTCGTACTCGTACCATCAACTTAAGGATCCCTACTTAAACCACCGTTACAACACCATCCTCACACCTAATCTCTCCTTCCTCTTTATACTTATCTTTTATCTTCTTTTCTCTGAATTTCTGCGTAATATATAATTTCCTTTTATTTTACCTTCATGACACCTTGTTTTAATATATGCCTCCAATCTTTCGCAACTTTGACTCCTATGAACTTTAAATCGACAAACGAGGTTGGCATGTCAACTGAGTCCGTCGACCTTACTTTCAGGCGTAGCCCAGCATTACATAACAGGAGCAGGTTGAAAGACCTTAAGGTCTGCGACTCGGCTGGGGCGAAAGGACTCCATGCCCGGGTGACATTGGGCTATCGATTTAGACTCGAGGCTTGTTCCGAAGTCTAGAATTTGTCTGTGGGAATTCAGTTGGCACGTGGGACTTGGAAGGTTGGATTTGTATAAGATTAAGTAGTGTGAATTATGATTGTTTAAGTATTTGAAGGGCAGACAGAAACTTGAAACTCTTTTTTTTTTAAACCAGAAAGGCAGATGTTTACCGACGCGTGGTGAATTAAGTTTTTCATCATCATTATTTAATTTGTATCTACAATTCTCAAATACCTACATATACAGTATGTTAAATAACAGAGGGCGTTCCCTTAAACTCGTTAATATATATCATGAATAGATTAAAATAAAAATATCAGCATAGAAAAATAAGCATAAAATAATCCGAATAAAAAAAATATATAATTGAAAATAAATTTGAAACCTCCTGTTTTAAATCAAAATAGTAGTCGTCATGTATAAATAAATTGCGACGTTGCCGTCTTTAAGTTCGCGTGTACAGTGTGTTTCTTTTACATGTCAATTTAAAAGTTTTTATTGAATATTTTCATATTGAAAAAAATTTAAAACATTTTGTTTTCGAATGGAAATATTTTTTTAAGCATGTATGTATGCTATACTATTTCGGGTTAACGGGAACGCCCTCTGTTAGTTAACATACTGTATAATTGACCTTAATGTTTTAATTAGCATGATAGGTATGTACGGAACAAGCCTCTTTGCGGTGAGATAACAATAGTGATAAGTTTCAAACTTGTACGAGGTTGTCAACGATCGTGGGAAATGAAACACGCGTAGCACTCAAGACTAAAAATTGTGCCACATTAGGTAATTTCAGACACCAAGTTTGTATTTATTTACCTTCTTAGTATTTTTTTTAAATAAATTATAAACTAGTGCTTGACTGGAAATCCCGTCTGTTCGTAAGCAGTGATGCAATCGTTGATGGTAAAGCGCGCTAGTTTATTAAGAGCCTATTTACTTTAGGCTTGAAGACACTCAAATTGTAGTCCGACGGAAACACCGCCGCTGGCAAATTGTTCCAGACCCTAGATGTACGCAGTATGAAAGAGGAGGCAAAATGCTAATTAATAAAAACAGACATTTCTTTAACACTGTTTTAATGTCCCCTTTTATTTAAGTTAAATTTGAAACAACCAATTTCAAAAGTGTATCTAACCTAATTAGTTTTTGTAAGGATTAATTAAAATCAAATCGAAACTCAAGCCCACTTGAGCCTTGATCAAGCTAGAGGCTGACTATAAATATAAAGGCTATAAAATATAACAATAAATGATAAAAAAATTAATACCTACAACATATATTTTAAAACCCACCTCAAAGGCATGAGGAACAGGGAGTAAAGTTCACTCATCCTCCATAGAAAAGGGAGGATCCTCCGACAACACACGTGTCTTGTCTAGCGGGCACTTGCCCAATGATTGAAATTGGGAAGTTGTATGTATGCTAGTTGCACGGTAAACTGTGATTGCGAGATGTAGAATTCGTGTGACGTCAGTATGACGCGTTATTTTGTTTTTGCGTTTGCAGGTAGTGGTACCGCTACAGCCACCATTTCTAGTATCATAGTAGCGCTTTCGCCATGCCAATCGTTGCCGTCATAATTTTCACACAATTAGTAGGAATTAAAAACGAACATTTCTAGACTAATGTTGTCATCATCATCATCCCAGCGTTAATCCCAGTCGCATCCGAAGCCTTTTCAGCTTTGGAGTCATGGGTCCGCTTTACCAGTCCAACTGCTGATATGGCTAAACTTCGACATTTTCCGTGAAGCGACTGCCGTCTGACCTCCACAACCTGAAGGCGACATCGAAGCATTGCAGTTAGACCAATTGTTGGAGTTTTGAATGCTCCAACAACCCGTAACGATTGCCACTATGTTCGTATGGCAACCGGGAGCAACGGCTTAACGTGCTTTCCGAGGCACGAGCAGACCAGTGCAAATATTTATATACATATGCATACAAATACGTGCACTGTGCGGGGATCGAAACCGCGCCACCTTGCGCAGCGGCCGCGTCGGCTACCGCTACGCCACGGAGGCTGTCTAGACTAATGTTGTGTTTAGATTAATATAGTCAAGTCAACATGACTTACGCCAACCACATAATTTCCGATTGTAGCAGAGACTAAGGAATTATTGAATGAATTAGTAGTTATAAAGCTCCCCGGTCATTAAACATGATTGAGTTTTTATATCTATTTACTTACACGTGGTGTGCTGCATTTAAATAATGCCATAATTATAGTTGTTGTGATTAGTTTGTTGCTGGCTAACTTTTATTATTATTAAATGTAGTAAAACCTTTTCAATCATCGACTTTTAGTGTTCATTAGAACTGATGGAGTTAGAAATAAATTGTTAGTTGTACAGACGACAGAAGGTCGAGCTACTCGCAACGGTCAAATATTCCCAATCAACTTTGAATCCTAATAGCTTAGCAATAAAGCTGAAAATCTAGTAAAGAAATATGACAGATTTGTGCCGTAACTACAGACAAAATTCTGCTCGACAACCTAAGTAATTAATTATTCAATCATAATAATGCATGGCATTGGGATGCGTCTTATACATGTACTCCGCAGGCCATATCCATACTAATATTATAAATGCGAAAGTAACTCTGTCTGTCTGTCTGTCTGTCTGTCTATCTGTCTATCTGTCTGTCTGTCTGTTACGCTTTACCGCTTAAACCTCTCAACCGATTTTGATGAAATTTGGTACAGACAATCTTTAGACCCTGAGAAAGAACATAGGCTACCTTCTATCCCGGAAAAATTTGATGTTCCCGAGGGAAATCTAAAAAGCGCGATATAACCGAACTCCACGCGGGCGAAGCCGCGGGCGGAAAGCTAGTAATATTATATGGCCGGTTGTCGAGCAGAATTTTTCAAAAAATAAAGCAGAGGTTTGAAGAATTCGTTCTAAATCCTTGCTGGAGATATAACTCTTCTTCTAGTTAAAGTAGAGGTCACATTTAATAGAATTATTCGTAATCGGTTCCTAGAACCAGTAAAGCTCTGTGGCTGATGCATAAAGAACGGACAATAATCATTGTACTATGATGAATTATCAATATAATTATAATAACGGAGATATTCACGGATGTATTGTCACGGTTAGTGGATTGAAAAATGGGAACCAATTTTGTTTAGAGTGACTGTTAATTGCTTACTCAAAGATTAAATAACAAACTATCATGTTAATTAAATCGTTAATCTATAAATTAGGGTCAATTTAAGATACATTAGTACAAAAATTTGTTTTAACATAAAATCGATTGAACTGTGGAATCCGAACAAGCGTTCCGCTATTGCCGCAGTGGAACGTTTGTTTTCCCATATCCATCTCGATTATCTATTTAAAGCAGAATGATAGTATTTCAATATTGAACTCTACTCACCAAGTATAAGGTGTAATTTGGAGTCGGTTTGGAAGGCGTAGTGCAGTGTCACAAGAAATGGGCACGCCCTCACAGCCTCCAGGACCTGTTGAATTCGTTCCATTTTACATACATACGATAGTGATTTCAATTCGCTATTTGATGGAATTCGAATACAAAGAACCTAGACTAGATCCCTGGGGCACGCCGGAATAAAAATGATAAAAGGATGTCCGGTAGTCCTGTTTATATTTTATTCTTTGTGCCCTAGAGATATTCAAGCTATAATTAAAGTTTATAAAAACGCTCTAAAGCATTTGCTTAGTAATTCATTTTGTAGAAACTACTCGAATTTAATGCTAGCGAAAATCCTCTTTGTCAGAACATTCACTGGAATTTTCGCAGCAACCTTAAGCTATATTGCGAAATAATCCAGAGGAGCCATTTCTAACGTTAAAGGACTTTAACTTTCTTTTGCTATCCAAACTCTATGGACAGAATGAAAGTTTTTACATCCTATAAGAGGAATCTTTATAAATATTAATATTCCTTATATTATTATTATTACAAAATGCTTATTTACCTGTCTTTCAGTCCTAGTATGCTCTGCAGTCTTCAATTTCTGTACTATCGATGCCTTTTTCAACACCTTCATGGCATACAATTTGCCTTCATCTATGCCAACTTTTTTCCTAACTAGAAACACTTTGCCGTATGCTGAAACAAAAGAAATATCATTACATTAGTATTTGGATATAGGTCACGAGCAATTTTATTTTACACTGACTTTCATTAGGTAAATAGAAACCTTGTCAATAGATGTAATGTAAGTACCCTTTAGGAGCTCCCAGAGATTAATACATACATAAAAAAATGAATCAAAAGTGTAATCATGGCATGAATTAGCTCGCCGCCCGGTATGGACCACGCCCAGATCTCCGACGCTTTGTGTTCCACTCACGCCTTAAATAAATTTCAGCACATCGTGAATTCGTGACCTAATATAGGTCACCAGCAACTTGAATTACACGTCTTTCATTAAGTAAATTGGAACCTTGTCAATAGATGTCAGTAAGTACCCTTTAGGAGCTCCCAGAGATTAATACATACATAAAAAAAAATGAATCAAGAGTGTAATCATGGCATGAATTAGCACGCCGCTAGGTCTGGACCACGCCTAGATCTCCGATCCTTTGTGTTCCACTCACGCCTCAAAGAAATTTCAGCACATCGTGAATTCGTGACCTAGTCCTCTTGGACCGATGCCTGTTAAAGTCGTTGGTTGTTCTAAAGAGATACCATTGCCCCTGGCATAGCCAAATAGGTAGGTAGTAGGAACATGGGTGGGTTTTAGCAAGTAAAAATCTGAGCCCTACCGCTCCGCCCAGAACGTGAGCATTTTATGATTTCCTAACCAAAAAGAAAGGCATGCTATGGTATCAGCAAGTATGTATATAGTTCATTTAAGGAGTTCATAGATTCTCCTGATACATCCTTCAGTAATTATTCTGATAGTTGCCTTTGGCACAACCCTCTCTACATCTTCCCTAGCCATAGTATTAGATATCCCATTCAGGTACGCTCTAGAGAGAATCCACGTGGTCACATTATCTGATAACGTTAGTATCAAAGTCACGACGTATACTTGATACATGTTGGATCAGGGATAGCAAACCAGTATAGTAGCTGGAAACAGAATTACGTTTAAAAGCGCTGTACTAGGAATTGTGGCACGAGCATTTTAACTAATCTGTTTTTGAATTCTAGATTGTTTGCCTTGAGTTTCCATTTGATTTTAAGTAAAATCTGCATTACATTTTAGTATGCTTATTTAAACGTTTTAGTAGTACCTTTGATATCTCTATTTTACTTGATTTCGTAGTATGGCGCATCATGTCTTCTATACAATATGTAAAGAAAACCCTGTCCGACCCATAAGGATAATAAAGGTTAGGTAAACACTTGACCAATATAATATAAAATTTTACATAATCATCATAGTAACAATACTAATGAATTTTGAAATAACCCTTTTTTCCCGGGAATTAATTCCAATTTCCCGGAATTTTTTAAAAAAAAGTGATAACACCGGTATTATTATAAGCGAATAGCGACGCGACCACGTCACAGGTGCCGCGTGCCCTGCCCCCAGCCGCCCGCGGAAGGGGTTGCTTACAGCACATGTATTAAGTTATCTCTTTTTACGAAATAATATTTATTTTTTTAGGGGGATTTTTTTTTAAGTTTAGCCTGTCTTTGTGGGCATTAGTAGAATCAGTTATCGACACCTAACAATACCTTCACGGATCGGACAGGGTTTTCTTTACATATTGTATAGCTCTAACCGTAGTCATCTCAGTTTTAATGAAATTAACTTTAAAAATATCATGAGTTTTTTGTGTATGAACGACGATTAAAGTATACATTTTTGACTATTATACGTTTCTTAATCGTCAAAAATGTATTGTTCAGTATTTCTCGACTTCAAGTAAAGTTTATAAATCAAAGGGAACATTGGCCTTACTGTATTTTCTTCATCAGTTCTGTCAATAATATCGTAAAATTCCCTCTATTTACTGCTACATCTCGAGTAAGCTGCTACAGTAAGCCGCGTCATCTACAAGGTTCACTAAAGTGTTACGAGAAAAGGTTATTATTATAATTGTGAACAATAACGTCTTATGGGTCGTTCTCATGTTACAAGTGGGTCACTTACGTGGGTAGGTACAAAGGCACGATTAAGATATTTATACTATTTACAGTAATGTAACCTTGCGTCAAAGACTTAGTTTAGGGAAATAAAATAATAAGGCTTACTGTTTTCAGTAACAAGAATTGATTATAGACAAAGTTGACAGTCAACCTTTTCTTTGGAGCCCATTGTTATGACTTATGATCTTAAATAAAGCATTCCTGTAGCGTCGGCGTTCATTTACAGTTCTTTGTTAATTAGAGAGATGTAATGAAATATGATGTAGTTTGACAATTAAATATCAATAAGGTAAGTCAGGGATCAGTTAATAATTGAATAAAAGCATACTAAACGAACAACTGAGTACCTGGGACCAACAACGATAAAGAAACGAAATCAATCATAACCTTGAAAGAAAACAACTCAACGTATAAGACCAACCGACATGTTTGAAACACAGATCACTTCGTTTCTACGATTTACCAAGAACCAAACTGCCATTGTTCCAAAGCTCATTGGAACAAAAAGAAATGTGTAAACGAAACAATTTCTTTTCCGTTTTTAACAATGTTAGTATGGGAAGTGGGCAGGTAAGGACAATCATGGCAGCAATGCAAAACAATGATTAGATAGGTGAGCAGAATAGAAATATACAGGAGGATGAAAGAATTGTGGATTGCGATACAAAGGGGCTGTGGGCATGCGTTCTAAATGATAAGTTCGAAGCATACATAGAAACGTTTAGAAGTCAACTACATAACACGGGTATTCCCCCGACATCTAGAACTGATAGCTAAGAGTACGTATAAGACCAACCGACATGTTTGAAACACAGATCACTTCGTTTCTACGATTTACCAAGAACCAAACTGCCATTGTTCCAAAGCTCATTGGAACAAAAAGAAATGTGTAAACGAAACAATTTCTTTTCCGTTTTTAACAATGTTAGTATGGGAAGTGGGCAGGTAAGGACAATCATGGCAGCAATGCAAAACAATGATTAGATAGGTGAGCAGAATAGAATTATACAGGAGGATGAAAGAATTGTGGATTGCGATACAAAGGGGCTGTGGGCATGCGTTCTAAATGATAAGTTCGAAGCATACATAGAAACGTTTAGAAGTCAACTACATAACACGGGTATTCCCCCGACATCTAGAACTGATAGCTAAGAGTAGGTACTCACAATTGAAATAAATACCGCAGACTGCATGATAACACGGATAGCAACTAGCATTATCCCCCTTATTCATAAACGATGTTTAAAGTTAACTAGTGAATTTTAACCATATATTTTGACGTTTGCACGTCACTTAACTTTAATCATCGTTTATGAATAAACTCCTTAAACACTGGTGTGTATATTCATAAACGAAGATTAAAGTTAAGGGACGTTAAAAGGTCAGAAATGGATGCTTAAAGAATCGCTAATCACTAAGTTAACTTTAAACAGCGCTTATGAGGGTCATAAACAAAACACACAAAAAAATTGTGCCCTTTAAAAAAATATATTAATTCATACTTTATACATTAATATTTTACTGTAATAAATTAACTGTTTATTTGTTTTAGTCATTTACGATAAAATGTCCTAGTTATATTATATTTACATTAAAATATTAAAAGTAAAGTGAGACTTAGATCCCCTTCCGTGGGCCGTGCCCAACGTAGGTTCATATGTTCATATGTTTGCTTAAAGATTAAAAATACTTGAAACTAAAAATGTGAATATATTTTCCTATATGTTTATTACTTACATGTTAAAGTTCTCATTTTATGTTATTATGAAAAATTAGCAAACAATACAAATGAATTATAAGACATAAACATGTTGTTACCAATTTTGCAACCCCTTCCGTGGTCCAACTAAATTGAATATTCAATATATGTGAAATGCAACGGCGCCTTAGTTTATTTATTTTGGTTGGCAACATTGTCGAGCTATCAAAACGAGCAAAAATTTTAAGTGACACCCGTCAGCGCCCTTTGGCAAAGTTTTTGAAAAATTTATAAACAAGTGTTGTTTTACTTTTGTGTAAAAGATCGTGCACCTTTTCTGTTCCATTCATATTTTGGTAAGTACTGGCATAAAAAATCCATATATCGATAAACGTGGTGAATTATGGGAGGCTATTTGCAAAAACCACGAGCGGCATATTGTAACCTCACAAGTCTGAGGTTTGGATGATAATTTTAGTTAATTTAACCCTTCCGTGGACAAACTTTTCGGTGGACACAATGTCCACGGAATAGACCACGTCCACGGAAGTGACCCCCTATTCCGACTTATACTTTTTATGACACTATCAACATTAAAAAACTTGTGCTGCCAGGTTTAGCTTGGTACTTATGCATCGTCTGCACTCCCGCTTTGACGCTAAATAGTATTTATACTTATTTTTGACAAACATAAGATCTATTAAGTTACATTTAAAAAAATACTTATTATTTTGTTCTTGCTTGCTTGCTACTCGCTTGTTAATGCTGAAATTGGTACATGTAGGTACATATATGTGGGTTATGATTTCAATTTCAGCAATTTCGCCTAGAACAAGTAAAATTGGGCATCTAACTGATGAAGAAAAGAAGAAAGTCAAGAACAAAAAAAAAACTTTGCAAAGCTGAGCGATGCTGCTATTGAAGAGATACGCAAGAAAGACAGAAATATAAAAAACAGAAATACAGGATTAAGATGAACATATATAATTATAGAGTCATGTCACCATATTTTCCTAATTTGACGCTGTTGTCTAGGAGAACATGGATCAATAGCCTTACTTTCACCCCCTTCTTTCTTCAAATTATACCTGTAATAATATGTGCTCATCTTAGACCTGTCTTACAAAAAATCGAAGAAATAAGTCCAAACATGTCAGAGTTACATACCTACTATATTAAGCGATGGACCAACAACTCAGTACCGTAATACATAAATGTTTCATTTTATTTCCAATTTCATAGGCAGAGAATGAATAAATACTTTAAATGCAAGAAGACTAAGTTGTCTGTCTTGCGCACCAACGATAATTTGCACTTATTTTGAAATCAGACAAATAAATGTTCAACCTGGGAGACCAAGCACTCCCGAAATATAGCCCCACTGCTTAAGCCATAATGCTTCTACAGAATCATAAAGGTCAATTCAAGTCACACCAGAAGAAGGAGTTTTCCAAAATTTCTCTGCTCGTCCTTACAAGAGATTGAGACTCGCTTCAGATTCCATTAATTCAAATTCGGATGATTCAGATAATATATTTTCTCTGCGATATGTAAGACGACTATGACTTGGTTCTCTTTCAGTAACAACCTAAGAAACCGTTCATGAATCTTTACACATACAGTGAAGATGAAGAATCCACATTTTAAAGTGCTACGTAAGCACCATCTTTTATTTTTAATTTAGTGCCCAAGTCCTGGAAGTTTGCCAACGTGCAGCCCGTGCCCAAAAAGGGTAGTCGTGCCGATCCTACCAACTATCGGCCGATTTCGGTAACCTCCATACTCTGCAAGATTATGGAGCGTGTATTGAATTCGCGCCTCTTGGCTTACCTGGAAGGTAACGATCTCCTCAGTGACCGACAGTACGGTTTTCGGCGCAATCGGTCAACTGGGGGTCGACCCTACTAGTGTATGCCACTCACTTGTGGGGCGAGGCCCTCGAGAAAAATGGGGAAGCGATTGCCGTCTCCCTTGATGTCTCGAAGGCCTTCGACCGGGTATGGCACGCTGGCCTTTTGAGTAAGCTTCCAGCGTACGGCGTTTCCGCTGGCCTGACTGGCTGGGTTAAAGACTTCCTGACTGAACGGTCCCTCCGAGTTGTGTCGACGGATGCTCATCGGAGCCCATGTCGACCAATGCCGGTGTTCCTCAGGGGTCTGTTCTCTCTGCAACTCTGTTCCTGCTGCATATTAATGATCTGCTGATGCCCGGTATCTATGGGTATGCAGATGACAGCACAGTTGTGGAGAGATATCTGCCGGAAGCTCGGGCTAGTAAGGAATGCAATCTGGTCCGAAAGAGAGGCTATGGTAGAGCGTACGAGTGCTGCTCTACAGGCAGTCTCCGAATGGGGCAAAGCCAATCTTGTAGCATTCAATGCCGCCAAAACACAGGCGTGTCTTTTCACCGCCAAAAGGAGCCCGTTCACCTTGGCTCCTACTTTTCAGAATGTATCCTTGGAGTGCACCAACCGCCTTAAGCTTTTGGGAGTAGAGATTTCCTCGAACCTTAACTTTGGGCGGTTCATTGAGTCCAAGGCCAGGGTGGCTGCTAGAAAACTTGGCGTTATCGCAAAGGTCCGGCGGTACTTCACACCGGGGCAGCTTCTAATGTTGTACAAAGCACAGGTCCGCTCGTGTGTGGAGTACTGCAGCCACATTTGGGCTGGTGCTGCGAAATGTCACCTGGATACTTTGGATTCAGTGGAGAGGCGTGCGAAGAGGCTGATTGGCGACCCAGACTTAACTCGAAACGGTCTCCAAAGCCTGGAGCACAGGCGTAGAGTAGCCAGCCTTTCGGTCTTCTATAGGTTGCATTCTGGTGAGTGTGCAAGGGAATTGCATGATTTAATTCCCCCATCACCGTTCCACCATCGGACGACCCGTCGTACGGCGAGTTTCCACCCTTACGTTGTTGATACCACTGCGACCCGGACGAAGCGTTTCGCTTCCTCTTTTATACCGCGTACATCGAGGGACTGGAACAATTTGCCAGCGACGGTGTTTCCGTCACATTACAATTTGAGTGTCTTCAAGGCTAGAGTGAATAGGTTCTTAATAAACTAGCGCGCTTTACCATCAATGATCGCATCACTGCTTACCATCAGGCGGGATTGCGGTCAAGCGCTTGTTTATAACTTATAAAAAAAAAAAAAAAATTTGCTACTAGTTTTTATCTTGATCTTTATATCAATATCGTAGGCAAAAAAAACTTTCCTAAATTGCATTTAAAAGGTAGTGCAGAATCTTGTAAATTCAATATAGAGACATTTTTTTCACAGGACACAATTATAAAAGAAATTCAATACACACTTTTGTGTTCTGTCTGAATAATTTAAAAACGATAACATAAGTGTTAATTTTAGTTCCTAATCAACTGATTACATTTTTCAGTCTCTAATAAAACTTCGAAAAGTCCAACATTAACGCCAACGATACAGTAATTATGATAACGGAAAAGACGTCATTTCGGTGGACGTAAAAGTTTTATTTTATTGGATTGATTATTTTGGACCTTTTGTTTTATTTTTAATATGAAGAAGTAAAGCACAACGTATTTCTTTTTGTTCTTAAGGTTACAAGCGTTAAGAGTTCATTTTTTTGATTAAAAGGACTATTTTAAACTTTTCTGTGGATTATTTGGTCTTTTCGGTGGACACATAAAAACCAAAATGTCACCTATTTTCATGAAAATAAAGTTTTGATCTCTGATTTTGTGGACAGTATGATTATTTTACTATTTCACATAATAAATGCTGATTTTTCACAAAAAAGAAGATAATTTTATTTTTTTCAATTTTAATTTACCGTTTTGTTTATGACCCATGAATAAGGGGGAATAATAAATATTGCTACACAGAATTGTCAATAGAAATTCGTAAAACCACAACATTTAGAACTATAGCCGCAATATGTCTGCTGCATAAGGATAATGCCATGTAAAAAAATACAATATCTAATATCTACAAAAAATATTTGATACTTCCTTCCTTTACTTATATTCATATTAAAACCGATAGCTTTTATATTCCCGCATCACGGCTGTTCCCAATTCCGTATTCGCAACAAAATATTTATAACCAATGCAGGTAATTCTTCCAATGCGGCATTGGAACCGGAAATGTCAACCACGGAGTTCGTCGGCAAATTATTTATTCTGTTGTACTGTTTTCTCTGTTATTTTCCGGTTATATCATAAATTATTGTAGCCTGTTTCTTTAATCTATTAGTGTGAGACATTTATTAATTGGTTTTCGTTTAATTATATCATTTACCACAATTATTACTTAATTTCGCCATCTTTGAATTAGAAATTCGCTTTCATTTTAACCAGCATAGCTGTTCGCAACTACCCGATAGGCTTATGTATCGTATCGAATATCAATCGATGTTATCCCAGGAGCACTCAACTGCCTTTTGCTATTGTCCACAATAGGCATTGTGACTAAAAAGAAGTAATAAGCCCGTCTTTTAGATTAGCCAAAAATATTGGACACGTATTTTTTCTTTTCTCCCAGAACAAATAACAACGAGGAGACGGCACGTCAAAATTTTGTGTGACGTCACTTCTGGGTACAAATTTTACTCAAAGGTGACGTCATAAGCTCCCGCTCCTGAACTTTAATGCGTTATATCTCATTCAATTCTTATTATTTTGTTAAAACAAAAATACGTGTCCATTATTTTATGGTTATCTAAAAGACGGATTAATTAGAGTCACTATTTTTTAACCCTGTCATCACGCCTATTATCAAAACCGAAAAAGTTTACCAGTTTAAAATAAGAAGAATGTTTGTAGCATATCTTTATCTATGGGACAATTATTTCGGTTTGACAGTGCTTAGAAAATATATCAAACATTCATAATTATCTTGTACTAATCAGAAAAAAAAATTTGACGGACGATATACTTCCAATAAGTACCTAGTTGTCTGCTGTCGGAGGCAACGTGAATCGGGTTACGATACGACATCCTGTCGAGTGGTCGTGAATAGCAGCCATGCTGATACGGTTCACGAACATACAATATTAACGTATCATCATCAACCTTTTTATGGTCCCACTGCTGGGCACAGGTCTCCTCTCATACAGAGAAGGATTGAGCGTAATCACCACGCTTGCTCAATGCGGGTTGGCGATTTCAGACTTATAAAGTCCAGGTTTACTCAAGACGTTTTCCTTCACCTTCAGTCATTGGTGTCCAAGGTATACTTAGAAAGTACATATAACTTTAGAAAAGTCACATTGGTACTTGCCTGACCTGGAATCGAACCCACGCACTCATACTTGAGAGGCTGATGTTTTTTGAATATTAACGTATACTGTGCCCCAATTGTACTCCAAAATAATTTCCATCGAATAAAATTTCCACGTCGCTTCGTGTGGTTTAGTTCTCTCTAATTTGCAAACTAATTACCACGAACTGGTTCGATGTGACCACAAAAAGTAAATATATGGGGTACAGAAGGTTGGCTTTCTACAACGAGCGAAAATGCACGTACACATAGAAACAGTTCACGTAAGGAAGACAGCAGGTCAAGCTACCCGAAAATAACAAATATTCCACATTAACCTTGAGCCTTAACGCTTTAGAGATAAAGTTAAAAATCGGATAAAGAAAGCTGACAAATTGTAGTACCTTGGAGTGCTGTCGTCTGTACAGCGAGTGCCCGTGTTAGCGCATTCTATGGACTATGGAGCCGACCTTCTGTATTAATCTATTCTGTACCACGACGATAGTTACACACTTAATTACAACTAGTTGTTAATCTAATCACAATTAAGTTCTATTACGTAATGTTAAATGGATGGATGGACGGAAGAGTGGATGGATTTTTAAACGTAATTTCGTGGTAGACTGATTTGATTTATGGACAAATAATCAACAAAAGTTATAGCATAAAACGAGTTTGAGGATCGCCATGACATTTTTCTGTGGATTTGTGTTAAATGTTTTTAGCATGAATGGTTATAGGAATGGGAGAAGATCAAAGAAACGAAAGATGGGACGGTTTGAAAGACGATAAGGCTTATTAGGGGATGACTACGGAGACTATGATTGATATACCTATAGATGCAGAAGAAATGACGAACTTTGATAAGGGAAGGATAGAGACTGCTAAGAACCAACAGACATGTATGTAAAAAAAAAAAAAAAAAACTCAGGAGGACTATTAAAAATACATCTCTTTGGTTAAATATAAAATTCAGATTGTTTCGTAGTCCACCTTGATAAACTAAACTGAACGCATTCATAAAGCAGTAGCGCAACATAATGCACCTAAAGTTAAAATTCAAATTACCAGTGATGATATTTTACTGCATAATGTCATTATAATTGCTGTTTATAGAATAATAATTAGAAAAGGGGGATATTGAAGAAATAAAATAACCAACATATACAGTGCGAGATGACTCTCCTTCTTTTTATGTATGAGATGAGACCTGTGCAGAGCAGTGGGACAGTAAAAATGTTGATAATGATGATGATGACGATACAGTGTGATGTAACAATCTCACCGTGACAACGCGTGGTGAAGTGAGCGTGGAGTGAGTAGTCTGCCATTCCAACTACATAATGCTATTGACAGCTTATTCTAAGATCATCTAATTTTTCAGGTTAGACTTTTTAAAAACGATTTAGAAAAGAGAAAGATGAGAGTGAAGTTAATATTAAGCAACAGGAAAAGATCTAATATGTAGAACTGATAAAATGCCTGGTAAACATCTTATAGAAGTTATATTTACCCATATAGATTACGGAAACAATAGACTATTATGGTAACAGGAAGATATAAGTGATATAACATAAATAGACTCAATCTTTTTAGTGTTAGTACCTACTTCCTTTATGGATAAATCTAAGTTTAGAATCGACTGAAAGATTTGCTAGGGGTTGGATGTTTGCCTTATTTGAACTACCCACCATTCAATAAAACCCATCAACTACTTCCCAGGACTTTAGTTTCATAAGCGGAAATGTTACCACCATAAGTAAATACTTGTCCACTATATTCCCAGTATTCCCACAATCACCCTAAGCTGCCAGGATCAGGTGTTTCCTACTACATGGAATAAGTACATACTTCGGACCTTTTGTTAGCGGTAGCTACTCAGCGGCTAGCCACTCGTCACACCGGACGTATTCTGTTACCGGCGGCAGCTGGCATGCTTAGGTTCATGATTTTCTAATATGTATATGGAGACTTGTGGGTAGCTACGTTTTACTACGCTACGTTTTACCTGTGTGTAGATAGGTTATAGTTTGTGACAATTATTCTTGTGTCAATGAAATCTACTTTTGTTTGTTTCTGAATGAGGATTTCTAGATCCTCAAGTCAATATGGCTAAATCTAATCAGTACATGTTTAATGTTCCGCTATCCATTTAGAAATAGCTTCATTAACGGTATTTTCTGACACAAGCCTTAGACGATTGAAACATCGAGCTGTAATGTTTGTTCGTACAATCCTGTTGTCATCTGCTACCCACTATTTTTATCCACACAATCTTGTCAGTCTAGTCGTCTCATTCCAAAGGTTTGTTGGTCAACCAGTCGTACTGTCCTACTCTCGTTTCATTACTCAACTCGGGTTTAGCAACGAGAGAACGATATTTGCACGCTTTAATATTGATCAAATTATAAGAATGGTCTCCCAAAATATATGAACCATTTTCTGTTTAATGAAAGTTTTAAGGACAAACAAACCCGCACCGCAATCTCGTGGTGGATTCCGACCCAATTCTCCTACATAGAGATCTGTGTCACAATAAGTGGGAAAATTATATGCTGTTTATTAGAAATTTCATTATTTTAGCCAATTCAGAATAAATACAATTGTGAAGTAGCCGTGATAAAGTTAGGTAGAAGAAATAATCAGTTTGTTATTTTTCTACCTAGCTTTATCACGTATTGTTTTGCATATGCAAATAAATCATGAATACAAAGTAACGAATAGTATACCTATGTATAAGATGCTTTTACGACCGCGTTGTATGAGGATCATTCAACAATAACAAACGAGCAAAGGTCTCCTTTACTATTCTATAATATCAATAATCAATTCAATGGATATGTGGTGATTAGAGTTTGTAAACTAAGAACTGTAAAATTGCTACATCCATACTAATATTATAAATGCGAAAGTAACTCTGTTTGTCTGTCTGTCCGTCTGTCTGTCTGTTACGCTTTCCCGCTTAAACCACAACCGATTTTCATGAAATTTGGCACACACAATCTTTAGACCCTGAGAAAGAACATAGGCTACCTTTTATCCCGGAAAAATTTGATATTCCCGAGGGAAATCTAAAAAGCTCGATATAACCGAACTCTACGCGGGCGAAGCCGCGGGCGGAAAGCTAGTTTGAATATAAATATGAAAGCACAAAACATGAAGAGATCATAAAAATCCTGAATGAAGCTGCTTCGCAATTTCCAGATATGAATGCACAAACGACCTAGGCCGGTCGATGCTCCCGATAGCAGTCCAAGTAAATAACACGTTACTCCAAAAATATAACACCCGTGTTCCCGTGTAGTCTTTGTTACAGATATGAGTAATAGGTAGTTAATCATAAATGGTATAACTTTCATTTTGAATGCCAAATGCCAAAACATTTGAAGAATCGAAGGAATTCACTGAGCTTTGTTTTCGGTCAATCCTCTTCGCATAAATTCAAAAGTTCGATCAGTGATCATGTTCAGTGAATTGGATTTATCTATTTTTATATTAATCTTTGCGATCTTACACCCACGTCGCAATAACCCTAAAATAGTAACAAAATAAACAGCTCGAAACAGATACATACGGCCTTGTTCGACACAGACAGCGAAAATTTCCGAATTACCAAATCAAATGAGTAATGAGTGACTTGGATGGCAGGTGATTACCGCTGTGTTGTTGAGAAGCCGTAAAAAATAAGCAAACAGAAATAGAATACACATAGGAGCTGGATCGTAACAACAAAGAAACCAAATATTTGAATTTATAAAAGGACTCTACTGATAGTAGAGACATTGTCTAACGACTACTGCCAAATGGAAGGAAACATGACTCAACATGTTTTGAATTAGCAAAGTATAGTAATTTTACAGTGTTTACTAATCACTGTAAAAATATTTCCAATTGATAAAATGAATATCAAGGACAGAATCACATGTGAATATGAAGAATTAAAGGTATCAAATGTTTTTCTAATTATTTATCCGTAATTGAAATATCTGAATTGTTTCTTGTTCCAGGAAACTTGAAAGCAACTATTTCGGGAATTGGCAAACACAACAGAAATAACATTGAGCCAAATATTTTCCTAAATTCAATGAATCTGTAAATATACGTCGAAATATGTAGTTAAGAAAATGTAGGTACACAGCCCATGTAATCGTAGACGTCCTTTGGTGCATTGAACTTGTAAACGAGGTGTGTCAGTGTATATGAACTTCGGGCAATTTGATTTGTTTACAAAATACATGTATTATTAGATGTTTGCGCGAAATTCGGAGGTCAATTTCAGTCGTTGATGGACAAAGAGGCGACTGCGTTTGATAATATATAAAATATTGAACAAGAGGAATCTGGAGAGTTTATTTAAGATGAAAATTGTGAGAACATAGATCGGCGTTGAGTATAATTTAGAGGCAAATATATTGGCAGCGAAGAATCCCAAATATATAGCTTTAAAAATAGGCCAATAAATCAATTATATGGGAGAATGCGGTTAAAAGAAATAAAACAGGAAAGCAGAAAAAGTATACAACTCGAACATGGTACTTCTACACCTACAATAGCCTAGAATGTCTACTATGGACAAACTTTACGAACCTATAAAAAATTGATCATAAATCTTCATTACACACGAACCAAATAAAAGGGAATTCCCAAAAAGAAAGAAAAAACATATTGGGTCAATCAGATAAAAAAGATGAACTGCCACAACATTCTTGAAAAGCAATTACGACGCCTACTGGTCCGAAAACAAAATATTGTAAAGGAAGATGATCTTGTGAAGGCGGATTTGAAAGAAATCCGCTTAGTGAAACTTCCTGAAGAATGTTACTTAATTCATTGAACTTCCTGGAAGCTTTTAAGACGGGTAGAATTGAAAATATTCTAACTTTGCTAAGTTACAATACTGTTTTGGTTTACAATTCATTGATTTTGATATAATATCTACTACATATGATTGCTTGTGCAAATTATTTTAGGTTATTGTTTCAGATCATCAAAAACAAAGCCTAGTGTGGTAGTTAATGTTCTAATAGTGGGAATTTATATGTACACTGCGACGTCAACAACTTTTGCCAACCTACGCCTTAAACTTGATAAATATATCATTTCCTTGACTCATTTCCACGAAGAGTTCAGCTAAAAGTTGTAAATCGTGGCGCAATGGACGAAAATCTTTGACATTGCCAAAATAAATGAAGCTGAAGTCTTTCACAGTAGATGAATCGATACTTACTTGTATCTAGATAAACGATATTTTACTATAAACCCATGTAATTAAAATAGACAAAATTGGTTAAAATAGTGTGTCGCCTCGGATCATAACGCTACTCGAGTTCAGAGACCCATGTCAATCGTTTAGCGAATAAAACGGTTCATTGATTCCGTTTTACGTGCAGATAACTTTTAATAGGCTAACTTTTTCTATTAAATCTGGTCTTTGGGATTAATACTAAAATGAAGGTTCGATCAGCATTGCATTTGTATAGGTCATTGATTATGAATTGTTTGGTTTTAGTTACAAACTTTTCATTCGCTTCATCTTTATCTTCTAAGACTTGCAACGATCTGTTTTCATTCTACACTGTATTCAGGTAAGGTTTTTAGGCTCTTCTGTATGAACATATGCGAATCCTTGTCGGATCAACAGATTTCTGAATTATGATAATTAATATAGACTTTTCTTTATCCTGATCTGTATCTACATGCATACATATGTATATCAAAGTACTCATCTACTTAGTATCAAAGTACTCATCTACTTAGTCTTTTCGCAACTGCGTTGCGGATAGGCTTTACAGTCTTTCCTGATGCAGTTAAATACAAATATTTTGATATATGAAGCCACTGCCTATTTTACCTCTACAACCCCCTTAGTAGCTACATATTCCCCTTAAGACAGGACAGCCTCGAACAATTGTATGACTATTAGAATAACCAAGAGGTATGTAATCATAGGACTTGTTTTAAGAATCAGCTGCCTGCTAATCCTTATCAAGTTACACGAGTTCACTAACACATGTAGTTACAAAACCAGTTTTATAGAGCTTGTTAAATATAGTAAACGTTCTAATTTTATAATCATCTTAAAATTTTAATGATTATTCGTTATTAGTTTTTAATTTGCGTAGCAGCACTTTAAGATCATTTTTAGGGTTCCGTACCTAAATGGTAAAACGGAATCCTAATCATGAGACTTCGCTGTCCGTCTGTCACCAGGCTGTAGTATCTGATGAACCATAATAGCTAGATAGCTAGACAGTTGAAATTTTCAGACATTACGTATTTCTGTTGCCACTATAACAATAAATACTGAAAATAAAAACATTGAAGGGCGGCTCCCAAACATGTTTTTTTTTTTTGCCGTTTTTTACGATAATGGTACGGATTACGGAACGCGTCTTCGTGCGCGAGTCCGACTCGCACTTGGCCGGGTTTTCTATTGGTAGAAAGATCTAGAAATCATTTATTAAATTAACAAACTACTGTTTTGATGTTAGTAAAGAAACAGGAAATACTTAAGGCGCTGTGTTCAGTAAAAATAGGCTTCTTAAAACAATTTTTTAGCCAAATGTATACATTTCAGAGCAGCCAAAAATTTATATGTTAATCTTGATTATATGTAGCAGGAAACCATTGTTTTCAAAACACGTTTTGAATTAATTTTCTCGATAGAAAAAATCCTAAAGTAACCCCTAAAATTGAATTTATAACAGTTGTAACTGTATTATTAATCATCAAATCTTGATAAAATTGAGAAGAGCGATGTAAAATATAATAGTAAATGAAACCATTGTTTTTGTTTATCGATTTAACTAAGATATTCTAAAATAAATAATGTATTTAATGATAAATAACGTGAACGAAACGTCGCTCCATCGCGGCGTCCATTGCCTTCTCTTTCACTTCTATGCTTAGCGACAGTGACCGCTGAGGCGTGGTGCTTGTCGGACCTATGTCACTTTTTGCTTTACCCCGCACAGAAAATAATTATATTTACGTGTCTGTTTGTTGATGAATAATCATATTTCGTTTTTGCCCGGGTTCAAACCCCAGGTTTACATTATATGCTTTTTGTAGATTTTAATTGAAATAAATGCTTTTTAATTTACTGTTGTATTTTTGCCGATATTTTATTTGATTTTTTTCTGTAATTATTCTTTTTACTTTTTCGCGGCACATTTTTCTTCACCTGTATGTGTTCGGGTTCAAACCCCAGCTTTACGTTGTATGCTTTTTGTTGGATTTCTTATTTGCAATTGTTCTTTTTTTTTATTATTATTAATTTATCCGATTTTCTGTATTTTTTGTAGTAATTGTTCCATCTTTTTAAATATATTCTTTTTGTAACAATTATAATGCAAACTAATATTTAAAATCAATTCGTTATAATTTTCTTTCTACAAATTTCTAGAAATTAATAATAAATAATAATAATAAGCCTTTATTTAACCATGAATTTCTTAGTTCATAATATAATTTAAAAAAAGAAAAACAATAAAAATAACAGTTAATTTGATAATAGTTCAAAACAGTAAATTTAGACTTCATTTTGTTGCAATATTCATGGCCCCTTTCACTATAGGCCTCCTCCAAGTGCCTCCATCTATTTCACTCGTACAAACCCGATTTCGATAAGAGTTGCAGTTTTGAAGAAGAAATCTTTTATTTTTTTAAATATCCGAAAATGCATTTTTTTAACAGTTACTCTAAACAGCTGTTTATAAATAGTAATTTCTAGAAATGATATATTTCTAACAGTTTCATGAAAAAAGGACATAACACAAAAAATTTAAGCAGAACGGACAAAGCGCATTATAAAAATAAAAAAGAAAACAAAAAAAATAATAAAAAATTAAAATATGTATAAAATACACATTTTCGAAAATCGCAAAGTAAAGTCGAATTCGATCCTGGTGCTCGTCTAATGCGAACCGGGACTGTGACGAACAGAGCCAACCATGCTTCGGGGTTAGGTTGTGAAATAACCCTTCTAAATGTAGATGGAATAGAAAAGAAAAACAATAAAAATAACAGTTGATTTGATAATAGTTCAAAACAGTAAATTTAGATTTCATTTTGTTGCATTATTCATGGCCCCTTTCAGTATAGGCCTCCTCCAAGTGCCTCCATCTATTTCACTCGTACAAACCCGATTTCGATAAGAGTTGCAGTTTTGAAGAAGAAATCTTTTATTTTTTTAAATATCCGAAAATGCATTTTTTTTTAACAGTTACTCTAAACAGCTGTTTATAAATAGTAATTTCTAGAAATGATATATTTCTAACAGTTTCATGAAAAAAGGACATAACACAAAAAATTTAAGCAGAACGGACAAAGCGCATTATAAAAATAAAAAAGAAAACAAAAAAAATAATAAAAAATGAAAATATGTATAAAATACACATTTTCGAAAATCGCAAAGTAAAGTCGGATTCGATCCTGGTGCTCGTCTAATGCGAACCGGGACTGTAACGAACAGAGCCAACCATGCTTCGGGATTAGGTTGTGAAATAACCCTTCTAAATGTAGATGGAATAGAAAAGAAAAACAATAAAAATAACAGTTGATTTGATAATAGTTCAAAACAGTAAATTTAGATTTCATTTTGTTGCATTATTCATGGCCCCTTTCAGTATAGGCCTCCTCCAAGTGCCTCCATCTATTTCAATCTTTTTGTGTTGTGTTATTCTAAGCACTCGTACAAACCCGACTTCGATAAGAGTTGCAGTTTTGAAGAAAAAATCTTTTATTTTTTTAAATATCCGAAAATGCATTTTTTTTTAACAGTTACTCTAAACAGCTGTTTATAAAGAGTAATTTCTAGAAATGATATATTTCTAACAGTTTCATGAAAAAAGGACATAACACAAAAAATTAAGCAGAACGGACAAAGCGCATTATAAAAATAAAAAAGAAAACAAAAGTAATAATAAAAAATGAAAATATGTATAAAATACACATTTTCGAAAATCGCAAGGTAAAGTGAACGGATGTGGGATTCGAACATGCTGCTCGTCTAATGCGAACCGGGACTGTGACGACCAGAGCCAACCATACGTCGCGGTTGGGTTGTGAAATTACGCTTCTAAATGTAGATGGAATAGAGAATGGTTGGTATAGATTTAATAGAACGTGCGTATTTCTCGATGCACGACGCCTCACCTCACGCATCGATGTACTCGCGCGGAGCGCCCCGCGCCCCGCAGTGGGCGGGGCTAGTCGTGTCCCACTTCGTCTGCTTCACCCCCTCAAATACCTAAAAGTTTGCTATTCACAGCGTCTTAATGTGCTAATACTGATACATGTGATGTATGTATACACCATGATTTTTTAACCGTCTTACAACGGCAGCCCACACCATGTATCCAATGATTAGTTAACGTTCATAAAATAAAAATAGGTATTTATGAGATTTCATTAATTTAAAAATAAAAATGTTGTTCATTATTATCACGCGGTTAAAAACAATAAAAACACCCTGTCGCGAGCGCGCAGGTATCAATGTGCGGCTCGCGGTCGAGGGGCGGGGCGTGGCGAGTTCATTCAACCAGCGCGAAGTTAGGTTTCTTACTATCAGTGCGTAAGTCAGTTTGTAAATTAAAATCAACTTAATTCCAATTCTCCCTTCATACTTTTACGGGCTTAGGACCGTCAAAAACTTTTTCGTGTTAAAATCGAATCAAAGTGATGGACTGAGTACTCGGTTGATACTCGGTACTCGGTGGGGTTTTGATATTCGTACTCGGTATGAATGCCGAGTGTACTTACGCCCAAATTAGGGATCTTTTACGTAAAGGCATTACCTATGTCAACAATCACTGATCAGATCGGGTACGATGCGCCAAATGTTATTGTATTGGATCGTGGAGGGTCTCCAGATTAATCTCCCTCTGATGCAGCAGCGTTGGTCGTGTTATTGGGTTTAACATTGCATCACCACGCTCAACTGCCGTCTTCCTTCCTACTCACTAAGATTTTTAAGTGAATAGGCTTAATAAACTTGTGCGCTTTACCATCAACGATTGATTATTTATTTACTATGACGCGCAAGTGAAAATTTGTTTGCAAACTATCAAGCGAATGATAGTTGAAAGGCGCGGGCGCGGGCCGGCCTCTCGACCGCAGTCGCGACCTGTTTGTACTTGTTCTCGCGCCCGAAATGCGAATTTGATTGACCATAGTTACCTAAGTACTTACGTTTCTTCCCAAGAAACATACGGCCGATTTCAATAACTTATTAATTTTCTAATTTGTCGTTGTAATTTAGGCAAAATTCCACCAAAATTGTTTACGCACATTTTTGTTCACAAACAAAAAATGTGTACAGATGATAGTACATCAAGCTACTACAATCTGTCAGATTTCTTTATTAGATTTTCAACTTTATCTTTAAAACACTAAGGCTCAAGGTTGATTGGGAATATTTGGCAGTTTCGGGTAGCTTGACCTACTGTCGTCCGTACCTACACTACAGGTCGGCGCGAGTCCACAACTATAACATGTACCTATTTACGAGTGCGAACATTTTTTGTTACTGTTTGAGTGTTTGCTAGAACGAGTACTTTCTACATTGCCGCGCACCTGTGTTTCTGGCATATTTAAAGAATGGGAATAAACTGAATTATTTACACTAATTACTAATTTTGTCTTTACAAATTATGTAGATAAATAGCCTTTACCTGTATCCGCAACTGCTATGCACGCTTTTGAATACTGTCTTTTAATTTATTTAAAGTCACTCTGTCTTGTTTCACTGTATCAAAAGTAGAACTATTTGCTATTTTAATTGCGTGCGATTTTAAACACTGCGTGCTCCTTTGAACTCCATCACTAGTCCCTTTACTTCAGACCACACAAACAGCTGACAGGTACATCTTCCATTAATTCGGGAATTGCGTTCTGTATCATATCTACGTAAGTTCCACCGCTGAGGGGCCACTCGATATTCGAGTAAGTACTGATAGTTTCTATCACTCATCATGAAGTAGGCAGACAACCTAATCAATCCTTGTGCACTAGGTACTCTACACTCGTACTAACGATCGACGTGTGATACCTAGTCGCCCGCGCACAACGTTTAGCTTCCGGGGTTAGAACCCAACTGAACCCAGCTAGTTTTTTAATTTTAGTGTCGCGCGCGCTGCGTTCCTTGCAAAAAATGATGAATGAGATGGGATTGACCAATAGAATTTTGCGCGGAGTGGGTATTGTGTCTGTTTGATATGTAAACATTATTAACAGGATGTTTCGTATTTCTAATGTATTATTTATTTTTCGTTGTACCTATTATCTTAATTAAAGGTAGAAAACAAATAATCGCGGCTAGGCGTATAGAAGGTCGGATACAGTCAGTGAAACATTTTTGTAAAACGATTAAAATGTCATACTGTATGTATGTATGTACAGCGGTTGACAACAATAAACAGTACTTACTAACATTGATTATCCTTGAGTTGACATGCACTGATATGTAATCTTTTAGTACTATCTCAATTGATACAGAAGTAAATTTTCTATTCAAATGTATATCGAAGAAAAAGATGCAATTACATGCAGCTATGTAGAATAGGGTAGAGGACTAAAAAAAACTAATCAGTCCGTCAGTCAGATTTCCTCAAGAAAACTCGTGTGACGTCACTCCTTGCTACACTTTTTAGCAACGAGTGACGTCACCAGTCCCCCTGATCTTTGAAAGAAAGAAAAATCTTTGATGCCTTTTACATTTGCAATTTTTTATTGATTTGATAAAACAAAATATATATACGTATTCAATAATTTTGTATCATCTGAATGACGGATAAATAGATTTTTTTTTATCCAGGAAACACCACTATTGTCGCACTGTATGTATTAGGAACCGATTCTTTCGACCGGGCTATAAATTCTCTTTTGGCATAGTCAGACCCTTAAATATACCTAATCCTCTATTATATTACTACTAAGCAAGACTTCTTGTTCGCACTCAGTAAATTGAAACTATTTAAGACCAATAACTATAAATGTCAATATTCCATAACAAGGATGAGATTGACAGCTCCTGAACGCGATTTAGATGTACTGGTACTGCACCCTAATTACGTAACACACTAATAGTTTTAATTTGAATAATTTTGAAGCATATTGCTAATCTTCTAGATATTTTTGCTCATCAACTTATACATATAATGCAATAAATGTTGTTGAACTGTGAAATAGATAATGAAGCTAGTAAGTGTCTTACGCAATTACCTGTTGGTCGCCGTTTAATCGGTGAAATATCCCCTAAATCTGCAGACCAACGATGAACAACACCTTTACAATACAATAGGTACATTACATTTAAAAATCTAACAATCCAGGGATATCTTAAAACAATTTGCTGAACATTCAGAAAGCTTGTGAAACAAATTAACAATACAGTCAAGTCGGTGATAAAATGCAAATTTCGCGTATATTTGCAAGGTTGTCGACCCTCGACGAAGAAAGAACAATGAAATTAAAACTATATACACTTGGAGACAGCGAAATAATTTATAGGCCATAATAAGCATATGGTGACGTCTTTTGGTATCTAAATATTTATAGGCATTAAAAGTTTTTAATCGTTAGATTTTCGATTAATACTATCGAATCATGAGTACTATTCCAATTAATAGAAGAATACTTTGCTTTTCTATTAATAATTCAAATTTGTAGGCGGATGTTTTCATTCATTTAATAAATTTGTTATTTAAATAACGTATTATAGTAACAATACATAAAAAAAAGAAAGAAACAATCGAGTATTCTATTAGGTTCTAGAGGCTTCATTTCTTTTATAATGTGAATATATTCAAACATTAGTAACGCTTTTTCTTCAACAAACACTATAAACCTATCAGTACAACTTTTTGCTTGGTCCGAGCTATAAAAAAGTATTTAACGAAGTTTGAAGCTGCTAACAGGAAAACTTTGGCTTTAAAATGTTGCCAAGGGAAAAATAAATATTTCATTTTGAATACAGGATCACAAAACAATACACAAACGCTATCAGCAGAACATAAACAGTGTTTTAAGTCAATTAACTATTCCTGATGAATATAAAATGATAAAATGAATGAATATTGGATGGATATTATAGTCTCATTATTCATTAATCATTTTGAAATTATAACAATATTAACTCAATTTTATGACTTATCGGGCTCTATTTTGCTGATAAAATGTTATATGTTTTTAAGGCATTGATAGACTAAAAATAGATACCGGCGTCGATTTCCTTGGTACCAAATTAAACAAAATTTAACTTCTGTGCATCATGTCCATTCTATTTCATTAAGAAAAGGACAGAAGATAAATTTTAATTTTGGAAAGTTTTTATCCATACTAATATTATAAATGAAGTAACTCTGTCTGTCTGTCTGTTACGCTTTCCCGCTTAAACCTCTCAACCGATTTTGATGAAATTTGGCACAGACAATCTTTGGACCCTGAGAAAGAACATAGGCTACCTTTTATCCCGGAAAAATATGATGTTCCCGAGGGAAATCTAAAAAGCGCGATATAACCGAACTAGAAAAGCTAGTTCGTAAAATAAAACTGACGTCACAGTTATATGGAAAATCTGTCAAAAAATTCAAAATTTATTCTCAAGAATACACTCGGGTATAAAAGCTGGGTGGAATTCATCAATAATAAGAAACTTAATTTTTCAACTTTCCTTTGGTCACAATGTGACATTAGCTGTAAAGGGGAATGACCCTGGTAAGAAGTTGCGTAACGCGCTATCAGTAATTCAGTAGCAATGGCTTTCGTTTTGATATTTCATCGACATTCATTGCGTTATTTACGAACCTAGTAGTTGGGCAGAATTTTATTCGAACATTTGCATGAAGCTATAGATTAACAACACCCTTCAAATTGATTCAGATTGTGATTGAAGCTGTATTACGCGATTAGGGGACAAGTTGAGCAAAAACCCTATCGTTGTTAGCGTAGCTACCGAAATCAGGCCATAAAACGCGATATAACAACAAAAATTCTAGAATAAAATTTGAAGGTTCATTCAAATCCGACGAACGATTACACCTAGACAAAAGCGTCTATGACCATCCTTTGCCTAAAAAACGTAAATATTTAATTAAAACAATGTACTTTAACTGCAAGGATTTCTCAGAACCCAGCGGTTGAGGTGGGCTGGCCACGTTGCAAGAATGCACTCCGATAGATGCGCAAAGATCACTCACAGGACGTGATGGAGAATATCGCCGTGGACATAGATTGCGGCGAAGATGGTTTGGCTATCTAATCATTTTTGTGTGGCCAACATGGTCAGATATAACACAAAAAAGAGAGAAAGAAAAAATGTTTAAAAACACAAAAAATAAGACATAGTTGAGGGAAACATGCGTCAAATCTACGCAAAACAGCTGTCGCTCAGCCTTATGCTGCGACTCTATGCAAAACGGAAGGCCTTCGTCAAGCAGTGGGACGCAAGATATAGTCTAATATTAAAAAAATATAGTCGTGTTCGCGAATAATGTGTGCGAAATTGCTGTAGGCTCAAAACTTCGCATTTCCAATAAATAGTTTAAGTGATATGATAATCAGTAATGAGTTTTGCTAGGTATATAAATGTTTGCCCTTGACTGTGTAAACGGTAGAAGTCTAGTGAGCGCGAGGTAAATGGCCCCCAGAGGTGAAACATCTGCCAGTTGTTGGATAAAAAAATATGCCACCTGGTTGCGGGTGCTCGACCAATGGAAACGGCTCTTGATGACGCGTTGCGCTTATGATTTTGAGGCATTTTATATTTAGGCATATGGTATAAAGCTTATATTAGGTTCAACTACTTTCGGACGGACCCTACCGTTCGGTGATAGACATTTGTTGACCTTCATAATGTAAATTTCTTATGAAATAGCGTCACTAACTGTACAGCCTTTAGAAATAGGGTTCGTTTAAGTACAAGATCTTGTGTGACAATATGAGCTAACTAACTAACACTGTGCGGTAGGTCAAGCAACGCTGGATGCGCAAGAGCACAGGTGGTGGCGGGCCCGGCCCGTTGCGCGCATTCCCGTCTGAGACACGCAACCGGGCGGATGTGTGAATATGATCGCGATTGCAGATTTTTGCACGAAACACATGGTGTGTTTTAAATTACTGTATAGTGACTAAGTCTTTGTTCAGTCATGCTAGTCATAATAATTTTGAGTATATTTTTATTTTCATGTTACATTGGATCGTGACAGATTTATATGAGGGATAACTATCGGAAAGTTTATAGGATATTGATTTATGTCAACGATTCCGTAGCAGAACATATAATACTTCATTAACATGAGGCCAGTTAAGAATTTGCGTGGGATAGCATTTCGCGTAAAGTCAAGAGCTAAAATGTTATGCTTTTTAAATCCGGCTTTCACTCCACTATATGGGACAAATTTAAATTTTTAATTTTGGACATTTTGGAGGCTAATATTGTATCAAAATTATTCTAGCCTAAAAACGTTTCAATCTTACTATAAATCAATATTTAAATCTTCTATGTTTTGTATAGATAATCTTGAGCAGTTAAACTCGCTGCCACCTTGCTGAGCTAGCTAATATTTTTCAGACGGTCTGAGCTGCTCCTGATACGAGGGAAGGTCATGAATCTTTATTTACAATGCCTACAATCCCCAAGGGGTTAGACACACGTGTGCCTATGGTACACTCACATTTAAGTCCTAAGTAACAGGGGGGAAGCCTGTTGTCATCAACGGGCACAAAAACTCATAGGTACATATACCAACTTTTTTCAAGCTGGCTTTAACAATCCTGACATTTGATTTCAAAGCTTTGAACACAAAAAAATCTGTAATTCTGACCCCAAGGCAGCAGACGCGCTTATCATACATAAAACATTCAAATTAGGTTCCAATACCGTTCCCTCGCGTGCTTCCTGTCATTTCACCTGCTTTTGATCACAAAGCTCATTTAAATTCACTACTTAGGATGATTGCTATTATTTTGGGAGACCTGAAGGTATTTCAAAGCTCTTGAGCTTTCGAATTTCATCGTTCAAAAGGTTTGCGAGGGATCATGTTAACTTTTGGTGAATAAGAGTGCCATATATGTATATTTGCGTCACTCACAACTTTCAAAGCTACAATTGCTTCAGATATATTTCAAACAGTCGAATCACTGAATGTTGGAACTTACTTATAAGTAATAAATACATATAAAGGCAATAATGCGATTTGATTTCAACAGCTATAAATAGTATATAATAGTAGACACATAGGATTTGTAAAAAGGTGAAACCAGAATTATTAACACAGTCACTAAGTGGTGAAAAACACACCATATTTAAACTCCACACAGGTTAAAAGCCACTAATTTTAAATTTTTAACCCCATTCACCTCGTTACAACCATAAGCATCATCTATATTTATGAAGCAACGATAACAAGTCAAAGTGAAGGGGGCAGAGACAAAACAAATATATTGAAAGCTTCGCTTGGGGTGAGCCTTATCTCACATATGGGTTTACCGGTGCACGGTGTCAATGATCCGCGCCCCGATATGGATATGTTATGAGAACTCTTAAGTCGTTCATCTATTAATGTGAATTATTAAACAATCGTAGGAGTTTTTGTACGAAAGTTGCGTTCGGTTGCGAAAATGTTCGAATGTCTTAGCGATGGATGGTTGTGGTAGGTTAAGGGTTTCCTCTCCCGTTTTTTGACAAGAGGAAACACTTCCGACAAGAGCCTAAGTAACATTTAGGAAGAAAAGTACCTTAAATTAAAGTTTAATATATGAAATGATCTATCAAAAACTTTTCGATTGCTGTTGCCTTATCTCGCAATGAAAAACAGCTTGGTCTAATATATGAATACTGAACACGCCGTGTTTCAATGCTCTGATATCCATATTATGGATAACAAAATCGAACCATTCGCAACAGTTTCGAGGATCAATCACCCTGTTTTTTTGAGGTTAAAGAACGTTAACGCTCAGCGAGATATAACATGTACGGTGTCCCATAAAAATAACTGTGTAAAGATTAAAAAAGAGTCCATATTTCTTAAATAACAGGCACATGCTTTTCTTGAATAGATTAAAGAACAAAATGGCGGTTATACATATATAATGAAAATATATTCCGTTTTGTATAGCTTGCTCTGCTTGCTCATTCAACTTTTATTCTCTTTTTTCCGAAGTTCCGAACTAGACATTTCCACGACGCAATTTTTTTGACAAGGCCGATAATGAATTCTCTCTGTTGTATTTCAACAGTTGTATAAACTGTTTAATTTCCTGTATCAGTAGCAAAATTTATTGTGAGATTGCCAGATAAGCATAATAAGCAAGCTATTTATTAATGATAATGACGATTATTACACAATGAACCATCACTATGAGTAATGGGACTATTAATTTAATGTATTATTTTATTCATATTATATATCTACGACAAATAGACTACAGAAGAGCTTACGTCACAATTGTTGATATTTAAGGTCTATTATCATTTAATGATTTATGGTTTTTCTAAATAGGTTATGGGGTTAACAACCGCCAATTCCGGCGATATCATTTGTGAATAACATCGAAACTTGACGTGAAGGTCAAGCGCTTATCGCTCAAATATGAGGAAAATCAGTTTGGTTTTAAATTTCTTACTTAACGAGTAAAAATCCAACTGGAAACATTGGTTTTACGCTAAATCGAACCACTTAATATTTCAAAATAAATAAAAAGTAATAGAAATCTTGCAGAAACAGTGTTAGATGTACCAGGTTAACATAAGGTCGTAGACTATGTAAGGACGGGCGCCGGGCGGGTAACGACCGGGCACCGCTACGCGCCAGTTTCGGGGGTCGTCGACCCGCCGCGACAGACCACGTCCTGGGACGGCCTCTACGTCAAATCTGATACCTTGGTACCTAGCTTGAGAGATTTTGCTAATAGATTTTTAAATTGGGTTTTAATTAGGCGTAAACTGAAAAATTTAGATATGTAAACAAAGATAGACAGAAATTTATAATTCAATGAATATTTTATTTTCAATGTGTAATTTACTTCACATTTAAAATTTTAAAACACATTCAAACTTCAATTTAATTCTTAAGAATATAATTTAATACTCTTTTCCTTCCAACAAAAATCATAACAACCTCTTTTTATTGGAACTTCGATACAGAAGGACATTCCCAGACAGTCCCGTCCCTATTTCACAGTTAGAAACTCTCACCCCATAATGGTAACAAAAACAGTCTCCCTTAGCCAAGGGTAAGGTCGAATGCACCCGTAGTTCCTTACCTTACTTAAATATAAGCATCTTTAGAAGAACACTCAATTTCACTCCGTATTTCGCGTTAAAAGTTTTAAAACCCTCTTCAGGATTAGAGTAATGCGTTGGAGTGATGGATTGATGTCCGATGAAAATATTTTTTTTTTTTTTTATACATTTACAACAGTAAAGTGTTAGGATTCCACTACTTTGGGAGTTTGAGTATGCGTCTATAAAATTGATTTGATTTGATTGACGCATCGCACTAGTTTTTTATCTAATCCATACTAATATTATAAATGCGAAAGTAACTCTGTCTGTCTGTCTGTTACGCTTTCCCGCCTAAACCTCTCAACCGATTTTGATTAAATTTGGCACAGACAATCTTTAGACCCTGAGAAAGAATAGGCTACCTTTTATCCCGGAAAAAAAAATATGTTCCCGAGGTAAATCTAAAAAGCGCAATATAACCGAACTCCACGCGGGCAAGCCGCGGGCGGAAAGTTAGTTTTTAAATATGCATTTGCATATTTAAAAATTCAAAAATTATTTAAAGATCGTAATAGTAAAGATACTATTTAGTATCTTTACGATTACGATCTTTACTCGACGTCGCAATTTTTTGCGCACTTGTCACTGGACAATAAATTGTTGCGCAAAAGTTTGTGTAAATTATATAGAATCGGTCAATTAAAAGAAAGCCCATAAGAAAATACTTAAATTTAAATGTACTGAGAGCGATGGAGTTCAAAACATTACACATATTTAAATTAATTACAAGAAAAAAGCAGTAAAATCGTCATTTAAACAGCAAGTCTACACGCCACGTCAATGCAAGCAGATACGGGGCTAAACGTAGTAATAAAATGGAACAGTCTAGACTAGGTAACTTGCGCGCAATAAAACTATGTGCCAAATTCGTATTAAACCTAACTGCGTATAAAAGGAATGTAGTACACGTGTAAAGTAAGCTTGCAAATAAAATAATGTATATTTGTATGTATCTTTTAAAAAAATTGGCACAATCTTCAAAAACAAGCACAAATTGAAGGGGAAGGAACCTTACAGTCATTTAACAGTTGCAAATACATAACCGGTCTTTTGAGAACTTCGCAAAACAAAATTAAATAATCAAAGTCATTACGATTAGCAGAGTGAAATTTAATAAAGACATTGGTTCTGGATTAGTAATGAGCCTAAGAAGCCTCCTTGGTAATCCCAATGGCGATTTAAGGATCTAAGCCAAGCGTTTGACAGGGTCCATCAATCAGTGTTCTTATTATAAATGGAATTCGAAATAATTTAGACACGTAAAGATCTAAACTTAAATTTATGATTGTAGGTCCCAATATCACTTCAGAGGATATAAGTCCCAATTCTCAGAACGGAAACGTGTGAAATTGCGCCAAACGTTCACTGGACTTTTACAAAAACTTTCATGTAGCTATAAAACTGCGTTGTTTTTGTGACATACGTACGTGACGACTGCATTTAGTCTAATTAACGACGGCAGTAATGAGTACAGTCCTTATAAAGAACACGATGCATTTCGTGCCGGACAAAGTGACAAAAAGGGAACAATATCAATGTCAATTACGCGGCTCTCTCCGTGTGTAAGAATCGCAAAAATGCTTCTTGTAATCGAGAAACATTTAAGATCAAATGTGTGGATAACGGCTGGTTCAAATTTTTTCCTATATTTATGTCACTAAAAATATGTATTTTCAATGAAACTGTTTTGTATTTACTTTTCTAGAAAGACTCTTCTTTTCTACGGTGACTATTAGACTAGTATTGATAACACGGTAAAGACTCCAGATCATATCAGTGTTAATCATATTTCCATATTCCAAACTACGCCGTCATCGAAAGTTACATCAGCGACACCGGCTGCGACTATTGCGTGTACTGCGTGTACAGCAGTTCACTCATCCTACATAGAAAAGGGAGGATCCTCCGACCAGACTAGTTGTCTGGCGGGCCACTTGCCCGCCGGTTGATGTCTCTAGCTTGTATATATGCTAGTTGCACGGTAAACTCTGATTGCGAGATGTAGAATTCGTGTGACGTCACTATGACGTGTTGTTCGCATGTGGCGGTTGTAGGCACCGCACAACTTCATTACAATTACACCGACACATTTGTGTCTACATTACATGATAGAACACCGAAGAATACCATAAAGAACCCATGAAGTAAAAATAGCGTTGCTACGAGTAACGTACGTCACTAATCACTAGAAACCAACCTTCATTCAACCTCTTAACTTGCGTAGATTGATAAACTTTACTGGAAAATACGGCTAAAACGTGCTTTGATTGTTATAATGTCTTATTTATCTCAAGTTGAAATGCTATGCAGAATGTTATCGTTAATACGAACGTCATTACGGACAGTAGAAGGAAAACGTCATGTCGCGGTCCCCGATGTAAATGTAAAAACATGACGTACAACGATGTCCTATGATGGTTATTTGCCATCTAATATCTGAATATGATACGTCACATACACTATGTGTTACATAAGAAGCTGCGCAGGATTTTACATCAATAATAATATTGTAATTATGACGTAGCAAGCAGAGCCTGTTGTAATGCCTTGTTGACAATGTGAGATAATTTTTGTCAAATGACGTAGAAAATCACCTTCTGAAAACATTATATGTAGAGTACAGCAACATTCTTGAAATATCTTATAGCAAGACTGATTCAAAAGACTGATTTAAAAGTTCAGTTGCACTCGTGGACTGAAAGATGATACTGGTATAGACCAAACATAAATGTATGACTCACGAAAACATCGATTGATTTTATAATATCATGCAAATATACGATATTTTTTGGTAAACATCAAAACAATAACAACTTTTATTTGTGAATAATCATTTTATTCTGTTACTAGGTTTGTACAAACACTTTTACACGTTAAAACAATATCCGACCTACATATCTAGTTGCAACGTGTTTCCTATTTCATTACTAAAGATAAGAGGGTGAAAGAAAAGTTCAGTTTATGCTAAACTGAACTTTTGGTGGACGTATTGGAGTTATTTTTCCTTTAGTTAATATTTGTTTACATTTTTGGCAAATAAATCGCGAACTCAAGATAATGTACTATGTACTTACAGTAGTTATGAAACTTTTCCTTATCTGCTAAGCAACAACATGGATGTTCAATTACCAAAGAAAATGGCTTATTATTTTTTAAATACTAGGCTACAACGACTGCCTTTGAACGTGAAGAATTAATAAAGAAGGTAGATTAAAAGGTTTTGGAAAAAGTGAAAACTTTCTAAACAGCTTTTTTATAAGTCTCCTAGACTTCTAGTTTGAAATATTTATTTTATTATTATTTATAAACTAGCGCTTGACCGCAATCCCGCCTGATGGTAAGCAGTGACGCAATCGTTGATGGTAAAGCGCACTAGTTTCCCTTCCAGTTAAAGGAAATACAGCCGATTAATATTAATATTTTAAACGTAATAAACTGACTGGAAATCAATCGCTAAACCATTAACAAAATATGTCGGTTGTCATTCAACAACCATTAAACACAAGCCATTACCCCTTTAACATGAAAAATTAAACGCCTTTTTGTACGTTTTTTTTTTGTGCGAATTTACACTTCCGATCTAAAATTTGTGCATAAAAACTACTTACGCTTTTTATTTCTTGCAAGCCACTCGTCTTCATACGAAACTAACTTGGATCAATTCTTTTTTAGGTTTCCGTACCTCAAAAGGAAAAAACGGAACCCTTATAGGATCACTTTGTTGTCCGTCTGTCTGTCTGTCTGTCAAGACCCTTTATCTCAAGAACGCGTGGACGTATCAAGCTGAAATTCACATGAAATACTTGGGTCTATTGTCCCTTTAAGCTGTGAAAATATCAAACTTCTAAGCCAAGCCAATCAAAAGATACAGCCGATTATGTCGATATTTTCAACAAATTTTCGACACTCGCAAAGGAATCAAAACCTACAGGATACTTCCCGTAAACTCAGAATCTTGAAAATTGGCACGAAGCATTGTCATATAATGCAAATATATGAAAAATTGCGAAAATCACATTTTTTTAGTTATATAATGTAATAAACATATTTTAATAAAATGGAACTTACTACCTTATTTCTCACGAACGAATAAAGTTATCTAATTGAAATTTATACCAAATACCTAGGTCTATTGTCCCTTTAAGCTGTGAAAATATCAAACTTCTAAGCCAAGCCAATCAAAAGATACAGCCGATATGTCGATATTTTCAACAAATTTTCGACACCCGCAAAGGAATCAAAACCTACAGGATACTTCCCGTAAACTCAGAATCTTGAAATTTGGCATGAAGGATTGTCATATAATGCAAATATAGGAAAAATTGCGAAAATCACATTTTTTTAGTTATATAATATAATAAACATATTTTAATAAAATGAAACTTACTACCTTATTTCTCACGAACTAATAAAGGTATCAAATTGAAATTTATACCAAATACCTAGGTATATTGTCCCTTTAAGCAGTGAAAAAATCAAACTTCTAAGTTAAAGCGATCAAAAGATACAGCAGTTTATACCGACACCTTAGACGAATTTTCGTCACACGCTAGGGAATCAAAACCTACAAGGTACTTCCCGTGAACTCAGAATTTTGAAATTCGGCACGAAGCAACGTTATATTATAGTCATCATCATCATCACAGCGTTAATCCCAGTCGCATCCGAAGCCTTTTCAGCTTTGGAGTCTGGGGTCTGCTTTACCAGTCCAACTGCTGATATGGCTAAACTTCGACATTTTCCGTGAAGCGACTGCCGTCTGACCTCCACAACCCGAAGGCGACATCGAAGCATTGCAGTTAGACCAATTGTTGGACTTTTGAGGGCTCCAACAACCCGTAACGACTGCCACTAGATGTTCGTATGGCAACCGGGACCAACGGCTTAACGTGCTTTCCGAGGCACGATCAGACCAGTGCAAATATTCATATTCATGCATACAAATACTTGCACTGTGCGGGGATCGAACGCGCGCCACCTTGCGCAGCGGCCGCGTCCGCTACCGCTACGCCACGGAGGCTGTCAACGTTATATTATAGTACAGACAGATAAAGGAAAAATTGTGAAAATGATAAATTTGAAGTTACATAAAATATTTAAATATTATTTTTGCTTACATGACAAAATATTTTTTTAATAATTATAAACTTACTACCTACCCTTTTTCACATGAACGCGTAGAGATATTAAAGTTGAAATTCATATCAAACACTTCTTAAATCTAATTGCCTCTAAACTGTGAAAAATTCTAAATCAATGCTAGTATTATAAATGCGAAAGTAACTCTGTCTGTCTGTTACGCTTTCCCGCGTAAACCTCTCAACCGATTTTGATGAAGTTTGGCACAGACAATCTTTAGACCCTGAGAAAGAACATAGGCTACCTTTTATCCCGGAAAAATTTGATGTTCCCGAGGTGAATTTAAACAGCGCGATATAACCGAACTCCACGCGGGCGAAGCCGCTGGCGGAAAGCTAGTACGTCATAAATTGTAAACCGCTACGTTCGTACGGAACCCTCGGTGTGCGAGTCCGACTCGCATTTGGCCGGTTTTTTTCAAATGTTTAATGTCAGTCGTGTCAGTATTTTATGTAATAAAAATCCTCACAATATTCGTGACATAACAATCACCCAATCGCTAAAATAACAACCAAATGTGTTGGTTGTCATTCAGCAACCAACTTTATCTTATCTTCATATAAAAAAAAACTGTGACCACATTCCCTAATGTTGGTCACAGGCACTTTTTTATAGATTTGGCATCGAATAAATATATGAACTTATCAGTAGAGTTCACTTGACACTTGTGTTAGTTGATATTTATTTAAAAATTCCTAGAACAATATAGTGTCAGATTTGGTCAAATTTTGGGATGCCGTAAAACACGTTTGTTACATAATGTTATTTCAGTTACAGTTAACTATGCAAAGAGAACTTTGATAACAAAAAAGAAAACAAAATCAAACAATTCCAAATCATCAGTAAAACCCGAAATTAACCCATCAGTTCGCTTACAAAAATATATGTATTCCGTTCCAATATTACACCCACCTCCAATCATTTATGTCGACGCATCGAAAGCGGCACAGTCCAATGCGCGTGCACTTAAACATGACCCAAGTCACGTTTGCCACTGGTCTTTTTAAGATAATCTCGCTTCTGACATAACTGTCGAACCTCTTTCAACATCTTTTTGCTATTTGCGAAATATCAATGAATAAACGAATAAAGTTTATATCATCACGGCTTAAATTCTGTTTGAGCCTTTATATGAGGTAAATGCCAGAAATATGTGGTTCTCAATGCAAGCTCAAGTCTTTATGATTTAGTATTTTTTATTAAAAAATCAAACTGAACTAACATTATACCTATGAGAGGACACAGAAATTACAAAGCATTAAATTAAAAATGACTACATGAAGTTGTAAAGTTAATAAAGAGAAATTACTTAGAGAACAAGACAGTCATGGAGCATGACGAGACAGCGGCACTTGTGTTTCTAAACACCTTGGTGGGTGCCACGTTCAGGGCAAAGTACTTCGGTAACCTAAGTACCCTAAGTGAGACGGTCAGTAACATCAAGGAGTTGCTAGCCTTCGTTGAGCATATGGCGTAGAAAGAATATGTAATGGATTTTCCCAACCGTACACTAAACACGCGGGTTGCAAAAGTACTACACATCAATCAAGACTGTCATCACAGGCATTGACTTTATCTAGCACCGCAGAGCCTTCATATTTCCTAGAACATCATCAAAATAAGGGTTTCTTTATTTAATATCATCCTCCTGTTTTCTTTATTTCATTCTACATATGTGTTGAAACACTCAATTATCCTGCTGATCGAAGAAGGACAGATTATCTAGATTCCAGTTAAATTCCATTAACAGGAATCAGGGTTGCGAGTAAATCTGGAAATATGCGTTTCTATGGAAGCCTTAGCATAAAAATGGGCAAACAATTGCTTTACTGATAACTAACGATTTCCAGTGAGCTCCTTCCCAGGAATTAGGGTTGCTAGTGCTAGTAAGTAGTAGCATTAGGAGATTTAGAGCGATTGCATTGTAAAGAACAAAACGATCAGTAGACAATGAATATTCAAAACATTGTTCTAAAAATTTTAGACTTTTCAAAAAATAAATAATTTTAGAGGATGAAGCAACTGTACTGATTCTAATGGAGATAAAAATGGTCGAACAATTGTCTTAGCTTTAACTAAAGATTTCGAGTAAGTTCCTCTTACAGGAATTAGGGTACCCACCCATTAGGAGATTTAAAGCAATCCCATTGTAATAAACAAAACAATCAGTAGGTAGACAATAAAAATTCAATACATTGTTCCAGGAATTAGTTAGGATTAGTGTGACTGTAGCCATTTTTGACAATTCAAATTATAACAAATTTTAATATATACTTATTTCGGAGAATTGAATAGAGTTTTATGGAAGGAATAAAATGGGCGAATCAATACCAAGGTTTCGCAATAGTTTCAAAATAACTGTTGTAATATTTGAAATGCAAATTAACAGTTTCTTTAATAATTAAGTATTACCGATAAACAATATAAAACAATACATAATTGCCATGTTTACTATGTAATAATGAACAGTTGGTTATTCAAAAAAAGGTTACAAGCACTACATAACAGGAAACGTAACACCCTAGGGTGTCCATTCCACTGTAAAACGGAATCGTCAAGTACGCACAATTATACAGAAAATAGCGTTGTTACATAACGGTTGCAAATGCAATGCAGAAACGCATCGATACACGCGGAAATAGTCACGTTACTGGTTCTTTTTTTTTTTTTAATATCCAGCCATAGAGCTTGTAACGCAAATAATAAAAAGTAAAAAAACTAAAACCCAACTACGACAAAAAACGACGCTGAAAAAGTATAAAACAAGATTTTCAGAATACTGAACTGAACAGAGTTGCTAATATAGTTGCAAGTAAATGGACACAGTAGACTCTACCAACCCGCTACCACTACCAAAACCGCAGTCACACGTTATATATAACGTGTGACTACGCCTTTCCAAACATGAAAATTTATCTCTAAATAGTGAATATTGCATACTTCAAAATAGTATTGTATGACATTATTGTCAATTTACAACGAAGGCATCTTGGTAAAGTCTACTGTGTCCATTTACTTGCAACTATATTAGCAACTCTGTTCAGTTCAGTATTCTGAAAATCTTGTTTTATACTTTTTCAGCGTCGTTTTTTGTCGTAGTTGGGTTTTAGTTTTTTTACTTTTTATTATTTGTACTATTTTGGTGTCAAAGTGTATTTGTGGCGCATAATATTAACAAAAGTTAAATTGACGAACTAAAAACTAGGTAGTTAACATACGACATCTCTTTTGACTAATTATATGAGAACAGCGCTTGGCTGTTCTCCTGTTCCAACTGATCGCGCCGATGAGCAGGCCATTCGAAGGCCGTCACCACTCCCATCGCTCCGTTTACCAAACCCTGGTTTACATTCAAATTTCTACGAAGCATAACTCGGGATTATGTACAAACATAAAGTACTCGTGAAGCTCTTTCAGATGATACCAAATACAGTATATTTATTTTAATTTTATATTAACATAGAACTTTTTGTCCGCTAGAGGGCGTAATACTAAATTTGATGACAAGCTTTATAGCTCATAAGCAACAGAATATCAAGGCCCTTCTAATGGTTCTGCAGTGGTCTTATTCTGATAAGTAGTAAAGAAGCTATCAATGAACGAAAAGATGTGAATTATATGTAATCAGCCCATGAATACAGGTAAAGTCACAAGCAAATGCTAGTAATATACAACGTGTAACAAAAAGGGTATATACATACCAAGGGCATGGCATCTTTAGATGATATCAAACGATATCGGAAGGGTTTCAACTCAAAATAAAATTCTCAAAAAATTGGTACCAAATATTCGGTTTCGTGTGTTTCTTAAAATTAAATCATAACAAACGTGGCAGCACACTACATACGTTAATAACTACTCGTTACCCGTCACGTTAATTGCCAAAATCCGATAAATATCTTCAATATCTCTGTGCGACTAGTATGATAGTAGCCTATCACAGGCGGTGTTTTTCCTCATAACTTCCTAACATAAAGAGATAGGATTAAAAAACCCTTCCAAATACCATTTGATATCATGTAAAGATGCCATGCCTTTGTTATGTATATACCCTTTATGTTACACGTTGTATATATATTCAAAATGTACAAGTAAAGCCCTTTCAAATGATACCAAACACGGCATATTTATCTTAACTTTATTTTTTTACTCTGTATATTTTGTCCGCTAGAGGGCGCCACATTAGATTTTGTGAAACTCCATATAGCCTATAACCAGCGGACAATTAAGACGCTCCTAATGATGTGTCATTTGTCGAATTCGAATAAGTAGTTTAGAAGTTACGAGGGAACAGATGAACATACATACATACATACATCCATACATACATACATAGCCGGTCAAAATCATAACCCTCCTTTTGCTTTGCCGTAGTCGGGTAAAAAGAAATATGGAAGATCACCTTGTATAGGTCATAAAAACTCAAAGAGGCTAAGGCAAGGAGTCACGTTAAAATGTTATTTTGATAGCCCAGGAAGCGTCAGTTGGAAGTAGGGTTGTAACGGAGCTTCGCCTCCGCTTCCGTTACTGCGGAAGTTCCGCAAGAAATCGTATCTTCGCATCCGCCTCCGCCTCCGCACAATTTTTTGCGGAGTTATAACGGAGGTTTATTTACGTATTTATGAAATAAATAACGCGCGCAAGCTGCGACGCGCGACAACCGTCCGGCCGCGTTTGAGCGCGAAATGGTCAAGAATCAACTAGTGCGAGGCGGGAATGCGGCAAACACAATTTGTTTCTCGTTAATTTTCATTACAAGAAGGAAATATTTTTTTACCAAGTATACTACTATTCATGTACGTATTTAAAATAAAAATTTTGTTTTAATTAACCATAAAGTTCATTTTTTTCTATATGTACTTTCACCTCCGCCTCCGCCTCCGTTAACCTCCGCTTCCGCGGAGGTGAGACTCGTCGCCTCCGCATCCGCCTCCGCCTCCGCTAACAAGCCTCCGTTACAACCCTAGTTGGAAGTAATCCATACTAATATTATAAATGCGAAAGTAACTCTGTCTGTCTGTCTGTTACGCCTTCCCGCTTAAACCTCTCAACCGATTTTGATGAAATTTGGCACAGACAATCTTTAGACCCTGAGAAAGAACATAGGCTACCTTTTATCCCGGAAAAAATTGATATTCCCGAGGGAAATCTAAAAGGCGCGATATAACCGAACTTCACGCGGGCGAAGCCGCGGGGAAAAGCTAGTGCTATGACAAAACAATCCTGGGATAGAACATTTCGGTACTTGGCACAGTTGTCACTAAAATTTAAAAAAAAGGTTGCCTAGCTAGGTTGGCAGGCAACCTGTTGTAGGTAAGAAGATAAATTATTGTTCATGTAGATGGTCTTCGTTCAACATTCAAACTAAACACGGAAAACACGAGAGAGTGCATAATGTGTAAAAAACAATCGATCCCTATTCTAGATTACAAAAGCAATAAAGGAAAACATTATCGACATAGTAACTGATTTGTCGTCGTTTTCGAGTATACATTGCTTTGCTTTTACGACAAAAAAGAAGGGATCACATGCAGCTGCTTATCTGGTGAAGTCGTAAACTGAATGAAAGGGGTAATATTATCAAAATATTATGGCTAACTATTATCTGGTATATCGTACGCGTGGTCCTCTCGCTTTGCGACTACGGGGCCATTTACCGGGACGCCAAGACTAAATCCTGGTTGAATGACTAAAACCTGCAGCGTTATTAAGCATTTATTAACCTGATCAAAATTGACGGTACACAAAATCCAAAATTGACAATTACATACCTACGTACTAATTTTCAAAAGTAAAAAATTAGATGGCTCTTAAGTTTGGATGTGGGCGTTGTAAGAGATGACATGCGTGCCAACAAGCTCTTACCACAGGATGCTAAAGATCGTGCGTAATGGAGGAGAATGTGCAGGAAAGCAGACCCTGTGCTCCAACGCGAAAGCCGCGGACGCAACCGGGATAAACGCTGAGATGATGATGATGATAAGTTTGGGCGTGAGACGGGTGTTCTTCAGGGGGTGGAGAAGTCCCATAATTTATGGCGGAAAATCCAGTAAATAAAATAGTGGATGGTAGCGTTTAAGAACGTGATTAAAATTAGGCTTCTTTCAAATTACCACTATTGAATTTGGAAGATTGCGGTTAATATTAGTGGTAATTATTTTTGATACACAAACTGTTGCCAGACAGATTTTTATGGCGCCAATAATATCGTTGAGATGTTAATTTTTATCGAGAGCAAATTAAAAATACTGTTAAATACCTGATCCAATGCAGAAGTATCTATGTAGGTAACCTTTTGATTCCTATATTAAAATGCCTAATAAGTTTACATATAGTGAATTTACTCAAAATAGATACACTCAAGCAGGAAAATGGGTCATATCTACTGAAGCTTATTTTATTTTTGGCCCTTTAGCAGAGACTATGGTTAGTAAAAGAACTGGCAGTATTAAATTTGCTTTTAAATAACTTGGAGACAGTTTTTGTAATTGCAACTTGCAACACCGGCAAGTTTATATAATTTATCATTGTACAAAGTCATTGCCCTTTTATTTTTACTCAAAAAAGTGAACTGATATAAACAGGAAACGTTTAAATAACAGGTTTTGTTGAGGAAACGCTATGAAGATTGAAAAGGACAAGGAACTGATTTTTTACGTCCTGACGTAGATGAAATGATAATTTTGACCAGTCATTTGTACTTTTGCCTTAAGTTTGGCTTTATTTTGGATATTCAGACAATCGTTTTCATATTCTAAAATAGAATGGATTAACGGTTATAAAATAGCACAGAAAAAAATCTGCGCGATTATTTTCTAGACACTTCTAGGTAGAACTGCGCCCCTGGTTTAACCCGCATATCTTAACAATTACGTGGGAATATCCGGATATAAACTATCCTACATGTAAAACCTAGTAATAAAACACTTGTATGCCAGATTTCATCTAATTCCGTTCAGTAGTTTTTGCGTGAAAGAGTAACAAACACACATCCATACAAACGTTCACCTTTATATTAAAATAGTAGGATTCAGCGTGTCAAATCAAATATTCCACTTCGCAGACTCTACATTAAAATTAGTTTTTACTACGGTTTTCGATAGATCTACTAAAAACTTCGACCGATACCGCTACTAAGACATTTCTCCGCTCCTGGTAACACGGTATGAGCTTTGGTATGAGTGCACCATGTACGGGGTGAATGACCGGCTATTCACGGGGTGTTGATTGGTTAATTGTTTTAATATTGCATCTGCTATTGTGCCGTTCGTTGGAAACACTAAAATTTATTCCGATTATTGCATATGCGGGTATATTTTCTTTGTTTATTGGAATACGTAGATACTCTGAAAGGCTTTTGATGAATGACCGTTATCCTACTAATATTTTAAATGTTCGAAGTTTGCTAGTATGGATGGATTTTGTTATTATTACATGCAAAAACTCATGAACGGATTTGAATTAATAATTATTAAGTTTATAAACAGGATTAACGACAGTAATGCTGGTGAAACTGGTCATTAAATAAATTACAGGAAAGGTAAAGATGAAGATCCTAATGAAAACTGTCAGAAAGGAAAGTAAATTATTTTAAGGAAATCAAAACGGATATGAACTATTAACGGAATTCTTAAGCCCAGTTCCATTCCCATTTTTGACATGAGGCGTAAGAATGCGTATAACTCGCGCAGATAAAGAAAAGATCTGAAAATGGCGGCGGATACTTATGGTACGGTTGACAAAACATGCCATTGTTCAATCACAAACTAAATGCTAAGATAGTAAAATGTCAAATTTACGTTGTAAATATAATATTTACATATTATATTTTACTTGTTTGTTGTTGTGTTTGTTTTTATTGTTGTTATTGTTGAGTTTGATTGTTCAAACTCATCAAAAACAACAATAGCAGAAACTTTAGCGGATCGAAATTAACGATAACTCTGAGTGCATCAAAGTAGCTTGGAAAGCGAATCCTGAATTCCTGATCCATGATTTTTTTTTTGCAGCGCTTCCTTCACTGTGTGGGTATAGACAGCGATAGAGAGTGAGTGAGAACGCATGCGAGCGGACGCCATTTACAGATCTTTTCTTTATCTGCGCGGGTTATAACGTTAATGTTGCTAACATTCATGTATATTAGAATCAATCAAATATCTATTGAAATAGTAGCCGATAGAACATCTTTGATAAACATTGAGTAGGATAATTGAGTATCAATCTTTTGGATTGGTCACTTAAGATGGCTATCAGTAAACGTAAGAGGTTTCAAAAAGAATCTGTATGATAACTTCTTTTTCATCAATCAAGTAACACTACTAAAGTTGTGGTTACAACTTGGTTAGTGTTTTCTTAACAATTTTTGTTATATTCATAACTCTAATAAAAATATAGAAATTAGTATTATGGTACTTACCACCAGTGCCAAGTACTTTGAGCAGGTCAAAATGTGATATGTCCACTTTGGCGGGGCCGTTGAGATTTACTGTAACAAAAAATAACACTCATTAATATACGTGTACCGTGAAGGACTTCATCTAAGTTTATGCCATCATGGGAGTTAGCTATATTATAAAACTGTCTGTTTCCCGCTACTCCGTCCGCGTGGACATCAGTTTACAGCGCGGTGGTTCCCGTAAATTAAAAAGAACTCAGTTGATATAAAATAAGCGTCTGTTAAAATAATGGGAGCAATATGTACGTCCGCGTTAGCTTCCGTTTTCGCAACATTTTTAGTTACTGCTCTTCCTCTATTGGTCATAGCAAGATGTTATAGTATAGCTTATGTCCTTTCTCAGGCTTCAGACTATCTGTGTACCAAATTTCATTACAATCGGTTCAGTAGTTTTGGCGTGAAAGCCGGACAGACAGACAGAGATACTTTCGCATTCATAATATTAGTATGGATTATTATAATTACTTGGAATGTTAAGACTGTTTGCTACTAATCTTTTGAAGAGTTAAAAATATCGTGGTGATTATGCGTTGAGCGACTTTTGAGGGTGCATTATAATAGCTTTCAAGGGATACGCCATTTTCGTGACGGGGTCCACCAAGACCTTCTGAGTCAGTGTTGGGGGTTGGTCTGACACGTTCTTCCGCTCCGCCCAGAGCGGGAGAGGTCTTTGGCGATTTCCCATCCAGAACGAAAAAAGGATACGTTATTTAAATTTATGTATGCACTATTGGCATATAGTTAAAGCTGATATGAATGAAGAGTCATTTTGTATGATATTTAAGAGATACGCCAATTTTTATTAGACTGGAAGTACACTCAAAGACTTTCTTTGAAAAAGCAATTCTTTGGGAAAGGACGGGAATAGTGATGTACCTACATCTACGTATTTTTCTGACTGGTTACTTAATATTATTTGAGCAGTATGAGTTTATTCTCATACTAGCTTTCCGCCCGCGTGGAATTCGGTTTTATCGCGCTTTTTAGATTTCCCTCGGGAATATTAACTTTTTCCGGGATAAAAAGTACCCTATTATTTAATCAGGGCTTCTAACTTTACGTCTGCAAAATTTTAAAGCAATCGGTTTAGTAGTTACGGCGTGAAAGCGGAGCAAATAAACAAACTCCCTTTTTGATTTATAATATTTAGTAAGGATACGTTTCAATAAATCGATTCTAATGTTAGAAATTCGCAAAGGAGACAGGTGAGATCATATGGAAGGACATTAATCTTTATACTTTTTTATCTCGGTAACACGTCTCCGACATCCACGCGACCATTACAAAAACACTTAAAAAATAAACCAAATCTCACTAAAGCTATCAAACTAACTGTTCCAGTACTATGTTCCGTTATGTACATTAAAGCAACATGCCTACGCGTCACAAAGATTTTCACTTTTACCTCGGATCTGCTTTGAATCCATCATGTCTTACGAAGTTACGAATCGTTCTACTTATGCTGGAGAATTTTCTCACTTATTGTAATGCATGTTTTCTACATGAATAAAGTTTTACTAATATGTCGCAACCATCGTGTAGAGGTGTGGTACAGAAAATTTTGTCAACTGCGTTGTTGCATTTTTTAATTAGCTTCCACCAGCTGCTACGCCAGCGTGTAAGTAGATTCTCGAGTAACGTCTGTCCTTACATAGTGTTCAAAATATCCCTATTCCAAATATCATCCAAATTGGTCTAGCAGTTTCGGAGATTAACCGGAACAAACATGGAGACAATTTCATTTTTGTATATATACTTTCAAATTATGGATTTAGTGTTGTATTGTATGCTAAATTATTTGAGCAAGTACCTAGATATATTTAAAATATAAATACTAAGTGTTTAAAAACAACACATAACCAGCAATACAGGCTTATTTTTTTTTATAAATTATAAACTAGCGCTTGGCCGCAATCCCGCCTGATGGTAAGCAGTGACGCAATCGTTGATGGTAGTACATAGTGGGTTCCTTTAAAAGGCATTGCGGTTATTTATTATTCTCTAATCTGTAACCTGTGCCTAACATGTCTTTATCATGAGCTTCATATATGTAGTACTAATATTATATATATAGATATATTATGTATTGTTCTAAAGTTAAGCCAAATGGCTCAGCATAAAAATTATCAATATCTCTAATACAGTTTGTTAGGGATGCATGGAAGAAAAAGACATGTTGCGCCGACCCCAAATAAATTGGGATAAGGGCAGGAGAATGATGAGTTTGTCATAATTTCCAGTTATATTGTAGTGGGGTATGAGCGATTATGTAATGTCTTAATGAGTATAAGCTCAAATGGCGCAGTATTTAATGTCAATTGTTTTTTTTTACAAAGACACCTTTTATACAACAAAAATACTAACTCAACAACAACATCTCTTATCGTTTATGTTTAAAGTATGTTATCATAACGATTTACATAAGAATTGGCGATAAACAAACTATATAGACACAATGTTTTTGCAACAAAGTCAGCGGTTCATTGACATCCAGCTGTAATTATTTAATATGTGACATTGGTAGTGCAAACTAGCATTAAATAGAACTCTTAATTTTGCGTTCGTAATTGCAGCGTATCCCTCCGGTTTTATCTACATTTATCATGTGGTAATCTTGAGAGGTTTTTTCTTTGTAAATGAACCTTTGCGTCAATGAAATGCAAGATACCTTCTAGTGGATGTATTTTTTGGTTCTAATGCAAGTCAAGCTGGAGATAGAAGCAATAGAAATATGTAACGAAGAAATGTAACCCATACTATGATTTTAAAAGAGTGTCCATGGAGTTTCTTGCACGTTCTTCTCCATATAGCTAGATCTACGCTTTGGAACGTGCAATTTAGCTTTGATCACTTTTCTTGGACTGACCGACTGGAAATAAACAATTTTGATATGATTAATCAGAATTGAAAATTGACTACACAGATGTAAGTAGTACTTACAAAACCTACTTAAAATTGATAGACAAATAGTCGACTAATCTTTTGATTTCAATCCAGTCGCTCGAGATAAAATTATTAGTCATAACAATTGTAGAATCGATTCGACCACCTGTTTCATAGCTCGATACTAAGAGGCACACAGGCAGCTTTATCACGTCTCTTCTACAAAGTCAATGGTCCGTCGAACCAATATTTACTAAATTCATATTAATTTCTCAAAGGTCGGTCGCTCGTTACCTAACCGCTGGCATTTCTCGATGGCGTTTGAAGGTGATCCGTGCGCGCATATAAAACCATAATTACTCAACAATCCAAACTAACATATTTCTTAAAACAAAAATGTAGCCGAAAAATGTTGATTGAAAGTAGAATAAACAGTCCGTGCTCTGTGGTTTGGTTTGTGGTTATTTTAATTTCCTGTTTGCTTGGTATTTGTGTTGTTTCGATGTTTATATTTTACCTAAAGGGGTTGTGAATTATATCAGTGAAATGGTTTCCTAGAATTGCGACTGAAAATGAAGCCATGTATTAATTACTTAACTTGGGAGTTCCCTACAGCAGGATTCATTTTGCTATTAACCGTTATGGTGCCAGAAATTGCGACAAGTATACACCAGGCAATATTAATCGTCTTACATCGACAGCCCTCTTCAATTATCCAAAAACACTTTTTGAATAATTTAAAACATAACAATATTTTTCATTATTGACAGCCTCCGTGGCGTAGCGATAGCGCACGCGGCCGCTGCGCAAAGAGGTGCAGATTCGATCACCGCGCAGTGCGAATATTTGTATGCATGAATATTTGCACTGGTCTGGTCGTGCCTCGGAAAGCACGATAAGCCGTTGGTCCCGGTTGCCATACGAACATCTAATGGCAGTCGTTACGGGTTGTTGGAGCCCTCAAAAATCCAACAATTGGTCTAACTGCAATGCTTCGATATCGCCTTTGGGTTGTGAAGGTCAGACGGCAGACACTTCAAGGAAAATATCTAAGTTTAGCCAAAATCAGCAGTTGGACTGGTAAAGCGGACCCCAGACTCCAAAGCTGCAAAAAGCTTCAGATGCGACTGAGATGATGATGAATATTTTTCATTATTATTATGACGTAGTTTGAGAGCGCACTCTGAATCTGTGAAATACCCAGGTCACAGGCATCCACTCTGCTCTAGTAACGATCAATAAACATTATAAACAGGATGTTTCATGATTCTTCGTACCTATTATCTCAACTGTAAAGAAATAAAAACTTGTGCCAAATAATAATAACTGACCCTAAATAAATTGGAATAAGGACTGCAGAATGAATGACATAGAGTGGACCACATTTGTAAGACGACTAAAATAGCAAGATGTATATTAGTCTGTGCAAACGGTATAATAAAATTTAACTAAATTGATACAATCACTATTACTTAGAACATATGAGTCAATATGTTTGCATGTGTGTTCTATCATCATAATCAGCCTATAATGTTTCCCACTCCTGGGACACAGGCCTCCAGGTGAGATGGAATCGGCTGTAATCCGAAAAAAGGCAGAATGAGTTAGTTTGTGTTCTATGTATAATATTCCTGGAAAACTATTTAGTGGTTTAAGTAATTATGATACTTTTGTAATAAACTATCAATTCAGAGATATTCAATGAATTGTGAAACTTTAATGTTTGCAACTGAGAAGACTTTTGAAGATTTTATAAAAACAAAATACAGTAATAAAAACATAAAATGAATATCAGCATAATATGTTTAAATTAAATCATGGATAAGTATTCAATAAAATTTAATGAAAGTGGACAAAAATTCTTCAATATACCCAACATTATGAAAAAGATAAAAAACTACAATTTCTTATCAATAGAGTCAACAAGAGGAGTATTGGGTTATTCAATATAGTACATTAAAGATAAGTTGACCCAGATTTTATAAATGCTTCAAATGCAAAAAAGTGGGTATAGGATAGTAGTAATTTCTCCACTAAAGTTTGAATACATATTTCACCTAATAAAGGGGCAAGAACCTATTTAAAATAAACAAGACAATATTCAGATATAGTACTTACTTAGATTGTGGTATCAAATCTGGGTAAATAACTTGTGACTTTTTCTTGGACGTTACTGATGTGAAGGAAACCATTGTAAAAAAAACATGTACTTGGAAAAAAAATATAAGTCTGAAATTGATGGGTGTGGTGAACAATGTCTTCTACATAAAGGCCTTTGTCCTGCAATTAGTGTAGTGGGATCATAATGGGATGGTATTATTATTTGAGGCCACCAACACTAAAAGTAGCAATATTATTTATTTTGGACTACTTAATAGACTTTTCCTCCTTTGTGAACTGAACAAATAAATGTCAAAGTAATAATGATTAGTTAAATAAAACTACAATTAATTAGCAATTCGGACTTGGGACACCAATAATGATAAGAAACTATATTTATCACGGTTAGCGTCAAATAGTACTGATAAGAAGACCCATCAAATAATTCCCATAGTTGTCTATTTTTTGTATGAAAAATAATAATATGAAACGTAAAGCAACAAAAAAAACTTGTTGTTGTTGTATTTGTATTACGAAAAAACTTGTTCTTAGATTTAGAGATAATATAGCAGACTAATTGCAGATTATTCAACAAAGTTATTTACAATTTTTAAACAGAAAATTTTATGGTGTGCCTCGCTATTAATTAGCTACCTCTCTCGGCTCTGAAGGGCCATTACATGATGTTAAATAAACTATAACCTTTCTCAACTATTGGGCTACCAAACAAAAGAAATTGTGATAATTCCAGAGATTAACAGAGAGAGATTAGTAAGCGCTAATCCCACCGACAAACTGTTATGCAGTTTGGTGGGTTTATTACTTTATTATATGTAACAATTGCTGAAATAAAGCATTTATTTATTTATAGCCATGACAGAGCCCTTTTCTTAATTCAAATAAATCTTAGATCTCCAGTAGAATTCAACAAAGCAATACCAAAAATTTATTGATGTTCATAGTTTCAAGTACCAGGAATTCTAATGTACTTAACAATACAAGATGTTTTTTTTTTATTTTTCATTTAAGTAATGGACTGAAATATTTGTATTTATTTAACTACCTGTTATTGTTCCTGCTTTTGTATTACAAACATACATGCATAAACTGATTGCCTTCTTCCCATGATAGAAAGACTAATAATGAAAACCAGCTGCACTACAATCCTAACATACTCCTTTGCCTTATTCATACATTTGGCCAAATAGACCCAAACAGTATGGTGGTTGCAAGTATTATGCACCTGACAATTCTGAAGACCCACACCAAGTACTGTCAAAATATTTTTAGTAAGAACCTCAATAAGAGAATGGGATACAACTTTCACTAAGTTTTAAAGGAACTTTCACTGCAATGACCAGATTAGAATCTAGTCTAGATTTTATTTTAAGAGCACTGCTCTCAAGATAGAATTCTGATAAATTAAATAGAAATGATGATAAATATAGAATGCTTTGCTGTTAACTCTTCTAACTTAGCTACATATGTTATGCTTGTGTGAGGAATGAGTTTATTTCTATGGTTCAATGTAGGAGTTAACACATATTCTTAAAAAAAATAAAAAAATAGGATATTCAGCCTATAAAATTCCCAGTCCATGTCCCAAGACAGACACAGGCAGGAGTGAGCTTCTGGGAGTGAGCATAATTCACAATGTGGGAAATGAAATGTATTTAATGATAACAACAATGTCAGTTATGGGAGAAAATTCTAGATATTTCCAAGATAGTAGTCAAGTATGATTTAAAAAACTGAACTGTTAAAATAAATTTCCATAATTAAGTACATCTCTGACTTCAATTTAAAAATGTCTAAAATAAAACTGTTTGAATATATGCCAAAATCTCTTACTTAAATTCTTATTTGAACTCTTTTTGTATTGCCATTGGTTATCGGGCAGTGAGACAGGTTAAAACATTTTTACCATTACGGGCAGAATCAGCACTCCTATTGCATAACTATTACTATCAATTGAAATCATTTTGAAGCATATTGCTAATCTATTGATCTATATATTCGAAAAATGTGTCTATTCAATACCATGAATAATGCAATTAATGCTGTTGTGCTGTCAAAATGAAGCCCATTGTTACTGAAAGTGTGCCAATCTTATCCAGCAGGGTAATTACCCTGCTGGATAAGATTGGCACAGGGGCCCATGAAAAGATGAGGCTTATGAGAGCAGTAGTGGGTGAAGACCCATTAATACTCAATAATGAAAAGAAACATGAAAGAAGGAACTTCTTTGTAGTATTATAAACAAAATAGTCAAAATAATAGATCTAGCAACAGCATGGTCAGATTGTTCATAATATTTCATAATAACTCAAGCCCCTATAATGAAAATGTATGCCCATTCTTAATTACTTGATTGGTAAAAAATATTGCCCAGTATTTCATGTTATGTTCTTAATTACTTTTTTATGCCCACAATGTATAGATTACTCACCTTTGGATTTCAATGGAGAGTGCAAAACCCCTATAAGAGTAAAATTAATTTCTTATTATTATCTATGATGCTTTTACGAGTTTACAGAGATTGAAAGATTTGCAAGGAATGGGAAGGCTTTGCTCAGCAGTGGAATATGTAAAGGAAACAAAAACATATTAGAGGCAGTTTTATAAGTGCCACTTATAAACTGCCTGACTGAAAAGGTATAAGGGAATGGGACCATTTATTTTTAACTGTTATGGGTTTGTGATAAGGAAGGATTAAGTTGATCATCAGTCACTCTCCAAGTTAAGAACCAGTATATTTAACTCAGAGAGTGATGAATTTAAATGTGAATGGCAGTAGCAGCTGGAGTGAGCAAAAAGAAATGGGTTTTCTTTAGTTTGAGCATGTTATGAGAAAATAGTGGCTGGCGGAGAGCTGCTCAGGATCAAGCTTGTTGGCGTGCCATGAAGGAGGCATATGTCCAGCAGTGGACGAGTAGAGGTTGATGATGATGAGAAAATAAGGAAATGCATGTAAGAAGGTTAAAAATTGCATTTATATGAATGGAGACAGGGAGAAGGGTAGAGGGAGAGCCATGAAAAGATAAATTGTGCAGCTGATCTGTAGCCAAAGGGAGTGAATTAAATGAACATTTAAATAATGAATAAATATCATTTCAAGTGATAAATGTAATGTCTGACTAGAACAATGGTAAAGAAAATCAGTAAATGGATCATTCCTAAGTTTAATATAAAGAGGGCAGACAGAAAGACGATTTTTATTATTTTACACAGGGATTAGTAAATGACATTCAAATGAATTCTATGCATACCACACATACCTACTTCTACTTATGTGTATTATTCCTTATGAAGATTACATAACTGGCTTTGTACTTTGTTTTATAATTAGGTACCAGATCTTTTGTCATAGGGAAACTGAGTACATATTTTATAGTCAGTATGTATTTATTATTTTTTAAATGGATAATGAGATGATTGTTCCTGTTTATATATTGTTTTTTTTTTCTTTTTACCTTTATCCGAGGATGAACAGATAGGCAATTAAACAATGTTTTGATAGTGTTATTATATTTTCTATGAACCATCCCTCAATATTTAGGTCAAATCAAATAACTTATTTCAAAGAGGCACATAAGGAATCCTTAACTTTAAAATCACCTTGATTTAAACCTAATCATGGAGCATTGCATACATTAAAAAAACAACTAGTTTCTTATTACAAATGCCAATGATGATCATTGTCAACAAATGAGATGAATCAACAGATGAGTTGTTTAGAAACATGCTTGAAAAAAAAATGTTATATGTCTTCATAAGATAATAAAAAAGAGAAAGCATTATTTTTCAACCGAGGTCAAAATGTTGAATACAAAGATTCTAGACATAATAGATTCTTGAAGATAATTAAATTTTATATGCATAATGTGCTTTTTATATTGTTTAATTCTACATATAATTACTATAGTTGTCTCTAATAAAGGCAATAGTTTAAGTTAAATGTCCATTTTGGTGATGTGGACAGAACAGCTGTTCTAGGAGAGTTCTATGATGTAGTCCTAGGTACAGTCTATGATGGTTATAAAAGAAACATACCTTTGGATCTTTTCCTAATTTTACTAGCGTCAACCAAATTCCAGTCAACAGAGTCCCGAGCAGGTGCGGGCACAGTGCCCCCGATGAGCTCCACAGAGCTGCTGCTCTTAGAACTGGGCCCCGGCACCGGTATAAGTTCCTCTAGATTCTTACATTCCTTCACTGAAGACACTCTAGTTGAGCACTCCACTATTTCCACACTCTTGTCCTCACTTCCATTTTCAATCATGCTGCAGCCATTGACTGGAGGCTCAGTTTTCGCCTTCTTTGTGGGCGACTTGTGTTTATGCGCACTGTGGCGGCGCTTCAGCTTGGTCGAATGGGAAGAGTTTCGCGAACTGACCGGCGACGGGCACCCGCACTCCATGCTACCCTCCTGGTCGCTGCCCTCGTAGTAACCCGACTCGTGTTCAGGCTTCTTGTCAGGCAAGCTCATCTCGGCGGTGGCGGTGGCCATGACTTAGCCGTTGACCAAAACCATGTAGACTCCACCACTTCAGAACTTCATCAAATTTTTCCACGTAACGCCGCGTTGTGACGCGTAAACTAGCCAGTCCCGAGGGCTTGGCCGACCGCAAATGGTTACGAAAATGTTAATCAATTATATTGCAAATATTCCTTCAACTTTCAGCGAAAGTACAAACACGACACGTAAAGCATTTCGCGAGTAATTCCACCCGCGATAACTTCAGGCGGAGCTCTGTGGCAGATGGCGCTGCAATATGCTATAATCCGACCGAATTCGAAACCGCCCTACAATAATGCTTGCTCCTCACAGCGATATGTCAACGTGATTGGTCGATAGGAATTTCACTTGTAACTAATTTCACAGTACTGAAACGTCAAATAATTTAGTTTTGTGTATTCCTTTTTATTTATCTTTTCGCACCGTATATCAAAATCACAGCCTCTTCGTAGACCTGTTACACGGAATTACAAACCAAAACAATCCAGGTACTTATCACTTGTCTAAAATTTTCACTTCACTGTCAGCACAGTTCATTTGCACACAGACAACAGTTCGTTAATTTGTTTTATGCACTAGCACTATATAAACCGTCTTTCTTTACAAAACTTGTATGTATAAATAAATTATAAAATGCACGCGCGAATGAGATGCGAACTCACTCAGCGCGCGATAGTAACTAAATTCGAGAAACGCAAAATAGAAACCGTGCGACGGTGTGCTCCCCCCACCATTTACGATTTACGAGGCCACATAGTGCATGCAAAACGTGCAGATAAAACGATGAATCGATATTTTTTAATCGTTTCCCTATGACATTTTAAGTCATTTTAGCAATTACGAAATATTTTCCATATTTATTATTTAAACTCAAAATGTTCTTTGGTGCACTGAAATCTGGTATTATTGCCGACGATGATCTTTAAATCAAGCGTTTACTATACGAGTCCGCTTTTCATGGACGTAAACAAAGAGAGACACGGTTATTGCTTATCTATTATGTAGAGCGAGAGGATGAATGTTTGAGAGAGATACACTATATATGCGTCTCCTTCTTGGTTCGCTGCAGAGTGGCCGTGAAGTGGTTGAGTTATAAACACGGATTGAAACATAATAGATTGAGAAATTATTTCTTTTACTTGCAATAATTTTCGTAATTTAATTTTTCTGACAAAAGTAATAAATATTCTTTCTTTATCAATAATGTTGAGATTTTCTATTAAGTAGAAAAATTGAATTTCCCTTAGAATTTTATCTTAGCATGCATCTTCTGTCGCCCTTATATTAATTATGTATTATAATATTAATAACATATTAAACATTAACATCCATAATAGAACACTTGTATTCTCCGAGAAGTTGCAGGTATACCATAGTGGTTTATCAGTTACATATACATATTAGGGTAGGGGGCCTAATAGCAGACGAAATACTTCAGGTTTGTGCTGCCTGGCTGGCCTGGCTGCTAGGTGGGGAAACACTAAAATAATTGTTGAATAAAAAATATATAATAATTTTAATTTTAGAAAATGAAATAGGTAAGTACGACGTTGGCAGTTCCGTAGGCAGCTAAAGAACTATCCATGTGGTATAAAACTGCTTTTTACCCTTGACAGGCTGGGAATGAAATCTTAAATAATTCGACTAAAAAGAAGGATCGTGTTTTCCCACTCCATGCGTGTGACTAAACAACATTAAACAATACTTGATTATAAAAATATGTATAATATTCTAAGAAAATAAAATATCACATTCTAATTTCCAGGTGAAAATAACTTTTCAGATGGTGTTTTTATAAACTTACGACTCGTTTTACCCTTGCGAGGGATGGGACTAAAATCTTTTAAATACTCGATTAAAAGAAAAGGTCAGGTTTTTCCACTTCATGTCATCTGGACGCCTTTGTATGTACTTGAGCTATTAAGATTTGTTGTACGATACGATAGCAATGAGATAAGGTAAAGTAGATTTAGGTAGATACTTGACACTTAATAGCCAGTGCTGCGGTATCGATAGCATCAGTTGTTTAAATCTGCCAATTGTCGTCCACTGCCGCACATAGGACACGCTTTGGCCAACTGTTGGACCAATAATTCAGTAATAACTAGCATATAAAATATCCTTAAGAGCAGTTCCACACTGCATTCATTCCGTGAAATTTCGGTCGGAAATAGTCATTGTAAGTACTATTTTTATGAGTGGATTCGCATTAGGACAGGCTACCTGCTCTCTAAGTCAACTCGTGAACAAAGGTAGGTAATCCGATAATACAAATTTTTCGTTAGAACAATTATATTTCGAAAGTAGTAACTGGAACCACAGATTACTACCTGGAACTATTAAATTGTTTTACTAAGAATGGTTCAATGTTCCTGCTGCATATTAACGATCTGCTGGTGCCCGGTATCTATGGGTATGCAGATGACAGCACAGTTGTAGAGAGATACCTGCCGGGTGCTCGGGCTAGTAGGGAATCAATCCGGTCCGAAAGAGAGGCTATGGTTGAGCGAACGAGTGTTGCGCTGCAGGCAGTCTCCGAATGGGGCAATGCCAATCTTGTAGCATTCAATGCCGCCAAAACACAGGCGTGTCTTTTCACCGCCAAAAGGAGCCCGTTCACCTTGGCTCCTACTTTTCGAAATGTGTCCTTTGAGTGTTCCGACCGCATTCAGCTTTTGGGAGTTGAGATTTCGACCTTTAACTTAAAGTGGTTCATTAAGTCCAGTTACAGTGCTGCCAAGAAACTTGGTTATCGCAGCGGTCCGCGTACTTCACCTGGGCAGCTTCTAATGTTATACAGCACAGGTCCGTTCGTGTGTGTGGAGTACTGCACACATTTGCTGGTGCCAAGTGTCACCAATTTTGATTCAGTGGAGAGACGCAAAGAGGCTGATTGGTGACCCTGATCTAACTCGAGTCGGTCTCCAAAGCCTAGAGCACAGGCGTAGAGTAGCCAGCCTTTCGGTGTTCTATAGGATGCATTTCTGGGAGTGTGCGATGGAATTGCATGATTTAATTCCCCCATCTCCGTTCCACCAGCGGACGACCCGTCGTACGGCTGGTTTCCACCCTTACGTTGTTAACACCACTACGATCCGACGAAGCGTTTCGCCTCCTCCTTTATACCGCGTACATCGAGGGACTGGAACAATTTGCCAGCGGCGGTGTTTCCGTCGGACTACAATTTGAGTGTCTTCAAGGCTAGAGTGAATAGGCTCTTAATAAACTAGTGCGCTTTACCATCAACGATTGCGTCACTGCCTACCATCAGGCAGGATTGCGGTCAAGCGCTAGTTTATAATACTTGGCTATTCATGAAGTTTCTTTGAGGGATCGAATTCGCAACGAAATGATCCGGTAGAGAACCGAAGCAAAGACATAGCTAATAGAATACGCAAACTGAAGTGGCGGTGGGCCGGCCATATTATCAATAGGACGTAGTGTTTTTGAGTAGAAACCGCGAATCGGTAAACTTACGGCCGGGGACGTCCGGAGGAAGTAAAGGGACGTCAGGCTAGGACTAGGTGGAGCTTCGATCTTCGGACGACGGCAGGTAGTAGCTGGATGGGAAATGCCAAAAATCGAGTAGAATATTGTGCGATAGGAGAGGTCCAGCAGTGTACTGCTTTAAGCTGATGATTTGTAATGATGAGGAATGAACGTCTTATTCTTAGTTGCAGCCCCAAATCTATACTAATACTAGCTACACCTAAGCCGCCGCCGCCTCCTGCTAAGTAGTACTAATATAAAAACCTATTCCCATGCCTAACGAATGTATATGTATAAGAAATTTCATTAAAATCAATTTAGCCGTTTTGGAGGAGTTCGAGGACAAAAGACTGACATTTGACAGGAGAATTTTGTATAATATAGAAGATATATTATCAAGCTGAAGAGATTGCTTGATTGAACGCTCTAATTTCAAGAACTATTGGTTCGAATTGAATTACTTTTTGTTTTGGATAGTCCTTTTATTAAGGAAGACTTTAGGCTATAGGTATAACATCTCGCCGTGACCAAAAGGAGCAAAAGACCAGTAGAAAATGTGGGAAAAACAGGGAAAAATATTCATCTTTGAGGGCTTCCGTTGTGTGCGCTGCGTAGACGATTCAAGTTACCCAAAAAATATGATATAAAATTTCTTAATAGCGATGACCTAGTGAAGGTCGCGGGAAACCGATGGATGTGGGCAGCACAAGACCGGTCATTGTGGAAAGCCTTGGGGGAGGCCTTTGTCCAACAATGGGCCTCTATAGGCTGAAAAAGAAGAAGAAGGAGAAGAACATAATAACCAAAATTGTTAAGTCGTGGGCAACAGCTAATAAATCATAAAATATCAGTAAATGATACGGGCTAGGAAAAATTCGAAACCACTAATTTTGAGCTTAGGAAGTAGACTCCTGGATTTGAAGTTTATCCGTTCCAATTTAAAACACCCCTAATCGGATAAACTCGGATTCTAAATTCGGATTCGGGTTCGATCTAGTGCTCGTCCCCAACACTATGCAAAAAAAAGAAAACAGCATTTTCAACACTATTACCTTAAGGAAAGAATAGAATAAAAAAAAAAAATTATTACCAATGTCAAAAAATTCGTATAGTATAACAATATTTATTTTTAAAGTAAAAGTATTTACAGCTTATATATACAAATTGATCTTGATTTGATTTACTCGAGGTAAAAACCTTGATTTCAGTTTCCGCGATTTTATTGTTTGGCGTACGGATCTTGTAGGTATTAAATTAACTTTATCAAACAGGAAAACGTTTTGTTTATCAATACTTGCATCATCATCATCAACATGGCATTTTTTTAAGAATGTTGGACCGGCTTCCACTCTAACCAGATGAACCTGAAGATCAGGCTCATCGGCTCATCAACAAGTGGCAGTTCAAGAACCAGGCCCTAAACGTATTTTTTTTTATAGCTTGCAAATATAAGTCTTCTACCGGACACGTCAGTTTAACAAAACACTTGTCAAGTCTTTATATCATACAAGAGGCTACTTACTGGGTAAGCGTTGGTCGTTATTCTAAGAAATGCCCGTAATGTATCTTGCTGTTTTCTCAAGTCTTTTTTTTATTTTGTTCTATCTCGGCCATGTCTTCTGTTTAGATGTAAATTTTGTGGACAATGAAACCATTTTTGAACTGAGATCCCTACTCCAATCACAAATAACTTAATTTATCTTCAAAATATCTCGACAGATTTTCATACAACAGCTAAGGACCACCATTAAACCAGCCTTTTGTTACAAAACCGCGCCCGCTTAGAAGCTACGATGCCCCTCATAGTCAGATACATAGAAAGCTATAGCCGTCAAACTTATATGTAACACCCTTCTCTCTGTACTTAAGCCGACCGTTAAAAAACAGAGCAAAATGCATGTATCTGAGCGCACATAATAAAGTTATGGATGCTCTTTCTATGGAAGTTGACGCCCTGCTACGGCGCAGCTCGATAACCAGATGCATGCTAGACTTGTCTAAAAGTACTTAGCTAGTCTAGAGTATAAAATTAATAAGGTCAGTTACACTTACACCAAGATAGAGTCTATTTTCTAAAGCATAAACTCGTACAATTTATTTCAATTTAGCAATTACCTACTACATCTACTTTTCAATCGTCAAGCGGACATGATGAGTTGGTATCCTGTTGCAATTTTCGTAGAGCAATATTTTGTTTATTGATGGGTACTACGGTAATAAGCAATCGACCAACCAAGCGTGTTACGACAGTATTTTAAAGCATGAAGATCAAAAATTCGGGTCATGTTTTATGAATTTACCGTTGTCAAGCAAGTTTGTCAACGCATTTAAGCGCAACGAATCTAACCTAATGAATTCTAGAGATGGGCAATATTTAACGATTTAACGGCGATAAAAATTAAAATAATTTATGAAGAATTAAATCAATCAAAAGAATACGGATGATGTCTGCGTTTTAGACGCGGAAGTGTCGTGACCTTCATTTTAACATCAGAAACGTTTAAAATCACGTACGAATGTACTTCATGTCTGCAGTATGTTGTGAAAATGATTGCGATACGAACCCTTATCTTATGAAGATAATAATTACTCTGTTAATCGTACGGAACAAATACTAGGTATCTAGGATTCTTGGCTCTATTGTTAAGGTGCCATGTTAATTCACCCAAAGTTTTCAAAAGTCACCCTTGTTCACAAACTAAAATGATGTTTAGTGCATCTCTTTTTTCTTTTTTTACTAAGGACAAAAGATAAAAATGTGTTCAGTAGGTACTGTTTAATTAAGATACGCCATAGACAGTTTGACACGATTAAAAACATGCTATATACTAAAATTACGTCAATAAAATTTATGTCAGGTGCGATGATTTGACAGGACTAAATTTTAATATTTTTCTTATGTCCTTTTTTTAAGGAAATCGAAAAAAATACGCACTAAACCAAAATTAAATTCAATTTAGTTCACAAACTATATTAAATTTAAGTTTAGTTTTCTCTCTACAAGGGTATCGGAGCCGTTGTCACACACATTACATCATATTCCTGCTCTTATCCCATGTTCTTGGTTCGGCATAAAATGTCTATTTCTTCCATAATGGCTGTAGTTTCTATAGCAAAAGTCACCTCCTTTTTTGCCATATTTTATTTATTGGCCTATAACTTATCTATAATTTTTACACAATAACTTGACAACAATATATGCATAGTGCACAATATGATGTGATGCACACATTCATATACTACATATTTCACGCAGTCCATTCACTTTCAGTAACACACCTGAAAAATTATTCATAACAAGATATTCTAGATCCTCTTGAGAAACTTTGGCGTGAACTACGGGATGTTCTTACCGCATTGCGCAAACTCCCAGCTCTTCAGTAAAACATTTTGTTATCCAAAAACATTCATTACACTTTTCTGCTACCCTGATCGTAGTTTATGCTCATGAACATATAAATGTTAAATTCTGGTTAGCAACAAGTCATCCACTTTGAATATGTATAAATAAAATCTTAGACTGGTTGGATCCCTCTTTTACTTTAGTCAGTCACTCTCCTGATTACACTTTTTTGTTAGATCGAAAAAGCCTAATAAAGGAATAACCAGAAATAAGTCTTAAATAAGTATCTCCGGCGGGTTCTCGAGTAGGGACCACGCATCGGAAGACGCAGCGTGGATAGGCCCCCGACAAGGTGGACCGACGACCTGGTGAAGGTCGCGGGAAACCGCTGAATACGGGAGGCGCAGGACCGGTCGTCGTGGAGAACCTTGGGGGAGGCCTATGTCCAGCAGTGGACGTCTTTCGGCTGATATGATGATGCCGATGAAGCCTTTGCTCACAGATTTTTTACATAGCCTTGACATATGAAGAGTATAACCCAAAGTTCAAAGATGTAGAGATTGACTTTGTTGGTCTCAATGCAGTCTCCATGTAGTTTTGGCCTGCCTGCCTCTTTTTCTTTTACCACCGTGTGGTTGCTACTCCGTTAAGATTTTAGTCCATTTTATTCTGCTATCACTTGTCTTAATTATGTCTTGCCCATCTCCATTTCAACATCTCTTTTTCTTTACTATATCTTCCATCTTGGTTATGCTTCGTATATGCTTTATAATTAATGAATTGGATGGAATAACATAATTAGTAGCCTATATATCCGACCCCAGTAGTAGGCACACTAGGGAATGTTGAATCGAATATTCCGGTCAGAACCGGTCGTCGCTGAAAATCAGCGCGGGGTATTTCGTAAAGGGTCTTACAATTATGCTAAGCGATAGCCGTTTTGAATGGATGTGACGCATGTTTTTCATCCAACTTGTTATTTTCTAGAGTTTGTATTCTTTTTTATGTGTCATATTTGAAGCAAACAAATGTAGAAAATACGTTTATTTGCGTAGCAGTTACTATCAAACGGGTTTCTTTTTTTATTGTTGGAAAAATCCGAAATTTTACCACTTACCGAGTCCTCTACGCTCAATGAGTTCACTTACTGGATAATTGTGTACCACATTATCAGTAGCAATGGGTTATATTTCAACATTGACATTGCCAGTTCAACAACATTCATTGTGTTATTTACGTTGTTGAACAGACCCATTTTTCAAACATATCGAGAAATGGATTAGCAATATGCTTTAAATTGATAGTTACTAGTGTGATACGCAATTAGAATGCGTATCACATTATTCGTGGCCGATAAACCTATCTTAGTTTAGAATCTCGAATAATCTCATTTCCGATTGATATTTGATAATATTTGCCTGTTTTCTATAATAACCGTATCAATACCATATTATACACATGTAGGCATGTGTTTGTCGCCGGAACTGTTTTACGATTTTTATCTATACAGATAGTATTTGTCCATACAAAATAATTCAATGCGAATCGTGCATAGAGGAAGGTTTTTGGATGCAAATGAAGTTTAATTGAATTAGTTTGTTGCTAAACACTCGATACGGATACCGTTATAGTGTTGTCAGTAGCGTTTCCTTGATTGGATTTACTGAAACGTAAATGAGTAGTTTCTTTGTAAATTTTTAATAATTAACCAATTAAATTCCTATAGATATAATACCTAATGCTTAATATGTATGCCATGTAGTCACAATGGTCGAAATGTATGTGTATATGAACAATACCTTAAATAAAATTATGTATTATTATTATTATTCGCATAGGATCGAAATTAATGCGGGTGTTTCTTTCTCGAATGCTGCCCACCCTGGCAGAAACTACAGAAAACCAACTTCTACGATCCTTTTGCTGCAAGTAAGTGGTGTATTCTTGGAGATAAATTAAGTTTTAGATGCAAAGCAGCTGTATTCATCAGAAAAGTTAGTATTTAAGGTATTTTCCTTAATGTTTTGTACATAATCCCTACCCAGATCCAGTCACCCATTCAAAATCTACTTTTGTCTCTTTATACGGGATTCATGATAATATTATCGTCTCCGTTCTTCAATAAACTTTGTATAAAATATGATATAATTAAAGATAACAACTCAATATCATATTGAACATTGTCGATATGTATGCCATGTAGTCACAATGGTCGAAATGTATGTGTATATGAACAATACCTTAAATAAAATTATGTATTATTATTATTATTCGCATAGGATCGAAATTAATGCGGGTGTTTCTTTCTCGAATGCTGCCCACCCTGGCAGAAACTACAGAAAACCAACTTCTACGATCCTTTTGCTGCAAGTAAGTGGTGTATTCTTGGAGATAAATTAAGTTTTAGATGCAAAGCAGCTGTATTCATCAGAAAAGTTAGTATTTAAGGTATTTTCCTTAATGTTTTGTACATAATCCCTACCCAGATCCAGTCACCCATTCAAAATCTACTTTTCTCTCTTTATACGGGATTCATGATAATATTATCGTCTCCGTTCTTCAATAAACTTTGTATAAAATATGATATAATTAAAGATAACAACTCAATATCATATTGAACATTGTCGATATAAACATCTGCGGGCGATAGTAGTAATCACTAATAGTGAATGCGGTTGGATGTAAACAAGCTGGTTATCATGCCCCCATGGTGTGAAGTTCTACAGGTCACGATAGTAACCATTAATAATATATCAATCATTTTACAATCTCTGTTTATACAAACATCACCATCCCAGAAATTCCTAAGTATATTAGAACTTCCAGCCTAACCAAATTCTGCAACTCTCACATAGTATAATATCGGCACATCTACGGTTTTTCATATTTTATAGAAACAGGGATCAAAGTTTTTTAAATGTTTAAGATTAGGATTAATTTTAAGTTCTTTTACAGATTCATGTCTATACTAGTCCAAACTCAGTGTTCAACGGTTTCGAGGAGACGGTAATAAATATTAAGGACTAGCTTACTGCTCGCGCTTCGCCCGCGTGGAGCTCGGTTATATCGCGCTTTTTAGATTTCCCTCGGGAATATCAAATTTTTCCGCGATAAAAAGTACCCTAATATTTAATCCCGACTGAACTTTACGTCTGCAAAATTTCAAAGCAATCGGTTCAGTAGTTACGGCTCGAAAGCGGAACAAACAAACTCACTTTCCCATTTATAATATTAGTAAGGATATGTAATAAACTCGGTTTCATATATTTGTAGATTTGCCAATATATTACTAGGTGAGCTGATCTACTGATATATCATCAGTAGTTCAGCCTTGAATCAATCTGCGCAACCTCTAATAGAACAAAAAATCTGTAGCTTGTTGGGATTTTTGTCCCAACTCCCAATGCGACCATCGATTCTGCGACGCGGATGTGAAAGTAGACTTGGGGTGCTGCGCCATTTCGTTTTAAAATTCTCTCAGAAGAATATTTTTGAAACGAATAGATATCATTGTTTTCATTAAGGGCGAGTTACCTAGAAAATTTAATACATAAGGAAAACACTTATATGTAAATATGGGATGTATTTACATTATTTTCTTCACAGAATTTATTATATGTATATCAGGTTCAGTATATTAATCAGGTTAAATATTAATATTTTCCGTAATCGGAAAATATTAATATATTTAACCTTAGGACGCTAGATGATTGGAGGTGAGTATTAAAAATAAATATTTGATCTCTTACCTTGATCCCCTTTTGTCCAGTCCGTCTGCTGCAGTATAGTTGTCATTTCACAAGTGTAGGCACTTACCGTCGGAAATGCTGATGTCGTCAACACAATTTAAAGTCCAAAAACAGTTCCGACTCCCGCGAATCCCACACCGCGAGGACCCATCGCCTTCCAGGCCTCAATGGGGCTCAGCTCCGACAGCTTTCCGATTCGCCATGCGACGAAGAGCCGTATGGACTTCCTCAGGCGTTATCGGGGGCACTAATCCAAGATTTGGAGGGAGTTCCGATGTCTGCACCTCTTGGTGCTGCTTATTCAGCAGCTCGTGGAAGTACGAGCGCCATCTCTCCTTCACCGCCAGGTCTTCGCATAGCAGGTTGCCAGCAGGGTCTTTTACACAGCGGCACTTGGATATATCCAGTGCCGCTTTAACCCTAGAACGTGCCAACTTGTAAATGAGCTTTTGCCCCTCAGACGATTCCAACTTCTCGTAGAGCGGTTGCAAGTGGTCTCGTCTGGCTCTGGCTACAGCTCTTTTAGTGGCACGCTTGGCAACTTTGTATGCGTCGCGATCTTCAGGGGATCCGGTCGCTTGCCACGTTTTGAAGAGGGCTTTCTTCACCTTAGTCTCCCTCTGGACTGTGTCGTTCCACCACCAGGTCTCCTTGTCACGTTTGCGGCCGCCCTTTGAGACGCCGAGCACTACCCGCGCCGCCCCAGCAATAGCTGCCTGGATCCTGTTCCAGTGTTCTTGAACAGGCTCCCCATCGGTACCGGCGCACTTGTCACCAATAACCGTCGCGAAATCCTGGGACTTGTTTTTATCCAGCAGCCACCACCGGATCTGGCGCGGGCAGTGCTCAACACGTCTGCGTTGAGCCTTTACGCAGAGATCCATGACAAGGAGACAGTGTTGTGCAGTGAGACTCTCACCGGGTATGACTTTGCAGTTGGCTACTTTGCCGATGTTGTGCCTCCTAGTTAGTAGAAAGTCGATCTGGGTAGCACTTCGTCCGCTCCGGTAGGTGACAAGGTGCTCCGGTTTCTTTTTGAAGTAGGTGTTCACGATTGCAAGGTCAGCGGCCGCACAAGTTCGGAGAATGTTGTCCCCTTCTGCGTTGCGGCTACCATACCCATAGCCACCGTGAACACGCTCAAACCCGTCACACTTCTCTCCCACATGACCGTTCAAATCACCACCCAGAACGACTCCCTGGGATAACGGGATCCCGCGAAGCAATCCTTCGAGCTGGCTCCAGAACAACGTCCTTTCGGCGTCACAGCACCCGGCCTGCGGAGCGTAGGCACTTATCAAGTGGGTTATTACCCCATTGACAAGCACCCGCACCGAGATTAGCCGATCACTGATGCGATTCACCTCCAAGACGTCATCCTGGAGCTCGTCAGACAACACCACGGCGACCCCATTCCTCCCACTAGGTGCACCCGTGTAGATCAGCTTGTAGCCATTCCCAATAAGCCGGGATCTGCTGCCTTTCCACCGAGTCTCCTGCAGGAACGCCACGGCCACCCTCTGCCTATGGAGAGTCTCGGCCAGTTCTCTCGCGCGTCCAGTTAGCGTGCCAACGTTCCACGATGCGAAACGGATTTTCTTGCTTTGGGCTCGCTTCTTCAGCCGTGTCCGCCTCTGACACGGTAGCCCTAGCCCACAGGTCACAGGAGTCGGGCGAGGCTCCTGCGCGCCGTTTTGCGGCGGCGCCCTAGCCGTGACTTGTGCTCTTATATTTCTGTCCATTGTCGATTGGCTTATTTGGCTAATTATAAGTGCGACTGCCGTCTGACCACTAAACCCCGAAGGGAAAGCCGGCGTCAGCGCCCCGTTCGTTACTCAGCAGGTGCACCGTCTGGCAGGTGGGGTTGACTTGGGTCCCAAAGATGGTGGTGGGACCCCAGAGCACCCATCTCATCACCACCATCACTGATCTTACAAAGTATTAACCTAAATAACATCGACTACACGACACTTTGTCAGCCTCCGTGGCGTAGCAGTCGAATGCGACCGTTGCGCAAGGAGGCGCAGGTTCGAACCCCGCGCAGTGCAAATATTTTTGTATGGCATGGTAAGTTAAGGTAGTCAGTATAAGGACCTTTCAAAAACTTAATATCTATATTTTGTACCTATTTACTATTCAAATATAGAACTATTCTATTCTATTCTGTTCTGTTCTGTTCCATTCCATTCCATTCCATTCTTTTCTATTCTATTCCATTCTATTCTATTCTAGTCTAATCTAGTCTAGTCTATTCTATTCTATTCAATATGAATATTTGGTCTGGTCGTGCCTCGGAAAGCACGTTAAGCTGTTGGTCCCGGTTGCTATACGAACATCTAATGGCAGTGGTTACGGGTTGCTGGAGCCCTTAATAGTCCAACAATTAGTCTAACTGCAATGCTTCGATGTCGCCTTCTGGTTCTGGAGGTCAGACGGCAGTCGCTTCACGGAAAATATCGAAGTTTAGCCAAAATCAGCAGTTAGACTGGTAAAGCAGATCCCAGGCACCAAAGCTGAAAAGCTTCCGATGTGACTGGGATTAACGCTGAGATGATGACGATGATGAACATTGACTACACGTGTACCTACAGTAAATAGTATAATCGACGCAATAATTTATTGCTAAGTAATATATAAAGTTAAGCAACTAAAATCACATAGCGATACTCGTACAATTACATTAAAAAAATCAGATGTGAAAGACATCTACCGAAAATTTCAAAAAAACTATATTATATTTTATATACTATATTTTCTTCACCGTTTTGAGAGCCAGTGATGATGAAATAAAATTAATACGCCTGGCTGGGTTAGGAACCAACCTAGAGCTGAAAGTCGAAACTATCACTGCTGGCACTCCGTAACCACTAACTGCGCCCCGTGGTTTCACCCGCCTAAGTTTAAGTCCTATGTGAATATTAGGATAAAAAGTATCACATCCCATTCCTGTTTATAAACTATCCGTGTCCTAAGTTTCATCTAGTTTTGGTGAAAGGATATCAAACATCCCTCAGTCCATATATGCATTCATATCCATCCTCACAAATGATCGCATTTATAAATTTAGCAGGAAATACTACTACAGGATTATTATCACCCATTTATTATCCACCGCAGGGCAATTCTCCTCCCTACGTAAAATATTGAATGCTGAGATTATAAAAAAAAATAGATTTGTCCCAAATCTCTCCTTCTGGGCCGTTTGCGTTTCCTACTGTGGTCAAAACCGACAGATTAGGCTAGCCCAGTTCCATTTACACTTGCGAGCAAGCGTAAAAGCCATCATTCACTTGCGGGAAAATGGAGTGAAGCTGAACAATGTAGCAGAGATTAATTAAATTAAAACTGGATTAGGCGCTTTGTACACGATACGGATTCTTCACGCTTAGACGTGTAAACCATGCCGTAAAAAGTGTCTGCCCACAAAATCTCCTCGGCAGTCCATTTAACACCCACGATCGATGCCTATACAATACGTAAATAAAACCCCGTCCGACCCATAAGGATAATAAAGGTTAGGTAAACACATGACCAAATAAAATTTTACATAACCGTCATAGTAACAATACTAATTAATTTGGAAATTATCTTTTTTTTTCGCGAATTAATTCCACCTTCCTCAAAATTTGGTATTTCTTTTTTAAAGTGACAGCACCATTTCTGGCGGTATTATTATGAGCGATGCGACCACGTATTGTGTACCCTGCCGTCCTTCGCCCATGCATGTGTTGCCTACCGCACATGTATTAAGCTACCTCCTTTTGCGAAATAATATTTATTTTTAAGGGGATTTTTTTAAGTTTAGCCCGGTTTTGCAGGCATTAGTAGAATCATTTATCGATACCTAACAATGCCTTCACGGATCGGACGGCGTTTTCTTTACATATTGTATACTAGCTTTCCGCGCGCGGCTTTGCCCGCGTGGAGGTCGGTTATATCGCGCTTTTTAGATTTCCCTCGGGAACATCAAATTTTTCCCTGATAAAAGGTAGCCTATGTTCTTTCTCAGGGTCTACAGATTGTCTGTGCCAAATTTCATCAAAATCGGTTGAGAGGTTTAAGCGGGAAAGCGTAACAGACAGACAGACAGACAGACAGACAGACAGACAGACCGACAGACAGACAGACAGAGTTACTTTCGCATTTATAATATTAGTATGGATGGTATACAACGTTATGTTTTGTTTGTGCGAAACCCGAAACACGTGTCCAGTATTTTTAAGGTAAGAATCTATGTACAAAATTTCAAAAAGATATCATCACAGTTATGAGCTCGTTATCCTACTTGGCTATCCCAACAAATATATGGTCCACGCTCCGCTTTAGCGGGCGAGCGGTGCATTGACCTCTAGCGTCAGCTGTTGCGCGGGCGTGCGCTATCGTAAGCTGCGTGGCGGGCTCGGTAACCACACTGCAATAATTTCTGAATGTATTTGCCAAAAAAATATAACATGGTGTAAAAATTATTGGAATCGATTCAGTTGCTTATCCTGAACAAACTATATTTAGGTTTTTCATAAACAAAAAATAACGCTATATAAATTGCGTCGTAGACAAATATGTATCAATCAATATGTTTCCATTATGATCCATGGAACACTGATACAACTAACACTACAACAAATAAGTTATCAGTTGAAGTTGGAGAAATACTGGATTTCATCATCATCATCTTCATTTCAGCCTATAGAGGTTCACTGCTGGACAAAGGCCTCCCCCAAGGCTTTCATTCCTTTCCATAATCCCCACGCTTGGCAGGCGGGTTGGTAATCGCAGTAATTTGTTATTCCAGAGGAGTGTGGTGCCACCTATGGCACCCACGGGAGGATATGAATTGGTATTATTCTATGCCCGGTACCACATGGTAAATACTGGATTTATAAATACTGGATTTGATGAAGAGCAATGCTGAGTGTTATGACATAACATAATCAGCCTATAATTTTCCCACTCTTGGCACACTCCTCTAAGTGGAAGGAAATGGGCCGTAATCTACCAAACACGCCCAGTATGGGTCGGCAGTTGTCACATGTCAAGAATTGCCTCTAGGACATTTTGGTTTAATCACGGATGTTTTCCTTTTCCGTTATGAGAATAGTGGTGATGAAAGTAATTTACACAAAGTAAAGCACCTGACGGGGTTCAAACCTACGACCTACAACTAGTAAGTCGCAGTCGCGAGTGTAATGAGTCTCAGGCTAATAATCTCTTGTGTAGCAATTTACCAACTACCACCATCTACCACATCAGCCTAAGTGTGACTTGTCATCACCGGAGTTGGCTCTTCCAGATGAGTTCTGCGTTAATAAAAACGACAGCACATCAAGCTATTACATCTCATCGACAGCCTCCGTGGCGTAGCGGTAGCGGAGGCGGCCGCTGGGCAAGGTGGCGTGGGTTCGATCCCCGCACAGTGCAAGTATTTGTATGCATTAATATGAATATTTGCACTGGTCTGGTCGTGCCTCGGAAAGCACGTTAAACCGTTGGTCCCGGTTGCCATACGAACATCTAGTGGCAGTCGTTACGGGTTGTTGGAGCCCTCAAAAGTCCAACAATTGTTCTAACTGCAATGCTTCGATGTCGCCTTCGGGTTATGGAGGTCAGACGGCAGTCGCTTCACGGAAGATATCGAAGTTTAGCCATATAAGTAGTTGGACTGATAAATCGGACCCCAGACTCCAAAGCTGAAAATTCTTCGGATGCGACTGGGATTAACGCTGGGAAGATGATGATGATGAAGCTATTACAATCTGTCAGATTTCCTTATTAGATTTCCAACTTTATCTCTAAAGCATTAAGGTTCAAGGTTGATTGGGAATATCTGACAGTTTGAGGTAGCTTGATCTGCTGTCGTCCGTACACAGAATAATATTATTAAATGTTTACTTTTTTTAAATTAATTTTAGTCAATTACCTTATCCATAGTTTTACCAATCATTGTTATCATAATATAAGGTTTAAAAAATAATTAAAATAATTTTAAACATAAACCTAGGCAATTAAAAAGGGACAGATTGGGTGGTGTGGACACATTATTATGTGCCGTTCCCTGTGGGGATCGGCAGCTGATGTAGATTAAATTTTCATTTTACAAAAGAGGCCAGTCCACGCAATCTGTAAAATAAAATGGGCGCTTGCGAATCTCTTAAAAACAAATTCAAAGATATTAATATTGTAATTCCGCCCTTTCTTTATATCTTAGAAAGTATTTTAAACGTACGCAAAATCATAGGACTGTTTAAAATAAGAAGGGTTACAAACAGATGCAGTAAAAGTGTATTGCTATTATTGATATTATGGAATTATAATTTTAAGTAAAGTCATCATCATCATCCCAGCGTTGATCGCAGTCGCATCCGAAGCTTTTCAGCTTAAGTTGATGAAATTTATTTCAGTTGAAGAATTTAGAAGTGGTTCGACTAAATTCTTCATTCGGCTCTTCTCCATAGGAACCGACTAATTGGAACCGTGCACCTAGTTTCTGTCGTTTCATAAGTGCCCATGTTTATTTAATATGAAATAAAATATTTTAATTTAGCAAATCTAGACTAATTAAAATATTTTATGATCGTGCCTACGCGGTGAATAAATCTGAGTTTTCTGGGCATATAAGAGACCATTTGTTGCTATACAGCCCTATCATTACTATAGTCTGTACTAGGTTTACATTTTATAATTCGCAATCTACTAATGGACCACAACACATGAACAATGTCACGTCTAGCACCTAAAACAATATCATCATCAACCTTTTTATAGTCCCATTGCTGGGCACAGGTCTCCTCTCATACAGAGAAGGATTGAGCGTAATCACCACGCTTGCTCAATGCGGGTTGGCGATTTCAGACTTAAAGTCCAGGTTTCCTCAAGATGTTTTCCTTCACCTTATAATCAGTCATTGGTGTCCAAGATATATTTAGAAAGTACATATAATTTAGAAAAGTTACATTGGTACTTGCCTGACCTGGAATCGAAACCGCACACTCATACTTGAGAGGCTGGTGCTTTAACCACTAGGCCACCACGACTTAAACCATACAGCTATCAAAAAATGATAATTCTCCCCAAAAATAACCAACAACACGCCATACCTTCTAATCCCTCTCCTACAGACTAATTAGTACCAGTCAGCCGCCTCCATTGTCCTATGTTCCTATTCTCACCGTGGTAAAAGTTCCCCTGTTCTAAACTTCAGCGTAAGCCGCCATTACAGAAACGCTTAAATTTGTCATTGTTATCTTAATTGGCTGGTAATAGGCTTGGTTAGGTTAATAAGGAGTTCATTTTGATTTATTTTGGTGTAACTGTGTCTATTTTAGATTGAGGGGTTTGTAACTAAATAACTAAAAAAGCACAGATCGATCGGTTGAAAAAATTAAGTGACAGTGGGTGGGGTACTTTGCTCGTAGAACCGATGGCCGATGGGGCAGTGAGGTTCTGGAGTTGCGGCCACGTACCGGAAGACGCAGCGTAGGGAGACATAAACAAGGTTGACCGATGAGCTGGGGAAGGTCGCGGGCACATTGCTCGTAGGACCGGTGGCCGATGGGGCAGTAAGGTTCTGGAGTGGCGGCCACATACCGGAAGACGCAGCGTAGGGAGGCCCCTAACAAGGTGAACCGATAACCTGGTGAAGGTCGCGGGAAGCCGATGGATGCAGGCAGCACAAGACCGGTCATCGCGTGGAAAACCTTGGGGGAGGCCTTTGTCCAGCAGTGAACCTCTATAGGCTGAAAGAAGAAGAAGATCCATTGATCAATTTAAGCTATGCTTGTCTGTGACCATCTTTCTAAATCGAGACTACCTTCGTGTCTTGAAAATCACGTTAAGCCTTTTATTCCGGATGTCATTCATGGATTTTTCCTTTGAATCTTATAAAGTCAGTCGGTGCTTATCAATATCTTCTTCTTTCCATCTAATAAAAATATGAATCTTATAAAGTCAGTCGGTGCTTATCAATATCTTCTTCTTTCCATCTAATAAAAATATGACACAAGATAAAGGTAGTTTAGTGTTTAGTCATGTTGTAAATTAGTCGGCGGCTCAGGTAAACAGACTTAGATTTAGTCGACAATTTTTTTATGACCTCTATACTTGTCTATAGACCATCGTGATTGGACAGAACTAAACTTTTATTTTTATAAAATATAAACTAGCGCTTGACCGCAATCCCGCCTGATGGTAAGCAGTGATGCAATCGTTAATGGTAAAGCGCGCTAGTTTATTAAGAGCCTATTCACTCTAGCCTTGAAGACACTTAAATTGTAGTTCGATGGAAACTCCACCGCTGGCAAAATTGTTCTAGTTCCTCGATGTGCGCGGAATAAAAGACGAGGCTAAACGCTTCGTTCTCGACAAGGTGGACCGATGACCTGGTGAAGGTCGCGGGAAGCCGATGGATGCGGGCAACACAAGACCGGTCATCGTGGAAAGCCTTGGGGGAGGCCTTTGTCCAGCAGTGGACATCTATAGGATGAAGAAGAAGAAGAAGAAACGCTTCGTTCCGATCGTTGCTTCGTCAACAACGTAAGGGTGGAAACTCGCCGTACGACGGGTCATCCGATGATGGAAAGGAGATGGGGAATTTAAATCATGCAATTGCCTCGCACACTCTCGAAAATGCATCCTATAGACCACCTACAGGCTGCCTACTCTTCGCCTGTGCTCCAGGTTTGGAGACCATTTTGATCTAAATCTGGGTATCATATAAACTTCGTGGACAAGAAAAGCACAGAAAATAAATATCAGTTAGTAAAAAGATTAGTTTGCGAACGATTATATCGGCAACAAGAGCTATATATTAAAGTGGTCTTCAAAATGACATTAAGTACTTAATACACACATGTAATAAAGTAGATAGATAGGGTGCTTACATAAAGGAACAAGTTTCCGGTACAGACAAATCTGTACGTGTCGGTACCGATCGGCGCAGGTATAATATTTCAACATAATCTATTCACTCAATCAAGAAAGAAACTGTAGGTAGGTCCCTACCGGCGGTAAGTCCCCTCTTTGAAGAGTGACTAGAGAGGCGCCACGGCGCCCTCACCTTCCGCCTGACGCAGGTCCTCACCGGACACGGTTGTTTCGGGAGGTTCCTGTTCCGTATAAGGCGGGAGGAAACGCCAGGGTGTCGCCATTATGTGGATCGCCCTGAGGACACGGTGGAGCATACGGTGGAAGTCTGCCCGGCTTGGGTAGAGCACCGCCGTGTCCTCGTAGCGGCGATCGGCGGCGATCTCTCGCGTCCGACCCTGGTCCAGGCCATGGTCCGGAGGGAGAGTGCATGGCAGGCCGTGGTGCGAAGCAGTAATGCTGGCAAAGGAGGAGGCGGAGCGCGTGAGGCAACGATAATCCCAGCGCCCTCGCGCCACTAGCCGCCGCAGGAGACGCCCTGGTCGGGAGATGACACCAAACTTCCAGCCATCATAGGCGCGGGCCTGCGGGTGGTGAGCAGTGGGCAGCTCGCCGCCCGGTAAGGACCAGGCCCGAGTCGACGGCGAAAAAGCGGCGGCGGCGGGAAAGAGATGTCAGCACATCGTGACGGGGTCCACGAAGACCGATGCCTCCTAGGTCAGGATTGCGGGTTGGTTAAACAAGAAACCGTGGCCCTGGCCGTCCCACAGGTAAGTGAAGAAACACGGGTGGGTGTTAGTCAGTAAAAGTCTGATACGCCCTTCCGCTCCACCCAGATGGGAGAAGTCATTTCGGTCATCCCAACAAAAAAAAAAAAAGAAAAGAAAGGTAGGTCCATATGGGTTTAAGTTTGTTTTGTCACTTCACGTTATGTCTAAGGTCCGGCGGTAAGCACTTCACACCAAGGCAGCTTCTAATGTTGTACAAAGCACAAGCCCTTCCGTGTGTGGAGAACTACAGCCACATTTGGGCTGGGGCTGCAAAATGTCATCTGGCTACTTTGGATTCAGTGGAGAGGCGTGCGAAGAGGCCGATTGGCGAACCAGATTTAACTCAAAACGGTCTCCAAATCCTGGAGCACAGGCGTAAACTAGCCAGCCTTTCGGTGTTCTATAGGATGCATTTTAGTGAGTGTGCGAGGGAATTGCATGATTTAATTCCCCGATCTCCGTTCCACCATCGGACGACCCGTCGTACGGCGAGTTTCCATCCTTACGTTGTTAACACCACTACGATCCGAACGAAACGTTTCGCCTCCTCTTTTATATCGCGTACATCGAGAGACTGGAACAATCTGCCAGCGCGGTGTTTCCGTCGGACTAGAATTTGAGTGTCTTCAAGGCTAGAGTGAATAGGCTGTTAATAAACTAGCGCGCTTTACAATCAACAATTGCATCACTGCTTACCATCAGGCGGGATTGCGGTCAAGCACTAGTTTATCTTATATATAAAATTCTCGTGTCACAGTTTTCATTTCCATACTCCTCCGAAACGGCTTGACCGATTAGTAGGAGTAGGTCTGAGAATCGGCCAACATCTGTTTTTTATATTCCTACTACTTACGCGGGTGAAACCGCGGGGCACAGATAGTCTTATATATAAAATTCTCGTGTCACAGTTTTTGTTCTCATACTCCTTCGAAACGGCTTGACCGATTCTCATGAAATTTTGTGAGCGTATTGAGTAGGTCTGAGAATCGGCCAACATCTGTTTTTTATATTTCTACTACTTACGCGTGTGAAACCGCGGGGCGCTTCTAGTCTTATATATAAAATTCTCGTGTCACAGTTTTCGTTCCCATACTCCTCCAAAACGGCTTGACCGATTCTCATTAAATATTGAGTAGGTCTGAGAATCGGCCAACATTAATTTTTCATCCCCCTAAATGTAAGGGGTAGTCCACCCCTAAACCTTTTTTTTAATTTTTTATACAAAATTTTTAGTTTCTATTTTTTTTTATGATACAACATACAAAAATACACACATTCCTAAATTTCCACCCTTCTACGATCAACCCTAATTTTTTAATAGCTATTTTAGTAATTTAATCATTTTTCATCTCCGGTCGAAAACTGATCAATCGTCATTTAATTAGTTTTATTCCCGAGGGAAATCTAAAAAATGCGATATAACCGAATTCCACGCGGGCGAAGCCGCGGGCGGAAAGCTAGTAATTTATAAAAAACGACAGATTCACCAGTTTCTTAATGCGAGTCACCACTGTACCGATCGACACCGATCTGAACAGATTTTTCTGTACCGGAAATCTGTTTCTTTAAATAAGCACCCTTAGGTAGGTACTGTAATCGTAATACTATCAAAATCCTATCTAGTTTGGCCGCATAAAAGACATCTTTCGGCCAGACGGCAAACTTTACCCAAACGATTTTTAGATAATCCTTAAGGCGCTGTGTTCAGTAAAAATAGGCTTCTTAAAACAATTTTTTAGCCAAATGTATACATTTCAGAGCAGCCAAAAATTTATATGTTAATCTTGATTATACGTAGCAGGAAACCATTGTTTTCAAAACACGTTTTGGATTAATTTTCTCGATAGAAAAAAAACCTAAAGTAACCCCCAAAATTGAATTTATAACAGTTGTAACTGTATTATTAATCATCAAATCTTGATAAAATTGAGAAGAGCGATGTAAAATATAATAGTAAATGAAACCATTGTTTTTGTTTATCGATTTAACTAAGATATTCTAAAATAAATAATGTATTTAATGATAAATAACGTGAACGAAACGTCGCTCCATCGCGGCGTCCATTGCCTTCTCTTTCACTTATATGCTTAGCGACAGTGACCGCTGAGCCGTGGTGCTTGTCGGACCTATGTCACTTTTTGCTTTACCCCGCACAGAAAATAATTATATTTACGTGTCTGTTTGTTGATGAATAATCATATTTCGTTTTTGCCCGGGTTCAAACCCCAGGTTTACATTATATGCTTTTTGTAGATTTTAATTGAAATAAATGCTTTTTAATTTACTGTTGTATTTTTGCCGATATTTTATTTGATTTTTTCTGTAATTATTCTTTTTACTTTTTCGCGGCACATTTTTCTTCACCTGTATGTGTTCGGGTTCAAACCCCAGCCTTACGTTGTATGCTTTTTGTTGGATTTCTTATTTGCAATTGTTTTTTTTTTAATTATTATTAATTTATCCGATTTTCTGTATTTTTTGTAGTAGGTAATTGTTCCATCTTTTTAAATATATTCTTTTTGTAACAATTATAATGCAAACTAATATTTAAAATCAATTCGTTATAATTTTCTTTCTATAAATTTCTAGAAATTAATAATAAATAATAATAATAAGCCTTTATTTAACCATGAATTTCTTAGTTCATAATATAATTTAAAAAAAGAAAAACAATAAAAATAACAGTTAATTTGATAATAGTTCAAAACAGTAAATTTAGATTTCATTTTGTTGACATAACACAAAAAATTTAAGCAGAACGGACAAAGCGCATTATAAAAATAAAAAAGAAAACAAAAAAAATAATAAAAAATGAAAATATGTAGGTATAAAGTACACATTTTCGAAAATCGCAAGGTAAAGTCGGATTCGATCCTGGTGCTCGTCTAATGCGAACCGGGACTGTGACGAACAGAGCCAACCGTACCTCGGGGTTGGGTTGTGAAATTACTCTTCTAAATGTAGATGGAATAGAAAAGAAAAACAATAAAAATAACAGTTGATTTGATAATAGTTCAAAACAGTAAATTTAGATTTCATTTTGTTGCATTATTCATGGCCTCTTTCAGTATAGGCCTCCTCCAAGTGCCTCCATCTATTTCACTCGTACAAACCCGATTTCGATAAGAGTTGCAGTTTTGAAGAAGAAATCTTTATTTTTTTAAATATCCGAAAATGCATTTTTTTTAACAGTTACTCTAAACAGCTGTTTATAAATAGTAATTTCTAGAAATGATATATTTCTAACAGTTTCATGAAAAAAGGACCTAACACAAAAAATTTAAGCAGAACGGACAAAGCGCATTATAAAAATAAAAAAGAAAACAAAAGTAATAATAAAAAATGAAAATATGTATAAAATATACATTTTAAAAAACCGCAAGGTAAAGTGAACGGATGTGGGATTCGAACCTGCTGCTCGTCTCATGCGAACCGGGACTATGACGAACAGAGCCAACCGTACCTCGCGGTTGGATTGTGAAATTACGGTTCTAAATGTAGATGGAATAGAGAATGGTTGGTATAGATTTAATAGAACGTGCGTATTTCTCGATGCACGACGCCTCACCTCACGCATCGATGTACTCGCGCGGAGCTCCCCGCGCCCCGCAGTGGGCGGGGCTAGTCGTGTCCCACTTCGTCTGCTTCACCCCCTCAAATACCTAAAAGTTTGCTATTCACAGCGTCTTAAGGGCAAGCTTCACAGACCGCCTCTGGACTCTCTATTACTAAGTAAAGTAAGTCGTATTTGAATGTGAACATTATTATTATGCCGTTAATGTTCATATTCGTATGCAACGCTAACTTAGTGAAGAAATGTCTTAAGCGTCATCTGAATATCTTGCTCTATGAGAAGTAACAAAATTTTCTTTTACAATCCATTTTTAATCTTCCTATCTAACTACTCTAAAATTAACGTAGCAAGAGTTTTCCTAAAATTTCTGGAAAACGTTTCAAAAGCCGAATTTTGGTACTTCCCCCTTATCAGGCCGAAATAAATGGAAGGTGTGCCAATATACATGCAAATTCGGCGTAGACGAACAAATTGTATTAGGGGCGTCCGACAGGCGGCGCTGGGGTGGATGACAATCTAGTTTGGAAGTCTTGGACAACTGTTTACTAAAGAAAGATACTGTGACTTTATTTACTGGTGTTTCAAGAATACTGAGTGTGTTTTGTTTTGTGACGTTAGGAAATGAGACTATAGTCCCGTCTACACATTCCGTCTTGCCTGCGCAGTCCAGGCCTGTGCAGTCATGACTGTACAAAAAGACGGAACATTCGGGACTGCGCGGGCTACTGTCTTGCCATCCACACACACGTGCTTACCTGCGCAAACTGGTTTGCACAGGCATGCTCGCAGATAAGACGGAGCGTGTAGACGGCGCATAGGGCATAAAAAGCCTTATGTATCATACACATGAAGAGGTGTATTGATTTTGTGTAATGCTGTATTATTCCATCGCTCATATTCGGTAAGTAGGTCCTTAGTACCCCCAAACAGGGCTCATAGGTGACCAGTTAACGCTCTAAGATAATAATGCAGCTAGAAGAGCCCTAGGGCGGTAAAAAATGTAAAAAAAAAATTAGCCCAATGACAAAAGCGGTCGCTTCGCTATTCAGCCTTGCATGAGTATAATATTGACGAACGGCGAAGCTCGATTTCGTTCTTGAAAAAAATATTTGAAAATTAAAATCTAAAAGGCGGGAATAGAAAACACTTTAAATATTATTTATTCTTGTTATGTCTATTTTTTTTTACTCACCTCACAATCGAGATGTAAAGCAGAAATCTACTATAAAGTCACAGTCAGTGTAGGGTTCGTCGAGTTTCCCATCTGTCACAAAGTTGTCCCCACTTAAGAGTCGTTAGATTGTATCGGTTACACCTGAGACCTCACAAAACAGGTAAACACCAATTTGTAGAAAACTTGTCAAACAAGTTAAAGATTTAAGAGATTTAAGACGACTTGTACCTGTCTTCTTCTTCTTCCCCGCAGCCTATAGAGGTCCACTGCGGGACAAAAGCATCCCTCAAGCCTTTCCACAGTGATCGGTTTTTTGCTGCCCGCATCCATAGGTTTCCCGCTATCTACACCAGGTTCTACGTTCACCTTGTTGGAGCCTCCCTACGCTGCGTCTTCCGGTACGTGGCTGCCACTCCAAAAGCTTACTGCCCCATCGGCCATCGGTTCTTCGTGCAATGAGACTTGCCCTCTGCCACTTAAGTTTAGCGATTCGAAGAGCTATTTCTGTGACTTTGGTTCTTCTGCGGATCTCCTCAATTTAGATCACGCAGAGAAACTCCTGAGCATAGCCCAGCCTTTTTAACATAATGTTTAAAACAACGACAATACAAGCCTTTTCTCATTCTTTTAGAAGTTTATATATACAAGAATTGTCAAAGTAGCGGGTACTTGCGGGATGTAACTAAGTACTGGACTACGAGTCTACGAGGAATTAATCTGATTGTAAGTTATTTTCCGGGAAGATCTGGATTAAAGATATGCCTTAAACTGATGTAAAAATTTAAGTAAAAAGTTTGGTGAAGCGAATTTATAGTGAGCTGCCAATAGTGTCCACTCCTTACATTATAGTTGGATTAACAACATTTTACAAAATCGATTACGTCTACGCCATAAGAAGTGTCCTTCGCGTGAAGTCACCTAGTTTTTAAACCCTGTCAGGAGGTCTTAATTTATTTCAGCATCCACAGGCAATAACGCTTAATCGGCTGATAGCCTTCTTAAGTTAACCTTCGAGAATCCATAAAAAAAGCAAAATACAATGAACAAAATCTCGTTTAATATAAAACCAAACGCGTTTAGCCTCGTCTTTGAACAATTTGCCTGTGTCGGTCTTCGTTTAAGTATTTTTTATTACAATTTAAGTATCTTCCAGCACCCTAATCGAGTAACAAACTATTACTATCAGTTGGAATCATTTTGAAGCATATTGCTAATCCATTGCTCCGTGTATTCTAAAAATGTATCTGCTCAACAAAGTAAATAACGCAATGAATGTTGTTGAACTGTCAAAATGAAACCCATTGCTACTGATAGTCATCATCATCATCTCAGCGTTAATCCCAGTCGCATCCGCAGCTTTTGTTTTTTTTTTCAGCTTT